>CM056569.1:11552006-11942006 GCA_029721515.1 Synanceia verrucosa | reverse complement strand
GGAGGGAGCGCATTCAGCGGCGAGTGGGTCTCGAACAAGGCAATGAATGGCCTGGCGGATCATTAGCCACACCGGCCCGGGAGAGGAGAAGGAAGAACCTGGCGAGCACAAAGGGATACACACAGCCACAAAACCAAGGATGCAGATGAGGGTTAACCCATCTAAATTCAACTTCCCCACCTTTTAATTTGTGAAATAAAGTTTACCCACCTCTACACGGATGCATATACCGCACATACAAACACAAGCGCCATAATGCTGCACTCGCTCATTTACCTCTCAGGCTGACACCCTGTACATGCAGGCGGCCGGCGTCCTGTGGCGAGCTGATCTGTGCTGTACATGTGCGATGCAGTCAGCGGCCGAGCTGCAGACAAACTGCACAACATAACGGGACGCAGTGGCTCATCTGTCCCATGAAAAATTAGCAACCTGGCCTCCAGTCAGCGCACTGCGCACCTCTTAAAGTTTCCACCTCCTCCCACTCGCTCTCTGTTCGTCCTTTTCTTTTTCACTGTATTATGTCATTCCTTCCCTCTTTCTGTATCCTTTTTATTCTTTCTATTCCTGTCATTTTCACGTTAGCATGCTGCACACACTTTTTATTTCCTTCAAAGCACCTGGTACCATCCTTTGCATTAATAAGTGTTGCAGATATTATCCATTTATGTTTGGCAATATTCTCTGAGCCAAAACAATAAGTCATTTAATCAATTAGTGGATTGATGGGAAATCAGTTCTGAACATTTTTGATCAAGTCATTTCTCATGCAAAAGTAGCAAACTTAAATTAATGTTTATTAAATTGATTATTTTTGAATTTGTGACTGTTGGTAAGTCAAACAAGCTTTGGGAAATTATGACAGGCATTTTTAATCAAAAAAATGATAAAGAGTTTCTCTTAAATGTAGGCTCAGAATAGTTTACACCGCTGCAATTAGCTGATTTTCTTAAAGTGTGGTCTCATCATTCACACGTTTAATCAGCGTCAAGTCTGGTCTGTGAGAAAAAAGAGCTTTGCATCTGTGCTGAAACAATGGGCCCATCAATGGCCAACCTCGGCATCTTTTTGGTGTGCACCAAACAAACAATTAGCTTTGTTGCGGCGTAATTGACTGGCAGGACCGGGTGGCATTTACATTCGCCCGCTGTTGCCACCCTGCCATTCGACGGGCTGGGATAAGAAAGAATAGATCCATACGAGGGTGGAAGGTTGGCCACATCTCTCTGGTTCGAAGACACCGCTTTTTTTTTTCCACGGTGGCAAACTTCCAAACAGGAGCCTTTTTTTTTAATGCACGGCTGTGGAGGAAGGAGGGAAGGGAGGGCGGAGTGAGGACGAGACTATAGATTTAATTATGCATGCGTGTTTTCTCATTCATTGTAGTGGTGGGAAGGAGAGAGGGAGAGGGTTAAGGGGTGTGTGGTGGGAGGGTTGGGGGGGACAGACCAATGGCATTCCTTCGTTGTAGTCCTCCTCCTCCACGCACACACAAACACACACAAGGAGCAGTCTGGGAGCGAGCCGCTATAGGCTAATGAGGTGACACTCACCGTCTGGAGACTAGCCAAAACAGTCCATTAACTCCTAGCCAGTAGTTAAGAGGAGAAGAAGGAGAAAGGTGGTGGTGGGGAGGTGGGAGAGGAGAAAAGAGGAGGCGGATGAGAGGCGAGGGGGCCAGCGGGTGAGGTGGATGGCTAGCTGATGGGTTGGTGGGTGGAGCGTGTGGGGGGGAGAAAAAAAAAGAAGAGAGTCTGAAGTCTTTCAGGATGTGAGGGTGGGGGGTATTTCTGCAGTTTTGTAGTTGTGAATGAACCAGCGGGGTGGCTGGTAGAAGGGGGGGGGCTGTGCACGAGCGTTCACTGTTGGCGATTATGCTCCGTGGAGGCAGCTCTTGAGGAAAAGTAAGGCTGTGTGTGTGTGTGTGATGGGGTAGAGGTGGTGGGCGAGAGAGTGAGAGAGGACAAGGGAGATAGATCCAAAACCCCCCAGTCAGGCAGACAGACCTTTGACAGAGGAGCTCTGTGATTCGCCTCTTTCATCTTCAGAACCCCCCCATCCAGTCGGATAATTATGAGACAAATGCACTGGACCCCTGCTGCTTGAGTGGCAATGGGCATGGGAGGCCAGAAACACAGAGAGGGGTTCAACCCTGCACGTCTCGACTGGTCTGGAGGGAGGGTGGGTGGGGGGGGCAGGGAATGAGGGATGGTGGGGGTGTTTAGGGGTCTGGGAAATTCCCCACTCTCCCCAGAGAGACAAGTTAGCCCACAGATCATAGTTCAGGGACAGCCTGGTTATGATACCAGCAAGGTTTAACTGGTTTTAGCCGCCACACATCCAGCTGATAAATAGTGCATTGTTTGGTTTCCAGACATACCTCTTTGAAAAAACATCTGAAATATGCTGCCTGATTTCTGACTCGCAGCTGGTGGAGTTATGTTCCTGAACCAGTTCACAACGTGTTGTTTTATTAATGTATTTGCTGGTGCTCTGGTCTGCACTGATAAGGGAGAAACAGTTAGGAACTGCTACATCTTTATCTTACACCAGCCACACTTACACTTACACAGTCCGATGAAAGTCCAATGAAAATCAGCTTGCATAACTGTAGAAGTACTCTGAATTTAAAAGAGATCTATGTGAAAATAATGCAAAATGTTGAGGAAAACAACAAGAATAGAAGTACATGGAAAAAAACAAGTATTTTATGATGTTGATAGTTTTCAGATTTGACATGAAAATAGCATGCATCATGCTGAGTCTGTGAAGTCTCAGCCAGTGACGGGTCAGTGATTGTCAGCTCTTGCGACGGCATCAAACCTCAGCCAAGAGGAGTTCCCACTGGCGAGAGCGGCAGGCCGAGCCAGGGCGACTGGGTGCTCCCTCACAGGGCAAATGGCTCTCCTCCAGCTGGGCGAGAGGCCACCGAGGATCCCTGCCTGCCGCCCATCGTCACTGTTTGCACTCCCTAGGCTCTGCCAAGCCAGCAGCGGTAAAGCGCACACAAACACACCTTAAACAAGGGACGTGGCAGGAATTATCCGATCATAGAATGCCACCACATCTAAGACCAGATCTTTGCCCAAAACAGACAAAGAAAACAAAACGTGCACTCATTTAGACGCTTTCGCCGGCACTACTCGCCTGGAACGTGACGTAGGGTGGAGAAGAGGGGAAGGGGGGGGAATCAACCACAGAGTTTAATGTGTCATTACAAGCATAAAAACAGACTACTGACATTGCCAACAGATGTCGAGCCAGTTTATTTTTTGCCATTTACAACTACAGTAGGAATGGAGCTGCAGGTGCAAATGAACACAGTCTTGTAGCTTTCTTCTTTACTATCCAGGCTGCTGCATCATCAGTTTTCCTGATCTGTTATACATCAAAAATGTACTGTATCCTACATGTGGTATAGATATGTCCCACATGGGTAAGGACTGACTTTCTGGCAAGGTGTAGACCAATCTTCAGGAGCCTCAGCAATAATAATGCCAACACCTTTCTGAACTTCCTACTCCCAATAGTGCAGTAATGATGGAAAGATGTTTTGACTGTTTAGGGTGTGCGTTGTTCTGGTGCAGCGGGGCCGATCGAGGAGCTTGTTGGTTGTTTTAAAAGCCGGCTGCCTGCCGCATGGCCAGTAAAACCCCTCCTTTCCTGTTAATGAGCCTGGAGACGGAGGCCCCCAGTCGGAGCTAGCCCAAATCAAAGCATCTGTGGGGATCGAGGGCTTGGGGGCGAGAGGGTTTGGGTGTCTCCATTGGCACAAGACCAGGGTGTGAGGCTTTAAGGGCAAATTATGGCGGGAATTTCACAGAAACCAACACTCTTATAAAGAAAAGTGTTGTCGGTGCTCATGGAATCACAACACCAGGTAGGCTCTCATTTGGTGAGCCACAGTCAGACACAGAGCGGCGGTTTAAAAAGAAAAAAAAACTGCATCATAAAACAGGTTCTCACATAACTCAAGAGGGAGTGACAGCAGAGCTGTGCCCACCACAAGGTCAGAGCGCTGGCAGCCATCCAGAGACAGCGGAGCTCCTCTGCTACCCATGAACCCCCCCAACTGTCTGGAGACATCCAGCTAACAGCAGTTAAGGTGCAAGCCATCTCTGCTCTTTGTGGTTGTAGGTCCCCGATGCGCAATTCAGACACAAACGCCCAGAGACTCAATCCACAGTCAACAGCCCGTCACTTGCCACAACAAAACACCGTATAATCATGACAAAACATCTTGGTCTAACAGGAGATCAACATGCAAATCTAATCTCCCAGGTTTAACAGAGTATTCCCTTTGCCACACCACAAGTGTATGATTTATAAATCATACTTAAGTGCATGTTAAGTGAGTATTCACAGCCAGAGAGAGAGAGAGGCAAAAACAGAGAGCAAATCTGTTCTGTGCTATAAGGCCTGCTGGGGCAACCTCCTCTGCCACTGCAGCAATAACAACATGTGGTTTGGCTGCACAGCACCAGTTTACAGCGGGAAGAGGAGAGGCGCTAAATTAATTTCAGATTCTGTTGTTTGAGAGTCATAAACAATGTTACAGCGAAGCATGGCATCCAGAGAGAGGCCGACAGTGTTTGGTGTTCACATGGTTCGAACACATGGAATATGTCATTAAGCACTGAGCGTTGATCTCAAACCGGATCTGCATAGCAAACTGGTCATACTGAACACACTGTGTGGAACAAAGGTGTGTGTCACGTATACGTGCACTCTGTGTCCTCAGGCACATCAAGTTTGGTCCTCCCTTACTACTGAGCCCAGAATGTAAAGAGCCTTTGTTTCCAAATTATTTCTGGGCGGTTGCCAAAATGCAAGGATGAGACGCAAAACAAAGTCACATGTCATCAGGCCTCATCTGAACCTGGTTTCTGTTTGTTTGCAGGTACCCAGAATATTGTGGTTTCATGATTACATTCATGCTCTAATGAAGTTAAGGAGGGAAGGCTTTCTGTTAAAGCGGGTTTAAAAGCGGCTGTCCTCGACACGCTGCTTCAGCCTTTCCCACGAGGCTCCAGAACCATAATCTCTTGAAATATTTGCACAGATGATGGCAGCGCTCCGCTGTTTTGACATGGAGCAGCATGAGCGAGATCTAGCAGTAACTTTTTCCATCACTTTTCAAGTTCAGGAAAGGGAATTCCCCTTTTGCCGCTTTTCCCTGCAACCCCTCACGCCTCTCACCAAGCCGCACAAACCTTCCAGCACTCCTTCCTCCACTTCCTCGGCCTGCTAGGATTTGTCCACTCAGGGCCACACTGTGGGGGCCTTTACACCCGCCTCACAGCCACCTCCCACAGTTCCTACTTTCCACTCACCCGAGCATGTTGTTTTCACTCTATCTGAGATGCCAAAAGTTCATTCACTGAGATCAAAGGTGGGTGGGCGAACATGGTTGGGGTAAAATGCTGCAGGAGACTGAGGAGCGAGGTAGTTCCTGTTCGGTCCTGGTTTTGGCTCGGAAAGACACGCGTGGCTGTTTTGTTTAATGTTTCTGGCAGGATCGTCTTCGAGCTGTGAGCAACAAACTATAGGAAAAGTGGTCCCTGTTTGCATTGGACTGTGACAACTACTCCCCCCTCTCTGTACTGACACGACTCAAGCTGGAGGCAGCACAAAAACATACATTACACACACAGTCAAACACTCGCACAGATTTTCCAACGCTTACACTTGCAATGGCGCCTCCCAGGCAGTTAAATGTTAGCAGAACAATTAAACTGTTGTCATATACATTGATTATGTTTGGTTTCCCATTGTCAACCCAGTTATTAAATACTTCACTGAACTTTTCTTGTCACCTGTAAAAAGTAAATATTGTATTAGTCTACACATTAGGTAACTTAGTTAACACTAAATCTATATGCTCTGCAAAAGGAAGAACTTATTTCACATCATTGTTGCACTGAATTTGGTGTGGAATCTGTTTTTATGAAGCACATAAAAAAACATAATCTCCTGATAGCAGCCACAGTGTTGCATCATGGGAACTGGAAGGGATATCAAAGGGCCACCACTGAAGCAGATTCTATAATCCTCCTCCTGGCAAGCATCCGCATATATACATCTCTACTTGGCTTTTTCTTTTTTTTTCCCCTCCTGAGGGCCTGTTTGAACGTGCATGTAAAGAAAAACTATCTCTGCGCCGACACTGACGGCACAACACTCTTGTTGCAATCTCAGCTCTCTCACGAGGTTGGCAGCCCTGCAGAAACACTTCCCATTTGCGGTGCAGGGCTTGGTCCAAGCCACTTGAACTTGGCAAGGCTTACCTGGAACAGCCTACCCGTAGGACTGCCACAGACTCTCCCCCTCAGCCAAGGCAGGAGGCCTCACTGTAAGCCACAACAGCTGATGTCAGGCACACCTCCACAAAACTGCCTACATGTGACTTCCAGGTATTTACAGTGTCAAGGAAGAAGGAAACGACAATGCATATTGTCCCAAACAAGCTGGTAAAACTGCTTGTTTTCAGTAAGCATTTTAAATTAGTGAAGACACTAATGTCAACTGTAAGCTCTTGGGTGGCATACATTAGCAGTGCAATGTTTCATAACTGTATAAAACTAGTTGGGAAAAAAAGTTGAAAGGCAGGACATACTGTACAGAGGCTACAGTGTCTTACACAAAGGACAGAATTGTGCATACAAGGTGACTTTTTTTTTATCAATTGAGAGAGAATTACACAGATCGTATGACACCATATGGAATTCTTTTTACACATAATGTATTTCCTTTGCAGGCGCTGTGAAAGGCAAGGCCTACAGGGAGTCCTCTTTAGGAGGAGGGGAGGAAAAAAAAGAGCTGTATGTATGGTGAGGAAGGAGGGGTGGGGGGTGGGGGGGTCGAGGGGTTTAGTGGGGCGGTCCAAGCACGCTCAGCGAAAATATGCCTCATGCACTCGTTGAACTTGGGGCCTGCGCAGGCTTCTCTCAAGGTTACAGGAGAGGCCTGTGCTGCAGAAAGAAACCATGCAGCAGTCAGCACGCAACACCCGACCGTTTCTGCTGCTTCACTTTGGGAAAAGTTTTTTTTAATTTCCAGTGAATCTTCAAACAGGTCATAGTTAAAAAAAAAATAAATTAATACAGATAGCTAATAGTATCCCTAAACACACGTTTAGCCTCTAACCGTCCATGAGTGTTACTGTGAGTGTCTGTTGCTTAGATAACAGAAGCAGCAAAGCGATCGCCTTTGACACCAGGTTTCCTTCCTCCTCGGAGCATGCCGGGACCTGGGCCGCGTATCCGCTGCCGCACCCCCGATCCCTCGGCCACACAAAGGTAGGAAGCAGCCCGCCAGAGCAGGGCGCATTGTGACGGGGCCACTAAATCACCTCTCATTTTATCCGAGACTATTTATGCACATTTTCGCCAGAGGAAACCATAAAGACAACAAGGCCTAGTAAATACATCTGAGGAGGATCGCTGGAAAGAAGGGAGGACAGGCTATTAGCTAATTGAATCATACATATAGGCTTTTGATATGATCCGTCAACACGCACCTGCACAGGAATGCAATCTAGTATAATAGCACTTAGGGAGACATATGATCAAATGTACTGGGGATTAGTGAACAAACCAAGGTGGACATGGTGTAGTGGTACAGAAAAGGTAATTTTAAGACCATAAATCCTTGCAATGCACACTAATTGCATACAGTAAGTGATGATATACTGCATTTAGGGCAAAGTAAATGTAAAACATTTGGTTGTGCCAGACCAACAACTTTGAACTTGGCCGTGACAGAAAGGAGTCAAAGGGCATGAGTTAGTAAAACCTCAGGTTAAAGGAACTGGTCACTCTGCCTTAGCCCAAGAATTTGCAGGCCCATTAGCACCTCATAAAAAGGGTGACTTCCCTGCTTTACAACAGATTAGGCCTGCTTTTATACAAACAGCCAAGCAATGTGATTCAGCGCTATCATATGGGAAACAGGGTTCCAGTGTATATAAGAGAAAAAAGCCACAGAGGAATTATGACGACGTAGCCTGCTTCAATGCGCAGATATTACTTTGATATAAGCTCATGAAAGGCACGAAAAACATTTCAGTCAATCCCAGTTAATTTTCCCAAAAAAAAACAAATTAGCATAAGATGAAGTGGGTCATTCTCATGTCTTGATTAAAGTAGGCCTCAGCTTTGCCCAAGTGGCCAAGCTGCAGACTGCAAGTTCAAGCTTTGCGCGCTGAAGGCCTTATCGGCCTCTTTCGTAAACAAGAAAAAAATAGCCCCGTCGTGGAGCATAATAAAGGGAGCATCAAAGCAGCTATAGAAGCGAATCAGTCGGAGTATTAGGAGCCACTTGGGGTTGTCAACGTGATAGCTTAGATGTCACTGGAGAACATCTTCATGGACGTAAAGCGGGCAAAACAAATTAAGAGGGATGAGCTTGCACTTGGTGGATTAGTTTTAGATTTATGGAGGCAACTTGGAGTCGATGTAGAGCAGAGAGAAAACAAGTCCGTCAAAGCTGTAAAGACGCCCACACATAACACCAACAAATAATAAATGACTGACGTTAAAGTATGCAGTGCTACTGTTGTGAGGTTGTTTGCTGGTAGAGTTGTTCAGATGAAAGTATTTGAGGTATATTACAAACCGGCTCCACTTGTCAGAGAACTTCAATGAAGATTGTAACCTAATTACCCTTAGTTAACCTTGGCAACTATAGTACAGTCTGTTCTGCAAACTCAACTGTGACGGTTTGTGTATATTGCGTGTCCTGGTAGCGGATCATGTACACTGAACAGTAGCCCTGCGGCATCACAAAACAAGGGTGTGGCACAGGTGCTACGCGACGAGGAACCTATAGATTACACCCCAACTGTAACTGCCACAGAGTGTGTTTGTGTCATTAAAAGGATAATAAGATGGGAAATCCTCAAAACTTTTTGGAGTATTGATGATTTTAGCAGATGGACTTCATTCCTGGGTGTGGGGGTGACTACAGCAGCCCTACGACACCCAGCAACCCAAATGTGAGGTGATGAGAAATGCACATGCAAGGGTATTTTTAGGCTAGTGCAATATTCTCAGTGACACATTTATTGCGGAGGACCTGAAGAGTGATAACATGAGCAAACCGCAGTGTGCCGAGGAGCGTGACAGCAATACTTGGAGCCACAGGAGAGACGGGCCAATTAATGCCAAGAAGCCCTCCGAGTGCGGCCCCCTCTATAATCCCACAACCCACTTTATGGGGAATGCTCCCTTCTTTCGCTGATGTGTGGTTCATTAATCACATTTCGTATCAAACGCCTGTCCCCTGCTACAAGTATTCATTCCCCAAACTCAAAAGCTATGTATGTCAAATACTCCTCACCACAGACACTTTCCACAATCAATTCCCCAGAGAGGGGAACTGGTTAAAGTTAAACAAATAAGTAAAATTTGTATTACTGAGAAATCATCCAATACTTTTTAGTACCTCCAAACTACATTTTCTGTGCCACCATGTGAAAAGACTAAAAATACACTTATGAAAGGGGCTTGCCAACGTCCATAAAAAAAGAAAAAAAGCATGATGGTTTTCAAATTTAACTGATGCTACTTAAAGCCGAGCTCTCAAAAATTCTCGCTCAGCACGCAGAACTGGCACTTGAGACATGAAAGGGCAGCTGCGACGTTTGGTTTACATTATATCTTAGTGGTTTCCACATTGTGGCCAGGGGATAAGCATCAGGAGAGGTTTATCTCTGTCACAGTGCTCTATGGAATATGTAAACACTATGTGTAATCAGTGCAGCAGTGAAATGGAGTGCGGGGGGTGTGTGGGAAAGTGAAGTGCTTTAGGAATAAGCCGCCATTTTACTCCTTGAGCTCAAGGAAAGATAAGACAGAGCTGTAGAACCTCTGGCTTTTACAGTGTGCATACCTTGTATGAGTGAATGCACAGATGCATTTTTGCACGCGGTATTGTTAGTAACTTAGGTGTTAACTTTCATTCTGCCAAAGACATTCACTCTCATCTGTCCTCATCTCCTCCATCTTTTGGCTTAACTCTGTCAGCGTGTCTTTGTCCCCCATCATCCACCCTGCGAAGCAACGCCGCTCCTTTTTTTTTGGTTGAGGACGGGTTTTCGTTTTAGACGAAGAGCCTCTCTCTCCCGCCTAGAGAGCCCAAGTTTTAATATGGAGTCCAATCAAAAGTGATTAAGCATCGCAGAGCACAAACAATGCTGGCCCTTAAATCTCTGTGAACCCTCTTTCACTGGGGCGAATGAAAGAGCACTCTGTCTGCAGCAGCAGATGACAGACGTGCGCTTGAAGATAAGTCTTCTCCATGGGCCCTTATCCCGCGAACGCCCGCCGTCCGGCCAAATAAAGACAGAAATAACTAGATTACAAAACGGCAGAATGGGATCCCACCTTGAAGGCATCAATGGGGAAGTGAAGGGTGTGTTTTGCGCGCAAATGTTCTCTGTTAAAGAAAAGTGTCTGGACGTGATACCTAAAACCGTTGTCACCAGACTGGCCGAGGTGAGTGACTGGACCACCACGAATAAGACAAAAGGAATTAAGTTGAGAATATAAGACAGACTCAAAATATATGAACATAAAAAGCAAGCAATGTTAATGTATGGAACAAGCATGAACTTCCAACGAGTGTGAGCACAACAGTAAATCCCGAATAAAATGAACTAGCTAGAAACCTTTTTTCCACAGATCATCGCATCCTGTACATAAATTACTGGTGTATGATGTATGCCACGTGTAACACAATACCCTGAACTAATGCATTAGGTGCATGTGGTTCCTGCGAGGCGTACGAAGGAAAGCTAGATATCAGGGGCAGCTAACGAACACAGAGGGGATACTGTTCTTACTGTGCCTTTTTAAAATGCCGAGAGCAAGAGTAGTGTTGCAGCTTACAATGACACGGTGGTTGGACGAATGTTTCATCATTAATATAATATGAGTATGAGACAGTGATGTCTAAAGGCACATGTAAAGTACTTGTATATCTGGTGAGCTGGATCGACTGGGGGAACGATCGGCTGATCCAGGTTCAGCATCTTTAAAGGAAGAAAACTCTTTAAATTAGATGTTTGACAACAAATACTTATATTAAAGTTGCACCCAAATTATCTCAACATTACAGAACCCAAATACCAGCAGCCCATATGAGGGATTCGATAACCACATCCACATGCAAACTTGAGACAGAAAGAAGCACATAAACATCATCGCTAGGAGGTCATGAGAGGGAGGAGCTGGCGCTATGACAACAAGACATCAGCCGTCTGCAGCCTGCCGCCGTCAACAAGTCAGCATGAGCACTACCATGTGACTGGGTTTTCCTTACACTGCCCCCATACACGCAGCCAAAACCAGCTATTGCTGCTGCTGTTACTGGCTCCTGCTTTCAATTTCACGAGAGTGGGCCAAGTAATGGCTTCAGCATTTTGTGGTCTGCCAACACATATGGTCCATGTAGCGATCCAGTCCTGTCCTCCACCACCTCCATCGATTGTTTTGGGATGTGTAGGGAGATGTGGGCAGAGGAAGACACACACAGCTCCGGGGGTCAGCCACAGCTATGATGGAGCATGCATGGGTCGTGTTATGACTGCCATGTGAATCGGGATCAGCCGCTGCAGCCAGCGTGTTGCTGCCGAATCAACCAAATAGTGCTTGTTCATTCACAAACCAACCTTTTCCAACTACTCACAGAAATGACCACATTAACCTTCTCTTTATCACTTGCGTCACCACTAATGTCATTGCTGCTAGTGAGGCTACTGCTGCTGCTGACCCTATCTGGCTGCATGACCTAGATCAAAGGTTATTTGCTCGCAGAGGCAGCTCCTTCGGCTCGCCCTTGTTGGGTTTCCTTATCTTGGTTTGTCTGGACAAATCTCGGGACACAAAGCGCCCATTTTGCGCTCCTCTCCAAAGATCCTGTTACAGCGTTCCAGACACGCCGCGGTCCGTCAGCAGTGCCTGTGGGAGGCGGCGTGGCGTTGTTTGGCGAGGCGGCTCGGGTAGGTGCAGGTTCAAGCATACGATACATGTGCACTCCTCTTACGTTTGTGAGCGTGTTTTTGTACTGTGATGGGGGTAAAATGAGCAGTGGGGGGGGGGGTCAAATGATGTCATGCTGAGAGAATTCAGACACAGCATCCTCCCATCAACCAAAGAAAATATACAACCGAATCCAACAGGATTCCCTGACGCCTGCGCTCTGGTTTCTGTAATTACTGCTCAAGCACCTTCTGCATGTTGCTACTTGAGATAGCACCAGGTAATTCTCATTGATTTAAAATTACGAAATAGCCCTGAATCAAAACATGAAATAAGGAATGAAATACACAAGCTGTAGTAAGTCTCTCCACCCAGTAACACTCTCACAGTGTGCGTGGATAGAGATGCCTTGAAGTTGATCTAGTGGCCTTATTCCTCCTGTGCTCTGGAAGGACAAAGTACAGCTAAGAGAGCGAGCGAGAGAGGCAGAGAGAAGGAGGGAAAAGAGAGTGAGAGAGAGAGAAAAAGAGTAGTGTTCGCTGACCTCATTCTGACAACAAGCCCGGGAAGAGCCTTTCCCTGGAACCGTTTCGCAATAGCGCTGTTGTTTATACAGGTGGCGGGTTGAGTCGAGCTCGATATGCAGAGCTCATGCATTTTGCAACACCTCATTATGAATACTAAACACATGCAGCATGTCAAATCTCACAGAACACACACACATACACAAAGCGCTTCATCCCCTGTCCAAACTGTGACTTGAGTTTCGTCTTAGTTGTGACATTCGCGGGAAACGCATCATATTTTAATTTTTTTTTTATTTTTTTACGCAGGCTGCAGCCGATTCATCTGCCTCTGTTTGAATTTTACGTGATCCAAGAGCTGTCAAACACTACTATCCTCGGGTATCGTCCAGTGAGTGCTCGCCTCCTGGAACCGAGGCCTCTGGTTGGCTGTGTGTGTTTGGCTGCGGGGCCTTCTCCTGCAACAACATCCACTTGGCCGGAGTTCAACCCACGTGGAAGGCTACAATAGCCCCAAGGTGGCTGCCCAGACCATTGTTTATGCAACAGCACACCACTGCCAGGTTAAAGGGAACAGAGCAAGACAGTGGATAAATATGCAGGACTCCTGCAACAGAGTTATGCTTTCTGTTAATCTTCCCTGTACAAATAAATCTTCATAATTTCATTAACTTTTTTACAATTCTTTTTGAAATATCATCATAAAAAAGTGAGGAATTAACATATTCTTATTTCCACATCTCTGTACATTTAAAGTATTTTCGTCTCTTGGTAAAATGCAGTTTTATTGAACATGTTTCTATGTAAGAATAATGCTGTTTATTTATACTGTATTCAAGGTAATGACCTATGCTGCACAATGTCGCAGTGGCACAAAATAGAAACCCGCCACCTTAACCAAATCCATTTAACTTTAATGAAATCTCACCCAAACTAAATAGATTTTTACGCTGTTGTTTGTGTAACAGTTGAAGCCTGAATACAAACCCATGCATAAGTTAATGTAGCGCCTATCTTATTTTCCCACTAACCAGCGAGGTGAACCAAATCCATTACATCTTAGAGAGAGGTGGGAAAAAAAGCATCCACACACCAGCTGTTTGGTAAACATACCAAAGTAATTGTTCCAAATACCTTACTTTAACACAGATTAAATGCAATTAGAGGCTGTTTATCTAACCACAACAAGTCTTTCTGCCAAAAGACAAAAAAAAAACTGTCATTGTTTCTCGCAGTTCTGCTCAGAGGCATTACAGCTGGGAATAGGACTTTTTTTTTTTACATGTAGCTTCCTTATGTACAGGAAGGAACTTTTATACACAAACAAAGCATACATGTAACAAAGCTCATTGCATAGGAAGACTATAGGGATGGAAAAAAACGGTCGGTTGGGTAAGGCAAAGGTCTTCTGAGGTGAATATGAGGAATTTAGGTCAGTGCAGCCGAGACATTTAACCAGCTCAAGCCGCTACAGCTTGGGTGGAAATAGCATGGGAGGCCGGGGAGAGGGAAACCAGTGCGTCACAGCTCCCGGCCCGAAAACAAGAGCCATAACTTCCCTAATGATCCCAGATCATGTACGCCTCGGAGACATCCCACCAATAGGGAGCGCCTGTTCTTCACCTTTGACCTCAAAGTGGGTGTGCCTCTACCTTTGACTCTGCACGAAGTCCAGAGCATGTAGGCTTGTGTGGTGCGACGAGTAGTTTGTAAAAAAAAACTCATCTGAGAGGTTTGAATGTCCCATTGTGAAAAGTCTTTAGTCCAAGTATGTACAAAATCTTACAGCGACACTCCTAAAATCTGGGAAAATCCCATTCTAAGACCTAACAAATCTCTTAATATTCTTAAATATTTGCCAAATCGTGATAATCTGACACTCTCTTGCTTTCATTACAGTCACCCTGTCACACACGATTGCACAGTGATTCAGAAGTCCCAACACCACCGACACACACACTCACACACGCACGCACACACACACATTGTAAACAGTCTTTATTGAGACGTGAGTGCTTGTATAAACATAGCCAAGCCCTATTGAGGGTCCAGGGCCAGGTCGAACAATAAGAGGGGGAAAGTTGCTGGACGTTCCTCACAGACGGTGTGTACAAAATCCAATTATCAGAGCCACGGCATTAACATTCCAGCAGTCTGGCAGGTGACGGCTCCGTCTTTTCAACACACACACACATACACACACACACACATCAGCATGGGATAGAGTCGCCCGGCAGCACCCTGACAATACACACACACATGCAGCCCTCTTCAGCCCCCCCTACCAAGATCCCCCAAGTATTGAGACATATATAGAGGAAAGAAGGCAAAGAGTGGGGAGAAAGTTGGGGGGGAGTGAGGGGTCCACCAGCGACACTGGTCTTTTCTTCAGGAGATCAGCACGACTGGCCTAGCAGGCAGTATTAGTCAATGGGGCATTCTTCTCCTCTCTGTCTCTGGGTGAGAACATGTTGATCGCTGATAACGTTGCTTTGATTGCCATAATGGGGAAACCACGTTTTGTTTTGAGCGTTTGCCTCCAAACAGTGCACGCTTTGTCAGCCCCGGGTGACGTCCGTGGCATACAAGATGCCGATTAAAAAAAGGTTTAATGGTAAAACAAAAACATTGTTGTTGTTCTTGGCTACAAGACGAGTAGATAATGGATTAAAATAACGTTTGAGTCTACGGGCCCCTCAGTGACAAGACCCAGAGACCAGCACACTGCAAGTTTAACCCTGCATGCACTTAAAAACTTGCTAAAATTCTTATTTAATTATAGCCTGTAATTAGCCTTGTCACCTTCTTTCAGCATTAAACTCTCTGGAAGCACAAAGCAGGCCACCGTGCATCATTAACAGTTCTTTTTTTGTTTTACATACAGTACATGTGGTGTACGTGATAGGGTGCATGTGATATGCAATGCCTCAGCCTGGTGTCCTGCTCTGTACCCTTGTCAGGTCCTATATATAAACGTACATCTGGCCCCCATTCTGCTCTTTCCATCATGTCATCTTACAGAGAAGGCTGTAAAAGATACACACAGTACAGAACATTACACATAGCAGAGCTCGAGCAAATTAATATTTGAAGTGAATAAAAAAATGGAAATATTTCCATCATAATTACTCAGAACCCAAAAATATGTCTCAAAATTGTTTGCTTGGACTTTAGAGCCTCTGTGTTGCAGTTTCATAAATACATGCGTAACTCAACCCTCTCTGCACAACCTGATTGGTTGATGCCTTTATTCAAAGTGCGGACCCTCAGAAAAATCAACCCTGTTCCCAAAAACAATCATGTTCTGTTGGTGCTCATTACAAAAACAAGGGTTTGAAAATTAATTACACAATAAAAAAATAAACTAAAAAAAAAACAAAACTAAAAAATAAACTAAAAGTTAAATTTACAGAGCTATAAAAAAGAAAAAAAAAGCTGACGATCAACTAAACCTGTACTGAACTTGTTGTGCTACAGCACAGTACATTACATGATCCCTGCAGATTCCTTAAGCCACCAAACATCTTAAGCAAGTTAACGCAGGTGAGTATGTGAGTATGTAAAATGTATGAAAACATTCAGAAAGATGTGGTGGGGCCTGCCAGCAATCAATACGTGATTTTCTGTGTAATGGAGTAAATGAGTGAGTTCTTTAGGTTACATGTGACCTGTCATTATTGAATGTATTGTTAGTTATTCTGCTAACTTTCTTTGATAAAGTATTTTAAACCAACCTCCTGACAGTTTTCAGTATTTACTTGTGGTTTTACCTGCCACATAAGAAGTCAAAACTCCTTAAATTAGCTTCCATCTTGCCCTCTCTTCTGTCCTCCTCTGTGGTGAGACGTTAGTCAAGTGTCTGGCGGCTTCCTCCACCCTCACCAGAAGGCCTGTACGCGCTTCATTATTCTTGGATGGTGGATAACAAAAAGTGAGTTCTTTCTTTTCTTTTCTTTTTTTTTTTTCATTAGCTCAGCAGCGGTTTCCCATTCATAACAGTTGGCACCGGTTTCATACTGCCTGCCAGAGATCACACCCCAACCATTTTCATTTTCCTTCATCCATTTGTTTCATTCATGTCATAGATTTGGCAGAGGCCTGCAACGCTTTCCTGATGGCCGTCGACCCTTCAACACCCCTCTTTTGAGCCTCAAACTCCCGTTTGTGGCTTTGTTTTGCATCAGAGTGAAGGACATGTGGAAACAACAATTCACACTGGCTTCCATCCAAGTGACTTTGTCTTACAGTATTTCACTTTTGGAATTTATTAATTGTAATTTAAAACTGAAATGAAGCTACTAAAGCATGGCCATGTAAAGCACTTGTGACATGCTTCTGGATGGAGAGACAGACTTCACACATTGAAACTTTTCCTAGGAATGTGGATGTACATTATTTGTGTATGTGAGCAGCAATGTTGGGATGGATCCAAGGTCTAAAAGAACCATTGAGTAAGTATGGGCTCGCATCCCCCTGCCTTCTTATAGTATATGATCCTATAAGGCTGCGGATTTAGTGAAAGCTCTGTTTAAAGCACTCTCCCTTCATACTTTAAGTGTATTACACAGTGCATTTAGCCATCTGAAGCCTAAGAACCAGAGTTTTATTATCATACAACTACTGGAACAATGCCCACTGACAGGAAAACTCTATCACACATGCGCACATGCATTGCTACCACCCACCCGTTCAGCATCTATCAACTGCAGCTGTGTACGTGTGTTTTAATGCATGCACCCAAGCTAAATACACGTGAGCACATGTGCATGTGAGCATCCAAGTCAAAACACTCTCAGGGCTGCATTCAATCCAAGAAAACTCCAAAGTGTCAAATAAAACCCAGGCTCTTCAGCATCAGGAATCAGGAAACAAACAAGATGGCTACCGTGTCTCTAACCCGAGCATGCCTCGCGGTGCTCCACCAGCTTCCATCTGAATGGAGTCACATGCTGGCTAACAGGAGTGCAGAGGAGAAGAGTCTCCTGGGGCAGTTGGCTCTGCAAGCGGGACCAGAGGATGGCTGTACCGTGGATTAGGGCCCCACAGTGGTCCATTGTTAATTGGGCGCCATGTGTGAAAGCTACAGAGAGATTAGTTTGTACAGCTGCTGCCATTTGTCATAACTGCCCTTAACAAGACACACATGGCAACCCAAGTTACAACCAGAGGTTTTACAGAAAAAGGGTTGAAAAATGTCTGGCGAGCGGTCTAATAGTTTGCAAAACAGACCCAAATAAGCAGATGAAGATGTTCCTGGGAAACACCAAGCAGACTCAGCTGGGATCCCATCAGAGATGGTGAGTTTGTGCATTACTCATTTAGCCATCCGTAGGTCAACTCGGGTCATTATCATAACTGCTCGAAAAGCTATGTTAAGCCCGTAGAAATCCTAGACCACAGGTTGCAACAACAATTCTGTGAAAACAATGAGGGAAGATCAGCTATTACATCATGGCCCTCAAATTAGACAGAGGCTGCTTGACTGTTTTAGCCTCATGACCTCTTGTTAGCCAAAATTCCTACATAATGTAGACTACACCATGACATTCAAGAGAGGGGATGGTGGAGTAGAGTTATTTTTTGGTGAGAATCCACAGTGTAATTGTGGGTTGCAGGTCGACGCACATGTTGGAGGCCTAATTACAATCTTAACTTGGCAAATCCGGAACAAGCTTTAAAAGCACTCTCACTTTCAATTTTCACCCAGCAGACGTTAAAGCGCTGTTGTTACTGTGAGGAGTTGTGATTATTTGAATCTAAATGGATTCTTTTGAAGCTCAAGAGCAGGTGAGCAATAATCTTTTCAAGGTTTTCTGCACACACATGTATATGGGCGTGTGAGTCCCCATGTGGGAATATATTTGTGTTTGCAGATAAAAATTTGGAAGGGTTTCCAAAAAATGCCTCAAAGTTACCAGCTGGAGCTTTGTGCCGGTAGAGAGAGCGAGCCAAATCTGGAGCTTTCTGGAGCCAGATCATATTTAGGCTTTCAGGTAGCACCATGGTAACAAGCCCTGTTCTTCTCTGGTAAAAATAACGGGCTTTATTAAGCATGTTGCTAGTGCTGTGGCACAGGGGTCAAACAGCACTGGACTAGCTTGTAGCTTGCAATTCCATCAGCACTAAACTTAACCTAAACCTAAAAAAAAAAGAAATTCACACACAATGAAATTTAGCAAAAGGGAATATTGGGAACTTTGTGATCGATTTTGCTAATTGTGCATGTTGTACTTATGCCTTGCCTAAATTTCATATATATTTATACATCTATGTAGAAAAAGTTGCATTTTAGTCACTACGACAAGATGAGAGTGGATAAAATGAATACTATTATATTGATATACTATATAAAATACACCATATCAGTTTGTAGTTTTAATGACTTCATGTAAAGAGGCAGTGTGAGAACCAGATCTGTCTGTCATAATGGAGGAAGTATCTCTGTAGAAAATCTGTAGCACCTGCTGGTTTGGTGATCTTGAGATATGAGATTTTCATGTTGTTCAATGCTCTCCTCCTGTCATTCCCTGTATATAGCTCACTTTAATCACGTACAACACTGCTCAAAGATGCCGTCTGTCATAAAAGACTGCATGTTTATGTGAGTGCTAAAAATGTAAATGACTTATTTTCCTATTCTCCTTGCCTTCCTTGCTGTTCTATAACTTTTCTGTATGGGTCAATAAAAACTAAACAACCATGTTGGGGGTTGTATTGTTTATTACACTGGCATCTCCTGCTGATCGAGAGTTGGTTACTGAATTTGGGAGCTTTTTTTGAACCTGAACCTGACATATGTGAGGGAGGAGTGGAAGCTCTTTGGCTGGCTTTGACAACTCAATGGGGCGCTGATGAATCCGTCCCAAGCAGGCCATTCCCAAGCCCCAGACACCATATCCCCTCTTTGACCCACTGCACAGACATTAGAAAGAAATCCTCTGGGGGATTCGCCCACCACCCCTTAACAGCAACACGCCCACCCAAAAGTACATTTTGCACAGCTCTGCTGCAGTGGCGGGCCTTTCTTTTTCTGTCCAGCTCAGGTCTTGTCGAGCCGTCACAGTGATGGGCCGTACTGTAACACCAGACAAAAGAAGAGACAACCATCACTCTGGGCCACTGATCGGCCCTGTCTGGACTGAAAAGACTTTGATGGGGTAAAGCAGGGAGGGGGTTGCTGCACAGAGAAGTTAGTGTCTCCTGGGCAACCACTCTGATTGTCTGTCCCTGCCCAAAGTTCCCCATCACACCCCACTTACTACCCCTTCCCATTTTTTCTTCCCTTCATTGCTTGTTCACAAGGCTCCTTCCTGGGAGAAGGCGACTGGCTTTTGCATGAAAGTCTGGTTCTTGAAAGTGCTTTTCTCTTGGTTGGCTTGAAAAAAATGGGAAGTCAAAAAACATCTCCACATTAACCTTTTTGTCCCTCTTTCAGCTGTAGACCCTACTGTTGAGCATGACCAGTCTAGCAGTCAGATGGGATAACAGTGAGTTTGTCTAGTAGTTATACTAGTGGGGTGGCAAAGACGAGAGAGCAGCCACCGGATGGAGAAACTCAGGCAACAGGGAGGGTGTGCTTTGTAAGGCAGGACAGTGAGGTACACTGTAGTGCCTGGGACAGGGGGTGAATGTACCCATTTGTCTTCATTTGGGAGGACCGGCAGACAGGGTGGGGGTGGGGAATCTATCTGGGAGGAGTGGGAGGTGCCGGTCCTCCAGTCAAGTGGCCTCGGGGGGATTTGAAATGCATTTGGGGTCCTCCCCGAAAGCCTGGGAAAGTGTGGTGAAGCTGAGATCTTAACCATAGACTAAGAACACAAACTGCAGTCCTTAACAACAAACGCAAAATTGGGTCTCCTGCTGAAATACACATGAAAAGCCTTTTCAATACAATGGCCATGCCTTAAAAAGCTAAAGAAAGGCCTTGTCACATTTTTGAGGGACGCAGCAGTGCAAACTGTGACACAAGCAAATTAAACACACTGTAGCAGAGCAAAGGAGAGGGAGTTGTAAATTTTGTTGAGAAAGAAGGCATCCACATTTCTCAGTGGCCTCTGCTCCAAGTTGCCTTGTTTCCATGGAGATTTATGTACACATGGCTCACAAAAGAGGGCCAAGGAGGTAACACGGCCTGTTTAAGCCTTGAGGTATTTGCTCGAGCAAAACCCTGCTGCTAATAACACAAGCCTCATACTGAGCCAGGCAACCTGGCTGCACTGCACCCAGGTTAGTGTTTGAGAAAGAACAGGAGGGGAGAGGAGAAGGCTGAGGAAAGTCAGATGGAGATCACAAACAACCGAGGATCCTGGAGAGGGAGGGAAGCCATTAAGAAAGAAAGAAAGAAAGAAAGAAAGAAAGACCACAGCAAAAACATAAATAGCTCCCGGGTTAAGAGAAAAAGGATAGGAAGGACATTTAGTGGGAAGCGGAAATCAATAAGGCAAGCGGTGAAGCTGGGAGGGAGTTCTAAGTGGATTAGATTGAGAGAATGTGTTCGATAGGTTATGGCTCTGACAGAGAGGTAGCCAGACACCGCAGGCTCTACTGCATACTAATAAGGAAGTCAGAATGAAAGCTGAGCACAGGGTTGTACAGGTCAATCTGAAGAGTTTTTCTATATGGCTCTGGAGTCATCGGTTAAGGTTTTTCCCAGGAGTTGTATTTTACGGCCTTGCTGATTTTGCGCTGAATGTTCACTGTTAAAATTCACATCCAAGAATAAAATTCCAATCCACTTCCAAAAAGAACCACAGCGTTTTCCAGTACCGTCTCACCAGGAAAATTTGAAATAGAAAGACAGCTGAATAACTTGACATAACCCAAAAACAGGGAAGACAAACAGTAGTGTCCTGAACGCTGTCTGCTTACGATAACTTTTGTTTCACACTTCTGGCAAGAACCCAGCCACCCTCTCTCTGGCCAAGCGCCTGGGCCTGGGACAGCTGTCACGGTCGGACTCTCCGGCTTGAGGGGAAGCCAGGGAGTGAGGAAAGAAAAGCGACTGGGAGAAAGAGAAGGAGTGAGCGAGTCATTTGGCCAGGCAGTGTGCCGCAGGGGTGATTCCTGATGGCAGAGGAGGATAAGGGGATGAGTGGAGGGAGGGATAGATGTTGTGCTTAGTCACAGACCGCCACTGTGACCCAAAAGGTCAGGCCTCCGCACCAGCCGCCTGACCAAAGCCTCTGAGGCAGCCGGGCAGAAAACAAGATGCAAGCCCCACGCAGTGTGGTGAGCAGGCAATGGCCGGTCCTGGAGATGGGGAACAGCCAGTCTGAGGGATTTGGGGGAGTGAGGAGGTGTGGGGAGTCAGTGGTACCTACTCCCCCTCACTTAGGTCAGTGAACCAAAGGACCACCAGCCAGACCAGAAGTAGTGGCAGGGGAGTGGAGACTAATAGTTGCCAAGAGACCACCGGTGATCTCGCGACCGCCGTGGTTTGACCCCGATTGAGGAGGTCAACAAGGGGGGGTTTCCAAGCAGCTCCCCCGCTTCCTCCCCTGACCACCACCACTCCCCCCTCAGGCAAAAAGTCTTCCTCCACCACGTGCCCTGGGCCCGCATCAAGGCGCGTTTCCACTGATCTGTTTTGCTCAATTAAACTCCAGAGGACACCCTGTCACATCTCTTTGAAAGGGTCATGACCCCGGGGGCAGAGGTTAAGTCTGCCGCTCGTAAAACAAGGTCTCCATTAACGTGGCAGCATGTATTCAGAGGTAATCCATCCGTTTCCACAAACTATCATGACAGTGTGAAAAAAAAAAGTTACGTTAGGGGTGGGTGGGGGTTGTGGTGTAATGATGCTTTATGGCCGTGTTAACTTTCAGCACCAGAGTAATGGGAAAGCTGCTTGACCTTGACTCTTTGGTCTCCCATTGGACTACCTTAGCAAACCTCCGCTGACACGAGTTAGAAGGTGTTGAGAACTTTCTAAAATGCTCAGAAATATTTGGAGTAATTTTCTTTGGACCATTTTTCTCCCATTTCTACTGTTTTCCACTACAGCGATGCTTGCAGGATTCATTTATAATTAAGGCGGAAAGTGTGAAGTAGATCATTTCCAGGACATTTTCTGAGATTCCTCCAAATCAGCTTGCACCTTTATCACATTATTATACATTATTTTCATATTTTATCAATTGCATTTATGTGTATCAACATCGACACATGTATATATCAAGAGCTTTCAGCGACTATATTAACGACATGGCAGTTTAACAAAGCCGAATACAAACAAGGCCTACAGTATCCTAACGTGTTCGAACAGGATCATTATCTACATGCCTTGTTGCAACTATTCCATCAAGCTGTCAAACTGGATATGCAAAATATGAATCCAGGTGGGAAGATTCAAAGAAAAAAACTGCAGATCTAGTTTTATCAGATAACGATAAAACAGCCGTGTGTGTGTGTGTGTGTGAGAAGCCAGGGCCTTGTATTGAACACGGCCTGCCAGTTGGCACAATGGATGCCACAACCCCCACTCCCAGCCCCCAGCCTACTTCCCAGCGGGCATTCATCTGGGCATGCACATGGGTGCTACAGCCCAGCCTGGCTAAACGCGTCTGTGCCCCAGAACAGGGGGCTGAGTACCCTCTCTAAATTCACGCAGCACACTCGCTGCCAACCCGCCGACCTTTCTCAGGCAGCGACGCACCAGAATCAAATACACTTGCAAGTTATTGATTTTTTTTATATCGAGTAAATAATGGCAGCCACATATTTTTTTGTTGTCTGATTACACAACCCAGCAGAAGTGAGCCACTGCCAGGTGGCAGGACAGAGACCAACACAGACCGGACCCATTCATTTTTTTGTTTTTTTTTTTCAAATACCAGATTCAGTTTCATGCAGAGATGTTTGCAAGTTTCTTTGTGTTTGATTGTATGTTTGTTTGTTTCGTGCAATTGCAGCAGAACAAAGGCAGCGGCTTCCATTCTGCCACTGTCAAAAAACTTTCCAACATGCCCACTGCATTGCGGATGCCAACCAACGAATCAAAGGCATGCTGCAAGCAGACAAAGAGGGTTTGATGCCAACCTCCAAACCTCTAACAACCATTACTGGTGATTTGCCTGCCTCCCTGGCACGATGCAAAACAAAATGGCGCCGCACCGCACGCTACCACAATATGGCTGCATTGTCTGGAGATGGGCACTGCTCGGTAACTTGAAGAAAAGGAAAAGACGCTTAAGCTTGCAAAAAAACGAAAAATCTCTGAGATCCCGGTAAAAGAATGCTATTCTGTATTTGCCAATGTTTCAACCCCTAGAAATTTCGAGGACAACGGTGAATAATCGCTGCGATCCGCAACTCGAATTACAGTGAATATATTTTCCGGCGAAAGGGAACATTATGTTCACCATTTATTTCAAACAGTAAAATGAATCTTCTCGTAACAATCTGCATTTCCTCCATAGAGGACACATTTTTTTTCCTCAAATAAAAGCTGTCTACAATGTACAACACAGGCACTAACTTATCATTTAAACGGCGTATATTATGAGGAAACTGCACAAAAAGAGCCATTCTTAACTTAGTGCTTAACAGTTAAAAATGAAGCAGATGCAAACTAGAGAAGCGGTGGCATCCTACAAAAGACACAAAAGAGGGTCTGATGCCAACCCCGGTGCCAGTGGCAACCATTATTGTCTGTGTGCTGTGCCTTCTGCTTTCCCTGGCACTTATCAAACACAAAATGGCGCTCAGGGTTTGATGATAATGAGCTAGCTATACCACTATGTCTCTCTCAATAGCGAAGGATTGGTGGCTATTCGGTCAATAGACACAGGAATACAGTGGAATTTCAACAGGGAATACTACAGAAGGATTCCTATGGTCCTGTTCACTGTGAAGATGAAAGATTAGAAATGTAATTATATACTGTAAAAACCCTATTTGCAATTATTTTACAATAAAATTGATGGATCCGGTGTGTAAATAAGAAAAAATAGCATCAATTAGCACATTTAAATAATCTGAACAATATTTTATTTGTTATTGTCTGTCCTTTTCTAATTACTGTCTCCCTTCACCTTCAACTTAGTGTGAAAAAAATACAATTAGTTTCTAATTTACAGTTTGGGAGACAGAATATGCTCTGTTTTTCAAAAATAAAATCTACTAACACTTTATGGTTTATATCAGCATTGGACAATATCTTAAAAGTATCAATTGACAATATTTTCAATTTTTCTGTAATAATATGAAAATTAGGATAGCTTAATTCTGAAAAGGATGGTTTAATTTACACTAATACTAACCTTTTATTTAACGCTGTGCTGTATGATTCAGGCTTAACACTGAGCTCATCTCTGTGTCCACAAAAGGCTTTCAAGTTACAGGAACCAGCTTTTCAGCAATTAAGAGATTTTTAACTGACAAAATATATCACATCTACTGAAACGTTTGACAAATATTAAAAAGACCTACTTAGTTTTATTCATACCTTTGATGTATTGTGACTTACAACCAGAAATATGTTTGTAAAAAATGATTATATAAGATTAATATGACTATTATTTTTTTTTTATGGCTGAAATTTGAACAAAATTATTCTGATTGAAAACATGAGATTTTAAATTGCAAAATGTTACATTATATAACAACGACATCCATTTTTAAAAACTGTTAATAAACACCACAACTGAAATACTGGCTAAATATATTACGAGTGGATTCATTTTAATTTAACCACTCAATGCTGCAATTTTTCACATTTGTCACTACTTAATATCCAGACAAATAGAGGAGGTCTACAGTGAGTTTGCAATTGAACAAGCTTATGTGTGTACGAGGTAACACAGACCATGTCCAAATTACAGAAGTTATTAATTACTGAACATGAGTCGATGCTGCTGCTGGAGAACATTTAAAACATGTCCAAATTTCATATCTTCTACAGAGTGACTTTTTACTTGCAGACAGAAATGTGTGCTGCACATATACAGTTCTGACTATCAGGTTCTTCATGATTATTTGTCTGGTGAATGCCGCTTCAGCAGGTCTGCCAGAAAGTAACACATGTGACCTTTGACCTTGCCGAGCCATCGTTTGTGAGCTCTGTCTCTCACACACACACACACACAGACACACACACACACACACAGTCAGTGTGAGCTTGAACCTACCTTGGTCCTGGACATAGTATGCTAGAAACAAGTCCAGCTCCTTGACTGATACTGTTATGTGGTGTGGCTGGACACAAAGTGCAGGGTTGGTGCAATGTTGAGACTTGACGAGGCGCTCTCCGTCTGTACTTTCCAGAGGGATGCCTTTGAAGAGGATGACCATCACCAGGTCCAGACGCCAGACTTTATCTGCCTGCCTCAAACAGTCGATCCGGCGGATCTTGCCTTTCTGGTCCGGGTTGGACAGCACGCAGCACGGGTGCTTCTTGCCCGTCACGCTGAGGACAAAGTCCTCCCGGTACTCCTGCCGAATGTCCTTACGCAGCTTGGCCAGCAGCCTGGACGCCCATTTCTGCTTCACCTCGGGCTTCTCGCTCAGAAGCTCGTCCTTCACTGCACGCTCCTCGTCCTTGGACATCCGCTTCTCGTGCTTCTTGAAGTACTTGCGTTTTCTGGCCTGGAGGTTGAACCACGTGTAGGCAATGGCACGGACGTGAGGGAGAAGTGCCTCAATGAAGGGATGAAATTCATCCTGGAGCATCCAAGGGACACAATGAGGAGAGAGGAGGAGAAATCAGTGTCATTGTACATGAAGGTTTAGTCAGCTACTAATCTCAAGCAGAAGGCAAGACAGACCACAAAAAAAAACAATTCCTCATAATCAGTCACATAATATCATGTTGGCACTTTCAACAGCTCTCAGGCTTCACATAGCAACACTGATTTTACCATCCTGGGTGTATCTAGGCGTACTGCAGGTCTGACAAGGACATTCCACTGTTTATATCAACTGCCAGCACTACAATAGCACCAAGCCCGGTGACTGAATGCACTCCCGTCTCCACTCTCATTTCCCGAACATGCTCTGAGCGGGACTCCTGTGCTGCTGCTGCTACAGGGAGCATGCCCCCCCTCACAGTTACATTTATCGTATCAAACTATCTGCATTCCAACGTGAACTTATCCCATGTTCACGAAAAGATACGGGATAGGCCGGAGGGCCAAGTGGGGCGCCCTCGTAAAATAGGAATTGAGGAGATTCCCATTCTCATGGCAGATACAAACATGTTCAAAATCCACATAAAAAAAAACAAGAGGAGGAAGAAGGCGTACCAAACAATGCAATCGGGTGAAAAGTACTTGCAAAGATTGATTTAGTACTAGAATCCAAAAGTGCATGCCAAAAAGCGCTGAGGTTAATGATAATTGCTTCATTTGAAAAGAGTCAGTGATGTTAAAATTGTGGCCAACTTTTAAAATGTACAATCTCTCCTGTGATTCAAAAAAAAACATTGAAATTTATTTTTCTGACAAATTAATAGAGACTAAGATTCACATTAGTGGAAATATTTTCAACACTAACGTTACATTTTTTAATGTGGCATGTCATACCACATTATCTTCCGTTAGAAACGGAAAAATGAAATGACTGCAAATCTGAGTCACAATAAAGAAAAGTTTTTACAATACGCGTTTGACTGAGAATTTCTCTTGATCCTCACAACTAAACCAACATTTCCACAGCAGCTCACTGGCCTATGGGCTTTCACGTGAATAATGCTTCAGTAAGTCTGAAACAAATTATAGCAATCTCTTAATGCTTGTTTTCTGTAGGTGAAGGAATGTACAGGACACCTTGGATGATTTAGTGACTCCTCTGAAATTACAGCAGCTCCGAGTGACAAGTGGAAACATCAACTTATCTTTGTTTTAGGTCATTAAAATGTCAGATTTAATAAGTATAAGCAGCCCCTTTTGAGCAGCCGTTTGAAGAGTTAACCCACATATTGTTCTTTTTGTAGGCAGGCTATAGGAAACCACAGAAATCCACTCCCTATCTGTGCCTGCCGCTGCTGCTGCTCTCCTCTGAGAAGCCACATTTCAGGTCTGCAGTTTCGGGCCAATAAAACTCTAGTACGTCAAATTATAAACGTTTATTATACAGTGCGAAAAACATTTAATTCCCTCCAGATTGATTTGAAATGTATAATATTTACTACAGATACTACACCTATCCAAAGTCTTTTAGAGAAGTGAAAAATAAATAAAATAAATTGAGAACTCCTTTAAATGTCATCTCGTCGCTATAATGTTGCCAATTAAACTGACAAAAACAAGCAGTAAATGCTGGTAAATGTGCTCGGCAGCAACTGTTTCTGGAGTCCTTTTCACTCCTGGTTTCCTGTTAAAAAAACACTTTCAATATTCCGTTAATTTTTTTTTTTTTCAAGCAGGCTAAAGCCAAATGCTGTAAAGATAAATGACTTGGCCGGGCCTACACACTGCACTTCAGCTGGGGCCATAAAAGCACAATCCTCTTAAGTACAAACTAAACCACATCTCAGTCAATCACTTACTTATGCCAAGTAAAATATAAACAGTAAAACTGAGTCAGCCAAAACAGTCAGCTACTCTGTCCAACCCGCTGAATCAACCTTATCACTCGTCTGATCTTCCTGCTGTGAAAGTGGCTTTATCTTCTTCCAACTACACTTCCCCTATAGTGTGGAGTTTTAATTCTAAATAAAAATATACACGTGGAAAAAAATATATATAAATACAACTCAAGCAAGACTGGGAGGTGTGCGTGAGGTTATTAGAGGACGCAAATAACCTAATTAAACCTGAGAGAAAATGAGCATAGCTGCACCAAAATGACAGTCTTGGAATACTATCATAAAAACCACCTTTACGCACAACTTTACGCACACAAAGAGCGCGTAAAGATTGGCACTTAAATGACTTTTTTTAGTTTACGGGTCTATTAAATGTTTTTTTTTTTTGTTAGGGCTTTCTTTGGAAACTCAGATAAAAAAAACTAACTTCAGTGGTGGCACAAACGCGCAATTTGGATTAACAACTTAAATTTCAGTTTGCACCAAGGTTATTTTTTTTTTTAAAGATTTTACAATGAAACTTCATCGTTGTTATTAATTGTGAAAGTATTTACAAAGCATGTACAGAACTTTCAATTCCCCGTGTGACAATCCTGTCACAAATGTACAAATCATAGCGATGAAAAGTTTATAGAAAAAAAAAAGACACAGATACCTGAGTGAGACAAATTGGAGAATACATGACGAGACGGCTACACGAAAAAAAGTGACTGTACTTGGACTGATTCCTCTGATCACTTTATCGCGCCATTCCTGGACCGATGCGCACCGTGCAAGATTGGAGCAGCTATCCGCGTAAAACAGTAAGAGTTTATCCAAGAACATCCATGAATTTAGTGCGATCCAAAGATTGTCGTCTCCGCAAAGAAAAGAAAAAAGTAGATTTTATGCAGTCGACTTGTTTAAAGTTGACATGTACGGTGAGCACTTCTCGTAGAGCCGGTGCGCACTGCGTCCTCCTCTACTACACGGGCTCTTTGCGCGTCTCGGTGCTGTGGTATCTCGTTCATAAAAGCATTGTGGGAAGCTTCAGTGTGTGATGTTCACCCTCGCTTTAACCAAACTTGATATGAAATCGACCGGTGCACCTTCGGTCCTGCGCGATTCCAGCAAATCAGACCCAACTTTTTTCTTTTTTTTTCACCCACGTAATTACACAGTCACACTCCTCCTCCTCCTCCTCCTCCCCTTCCGAACACACAACCCCTATCCACCATCCAGCACCTTCTTCTCCTCTTAAGCTATCTGGGAAACACAGCATACAATTCATTTGCCCTCTCACTCCAGCAGATTTGTGTGTGTGTGTGTGTGTGTGCGCGCGCGCTTCAGGGACTTTGGACCACAGCCTCGGTCACACAGAAACGGAAAAGGGACATTTCCCTCCGCAGCTCTGGCACCCTTTAGCCCCGAGCTCCATGTCAACAACATGCGCTAAAATGCTCCTTTTTCCACTTTAGATCATTACAAACTCTGTAGTCAGGAAACAGACCTGATCTGGCTTTAAACGGTTCTGAAAAAGTTCCTGAAATGAATTATGAGAAGAGAAATTGAATCTAATATAAAAATATAAGACACAATTTGTCAAAATTATACTTTTAAAAAAAATGGCATTTTTAAGACCAGAACTGAAGATAATAATTAATAATAAAAATGTTTTATTAATAGCCTGAAATGACAGTTAAATGAGCTTGAATCTTTGATATAATAGTTGGTTTATGGAGGGAATTTTTTATTATTATTTAAATTTTAAATGCCATTCACTGACCCTTCATGCCTTTTATGAATAGTTGTTGAACACATGACTAAGTTGTGTGAATATGGTGACAGTGAGGCAGTAATGCTGAAAGGTCTGGAAAGTTAAACTGTGTTACTGTTGCTGCAGTGTGTGTGTGTGTGTGTGTGTGTGTGTGTGTGTGTGTGTCCTGCAGAGCTGTCACCAGTCCACATAGAGTTCATTTGCCAAATTAAGGGGAATGGGATGTTAACATAGGCTGCCGGAGACCCTGTGCCAAGTATAGTACAATTTTGGCCCGACCGTGCCAGGTTTGTGGTCCGTGTTAAGTTAACCCACTTCTTCTCCACATTTCTCAATCGCCGCGAGGACAGGACAATATGCAAAAAAAAAGCAGCAGTGGAATCACAAATGGTATCATCACAACATTTGAAAACAATAATAATCCATGTTCACGTACCATTGCACTGTACTGCATGGATTAATGGGGAATCCTGGAGCCTGGTTGAAACACACAAGCCGGTAGCTTCACATTTCTCACGTTCAACTTTGTGCTTTGGAGGGTTTTTCTCTTGCGGTGCTTCGCAAAAAAAAGTCAACACCGGAAGACAATTCTTTGCAGATAGCGGTGGACAGAAGTTGGGTGCACCTCGCGCTTTTTCTCTTTTTTTTCCCTTGTCTTCCTTCCTCTTCAAGTCTGACTTTTTGGGTCGTTTCTGGGTTGTTCACTGGACTTGAACGTGATCCAGAAGAGGCTGAGTTTTCGGCACTGGGCTGGTCTCCGCCTTCACTTTCACTGCCTGTCTGCCTGCCGCCCTCTGGCTCCCAGCAGCAACCGTGAAGCCGGATCTAAAGTCAACAAAATACTTCCGGTACGGCCTTTCCAAATAAAACGCCTATTTAAAGAAACCGCCTGAACATTTACCTTACAATTTTTTTTTTTTATAAAATATGAATACTGTACCAATTAACGTAGAAAGTGTGTGTAACAAATGGAAGACTAACATTTTCATATTTATACATTTACATATTACATATTTACATCCTCTGTCCTATGATGATGTTTTTATGAAAACAAATGGACAGAAATAGTTCAAAGAGCTTAAGCCAGTGGTTTTCATAGTGGAGTCCTTAAAAGGCAGAAAATTATGATTTATTTTCTAAGACAATGACAGAATGTCATGTACAATGTTATTTAATATATAATTTCCAATACTATCTCAATATTTTCCATAGTATTGCTTGCTTAATTAAGGTTACTTAATTTACTTAATGTATATTTACTATATTTATTATTTATTGTTATTCTATTAGACACAGTGTCATGGTTCACATTACTTCTTATAAAAATTAAAAGGGTATAAATAACCTCCTATTTTATCTCTCTCTTTCTTTGGTCTCTTGGACTCTTCCTGTCATATGTCAAATCACACATGGGGGTCATTAGGGGCCCATGATGTGAAAAAGTGTTGCAGCCACAGGGCTAGGATTTCAGTTTATCTGAAAAAAAAAAAATCAAAAATCACCAAAATGGTCTCTACTCATTTGAAAGTTTTGTTTTGTAATTTTGTGCCTTAGCTATGCTACTGAACACTATAATGTCATACTGGTAATAAACAGGGTGTCCTTATTATTAATACTGTGAATTATAATTATAAAGGCCATAATAGATTTTTTTTTAAGCTTCAAAATGAAAAAAAAAAATCTCCTCTTATTTTGAAAGTAAAAACTCACCATTTCCCTCGTATCCTCTAGCTCTTTCTCTGGAACTTGACACATCCTAGTTTTGTAATGGTGTTTGCATTCTCGCCTCTCATTGGCCAGAAGCAGTGGCCCCGGGACTCTCTACCCTGGGCCCCTCACTTCCGCTCCTCTGACGTGCTGTTAAGGGGCTTGACAGAGCTGGACAGCCTGAATAACGATGTGGTCAATGATGATGGGAATCACACTGCAGTAATTACTGCTCTGCAATGAGCACTTCTTAGATAATATCATAATTAGATCATCATTATGGTTTTTGTTATTTGGATGATGATGATGGTTATTATATTATTATTATTATTATTATTATTATTATTAGCATTAGCATTAGTCGTAGTAATGGTGGCGGTAGTAATAGTATTTGCTGTTATAATATGAGCAGTGGCAGTAGTAAGTCCTATCCTTAGCACACATCTAAGTAACATAGCTGCCAAAAATGTTCAGATTTTCACTTGTGACCTGTTGTTTAGTGATAAAGACATTTTTTTTTTGTATTTGCTGTGATTTTGAAAAAACAGAATCCCTATTTAATCCCTCATATGCATCATAAATAGTTATTTTCCTAAATCAAATATTAACAACAACAAAATATAGCATTGATTATAATGTTATAATATATTAATACAATTATTGTATCATTTTAATCACATGCACCAGTGCTGTTATGGTGTTCATGAAGTAATGAGCGCAGCACTGGTATAATAGTAGCATTCATAGTGTTAGTGCTGCAGTAATGGTGCAGTTGACTGATTCAAGCCTTCATTGGCTGCCCATAACAGTATAGAGCAACATAATTATAGCAGACAATATGTTTGTTTGAATTGAATGGGTAGACCCACAAAGGATTACACTGCTGTCTCATCACTGTTATCAGCACATTAACACAGTATTCACACCATCGAAAAATGTCAGTGCTGTCAGGTGGGTCCAGTATACATCACGCACGCACACACACACACACACACACTGAGTTCACTTCCCAAAAACAATTAAGCTGAGAGCATTCAGTTGCAGATAAAATGGCTATAAATTGATAATCAGTGGTTGTTTCAAGGCTAAGTTCAGTCTGATATTGTTGGTGTGTCAAGTCAAACTGTGGCGGCCTTGAGCCAAAGCCATTTGCTGTTGAGGCAGGATAGATCTTATCTTTTTTACAACTATACAACTATTGAAAAAAAACATTGATTTAAACCTACTACATGGAATTTATAATTATTTACTTGCATACTTTGCTGCACACCCAGTTCACAATATGTAGCACTTTTTGCAAGAATGTTTTACTTTTAAATTTAGTGAATTTGAAAGAAAGACTATCATTCTGACATACTGTGAGTCTCTCTGCCTCTATTTACCCAGCACAGATCAAGTCATTTCACTGGTAAAGTCAGCCTTCACAGAGTAACCCCTCTGAATGGGGCTCCACCGCCCTCATGTGGTTACTAAACACAACTGTTAGTTGCTTGTTTGGGGCCCTCTGGAGATGAGTTGTGTTTTGTGTCATTTTAAGCAAATTAAAACACCAGTTATCCACACACTCACGGGGCACTCACAGTGTTTTGTTAACCTATTTCTGTTCTTTACGTGGTATTATTTTGGCACAAAAATATGAAATCAGACTCAAATTCTTTTTAAAACGAGTTGTGATTACATGCTATACGTTTCATATTCACCAGAAATATCAGCACCTTTGGGTAACAGAAAAATATAAAATATATAGAAAAAGCATAGCTGTTGATAACATTAACAATAGCTCTGTTCAAGTTTCCCATAACAACACCAACGTCTATTTTTACAGCAATAGTTGACAACATCCCAGTGTTGTGACTGCCTGTGTCTTCTGGTTATAATCAAGTACAGATTATTATGTAAATGTGTATATTTAATGAATTAATCAAGACACAGAATACAGTGTTGATTCTTAAAAGAATATGTGTTTTTAAATGAGCTGTAATATACAGTAAAATACTACAAGGCTGTTGCTGTTCCTGCCTCTATTACCTGTAACAGTGATCTTCTTACTGTCAAATGTGATTCTGAACAATTACACAAACAATTACACACTCTATTTCCTATGGGCCTTCATAACAGCTGAACGTAACTTTTCATGACGAGACTCCAGCTGATCTTTCTGAATATTCTAACCTTTAAAATTAACTTTTAATTAATTAAATGCTATTTCTGTCCATGACACACTTCACATCATGTTCTGCTCTGCTCTCTTAACATCTCTTAACTCTTTCTTTGCATGAATTTGCAGATACGAGAGTTGAAGCTTATTTGATTTCCTTCATTTTACTATTAATTAAATGTTTTATTCATAAGCGAAAAACAGAATATACATGCTGCACTTTTGTGTACACACCACAATTTCCAAACAAAAATCCAGTGGAAAAACAAAGTCATGATCAAACAAAGTATGTACCCCTATATGCCCTTATACAAAAGCCATTATAATGGATTAATAAGTAAATTTACATCTACATTTGACATGGTACTCCAGAAAGTGACAAATGTAATGAAGTGTAAACTTTAACAAATAAAAATGTAACAAATACAAAAAGGAAAAAGGCAACAATGACAGGAGAATAGTGTCAGACAACCACAATATTGATGACAGTAACCAAAGAAATAAAAAAAAAAACATTGTGGGCATTCGTGTATAATTCAAGATAATTTAAGAATTGCATAAAAAACAGTATAAGTTAAATGCATATAGTAGAAATATACTGCAGGGGGGCAAAGAATGGCTGTCACTAAGATAACATAGACAAGCAGCAGCAGAAAGGGTCACTTCTCTGAGCTCATCTGCATTGAGACAGATGTCAACATAAACCATGGCAATGGAGCACAATAAAAGCTCGCCTGTAGTCAGACAAGTAAATAAATATTCACAGAGAAATGTCAGCCTTCTGCATGGGAAAGGCGCGGGCTGGAGAAAAGGCTCTTTGTCCGACACTATCAAATTAACACTGCAGAGGGTGCACAGAGGTGCACTTGAGGAATGCTCTTACACTGAAGGGAGGCTAAATAGTCCCTTTAATTATTGATCTAAAATAATACATATATTTCGACAGCCTCTTGACCACTCCCTTAGAAATCTTTGATTCCTTGCAGTGTGAATGTATTCAAAACACTTCAATGGTCAACGACTGGCCTTGAGGATCACATCAATTCAAAGAAGAATGTTAGTCTTCAAAAAACGTCTTCAATAAAATGAAAAACACATCTCTTTTGAATGTGACAATGCTTAAATTAAGTGCTGCAGATTTATATTAAATAGCCTCCTCCAAAATATCCCTGGTGTCTACAAATGTAGTCAATCTAGACCTGGGCACAGCTCCCAACAGCAGTGAAAAATGCAGTTGCCAAAGTTAGATTTCAAGTATATTATATGTCAGAAGTCATCACAATGTTTTAGACGTTAAGTAATACCCTTTTTTAAGTAGATAGTGATGTCTTTAACAAAGGTGATTTAAGAGGGAGAAGTCAGGACAAAAGAGCTCCACTTACCATCCACCACGTCCTCGCTGACACGTCATAACAAAGCTGCCATTTAATGGACTTCTCAGTCAGTTTCCCAGCCATCACTGCTCCTCGACTGGAACATAAGATACGCCTAATCAAGTGGGCATCAGTGGAGGCATGCTGGGCCACATGTATAGGCCAGTCCTGGACAACGTTGCATCATGGGGGATTAAAAAAAAAAACTACTTAACCAGTGACTTGAACTTGACTGTAATTACAAGAGCAGTGACCCTGCTACCCTCACCATCCCCCTCCTACACCAGCCTCCACCCTCCCTCCACCAGTGCTGGGAGTTATCCACCGGAGAGCAGCTTGATATCACCGTGTGGCACAGAATTAAAGGTCATTTAAAATCTCTCACTAGTTGCAAATATTAAAAAAAGCATCAGCATTGTAAGGATTTTGTATTTTCTCATGTCACTGAAAATGGCTGTTCTCGTGCAGAGATCGAAGCTCAGTGACGACCAAGCAGTCATTCAGAGACGGTCAAGGGTTTACTGGAGCTAACTGTGTTTTTGATCCATGACTTTAGTCACTTGCTGCCTCCATGTAAATGTTATGTGAATGCCAGCTGAAAAGACCTTTTCTCTCCTCCACATTCCAGTCCTCCTCTCTGAGGCAGCTGGATTTCCCCACCAGGGATGGTGGGTGGACTTAGCAACAGTAACTTAGCATCACTTAACAAATAGATGAAGTGAAAAACAAAAACAGATCTGACAGTGTAAAATGAAGATTTTCACTCAACTGCACTGTTTTTGGCACATATTCGCTCAAGTGAAAAATCATTGATCACTATATTTCAGTAAGAAATCGGATGGAAAATAAGGAGGATTTATAATTAATTAGACACCTGCAGCATTGTATGTTTGCCTGATGGTTGATTGTATAGCTGCTTTTAATAAGTGATTGACCTTTTCAGCACATCTGACTTTAATAAAGCACTAATTATGAGCTAATTAGGGGCTGGCCAGTGGAGACACTCAGCAGTCGTTGTGAAAGCAAACATCTGATCATGACTGAGAAATTTGGAGAACAGCTCCACATTATTATTTTTAATAGCTTTATGCATCTTGTGACAGTTTTGAACCACATAAGTGGTTGACTAGGCTACAAGTGCTCTTTAAAGCTGCAGTTGGTAACTCTGAACAAATTTGGGAAGGAAAACAGAGCTGAGCACTGTCTGCAGTAGCTGTCAGTCATAAAGCAGCACTGATTCTGATTACTGTAACGCACCAAATGTTTTCAAAAACACATTTTAGTGTTCTGTTTAAGTGTAAAATGAGACAGTTGCTCCTGCTCGTGGGCAATATTTGGGCTTGGCTTGACTGTTTTCAAAGGGTCACAAACTTTTTTTACACAGCAAAATTCCAAAGATGTCTATGTGACTTGCTTTTATTCGAGTTTTATATAGTTGTCATAAGAGTTCTAGCAAGGAGTTCATCCTCAGGAATTCAACTGACTCTTTTGGAGAAAGGAAAATGCCCTGGGTCGAGCTCACATGAGGGCCGGGTACACCTTATTGATTTTGAGCGTAAAATCGATACCTTTCATCGCCTTGATTGGATTAACTGTTTCAAGTTGAACTTTTAATTGGATTTCTACTTTCTACAATGAGAGCTTATTTGAAAATCAATAGGCCAATCAATACCTCCATGTTCAGGCAGTTCAGCTGAGAGAAATGGAGGAAGGAATGGAGAAGACACCTGCCACTGACAACCCACCGACATGACTAGCTGATGAAGAAAAAAATCATTATGCCTTCATGAGCAATGAAAAACAATGTAATAATAGTTTCTTAATACATAAAAGTATGTCTGACAGTCAGCTCGGGTCTAATTTTTTAAATATAGAAGCTGATAGATTATTTGCTGCATTTTATGGCTACAGAAAAAAACATCCTGACTGTTAAGAAACACCAATAACACAACAATGTCAGCTATGTGGGATCTTTACTGACACCAAAAAGGAATAAGCAAAGCATAACTGGTGTTAGGATGACCCTAATCACCAAGTCACATAGAAGATATGGCCCATATGGATAGAAATGTAAAAATGATCATTCATCTTCCAGAGGCTTAATCCGTGTCTAGGCTTGGTAAAATACTGGCAGCAGAACACGCCAAGCCGATAAACAGCCTCATATCTGAGCGATAACTGTTCCAAGCATAGTTTATGTTTATCTAGCATGTGGCTAATTATTTCTTTTGTTCAGCCAGATGTCATAGACTGCAAAAGTAGCAGGTGGTCACTTATTTAATTAGTCCAGTTGACCAACCATTACCAGAGATTAAGAGCACATTTAAGACAGACTGCTATTATCTAGACAGGACTCGTTAAATGGGACTATCCTGAAGCCCTAACTCACTAATTAAATTTCACCCCAGGCTCATTAAAACATACTGGTGGTGTGTTTGTGTGAACAGATTTCATTACAAAAACTGGTTTGGATATTAGTTCTGAAAACCACAACAAAAAAGAACATATTCCTCTGTCTTTATTATTCTTTTCTCCATTACTCTTTATCCATGACATCTATTTTGTTTTTTTATTGTCTATGAATTAGATATTGCTTATAACACTGAGAAAATTGTGGCATAACATAAACAATCTTGATCCTCATCTTCAAAGTTGGTTTGTGGACAATTTTTTGGTTGGTCATGGCCAAGCCGGTTGGGGTTGCTGAGGGAAATAAAAATATGTGCACATGTGCATTTATATGGGCATGTGTTCAGTGTATGTTTAAAATGTGCAACCAGTTTAGACTCAGCTTATGTTCATGGGTCATGCACACATTACACATGCCTCACTGCTTGGAGACACAATATAGTCTATCAAGAGACTCAGAATCAGACTTTGATGCTGCAGGGTATTTAAAAGTATTTAAATAAGTTAAGTATTTAAAGCAGAACTGGCAGAAAAATAGAGTAGAAACTTTTTTACTGTATTTTTGTTTGAAGAGAATGTCTTGTCCATGGCAGAATACCTGCCTCTGACTGTGGTTCTGTGTCATCACACTGCACATTTTACGGCTGCTTACATCACTTAACAGACAAAGGGAAGCAATCTGTCTGCAGTCCTTGAACACACTCCATCTGCTTTATTTAGTTCTTCAAATGTACTGTCCTCCTGATGTGTGTGTGTGTGTTTTGTCTGATGGCACTGATCGAGGTAAGGTTTATCAATTTGATGGCAAGACGGTTTCTGTTAACTCAGTTGATACAGCGATGCTTTGTCAGTGGGCAGTAAGCTACAGTACATGGATGATCACCATAACCTGTGCTTCTATTCCATTTTCTGACAGAAGTTGAGCTAGATAGCTCCTGACCCTTCCTCACCAGGGTCTCCATTTGATAAATGTTGTTATTTAAAATACTGACATCATGTTCTACACTAATAGGGAGCAGAATCCCACGTTTTACAGCAGCAAATAGGGAATTTAGCTGCTTCAGCTGCAGCCAAAATTTAGGTTACTAAGGTGAAAAAAATGAGAAAGGAATCAGCTCAAATTTATCCAGAATCTAATTTATTGGAATATGAATGAATATCAATATGAAATTTGATATAATCACAATGAATACAGCCTTCTAAACATGTTCATGGGCCTTCTGGATATAAACAAATTGATAACATAATTATGGTGGATTGGAATTAATGCACAAGACTTCACTGTTCCAGTGTTTGAGGTCTGAATAAAAGAAAAGCTTGAAAACACATTAATAAACAGCAAATGAACAATGTTAACGAAACTGTACAGATCTGAGAGTCTGGCAGATGCCAGATAACAGCCATGAAATGCTCACACATACAGTATATATTCATATATATATATACACAGCAGCTATAGTAGTATTCATCCTGGCTGAGGTTACTGAAGCACTGACACACGTTTAAGTCGGCTAATCAGTGGTTAGAGAGTGATCAGTGAAGCTCATCCACCCAGCTCACATACTTCACAACAGATATAAGAGTTCCACTACTGCTGTCACAATATACATGGCTTTACTCATACATAATGCTTATTGCTTTCAAAAACTATTTGTAAAATAAACTGAATGTAATAGATCAGAACCTCCTTATTGAATGCCAATCACAGGGATTTGGCCATGAATTTTCTCACCATCAAACAAACGACAATAAAAATAAATAAAATTCACACCAAGAACCTGAATCTGAGTTATAAAAACCACTGAGCAAAGTTACCGTAGCAACACACACTCATGAACCTGCAAACAATCTGATTTAACATATAAATAAAACCACATATAAACAACTAATCTGTTGAGTGGGGACTTTCTCTCACCAAAACCACTATAATGCATTAAAACAGACATTGTGCGAGTGTGAAAATCAGTGCATAATATTAAAACCACTACCTTCAGAAATTTGATGAAACATGCATTTACTGAGTGCTTGCTGACTATTGCAACATTTCCCCATCTAGTCTTTGGCTTTTGTGGAGACCAACATGACAGTGATGTACAGTGAGAGTAAAAAAGAAAACCTCGAAAGGCACTTAAAACTACTTGGATGTTATTATACTTCTCGCAGGCTTTGTTTATGTACAGGTTAACTTATGGGACTGCTAAGTATTATAGACCAGTGTCGATATGCTCTTCTTCCAGTTTAAGAATTCAAGAAAACCTCTGAACAGTACCATAGTGTTACAGCATGACCATAATAAATAAATCAGCACTGTGTGTGTCAAGTATGTAGCTAGCTGTATGTAGATTAATCTGCTGAAGTTACTGATAAAGATACACATTTATAGAACCACTCCTTCACACACAAGACATTCAAATTGTGAGTGCAAACCATAAATGATACATGACATCAATTGAAAAGATGTTGTGCTAATGCATTATAAATACTATGGTTGTTTCTACTTTTGGGTTTTTGCTGTGGAATGGTAAAGTGTTAATTGTCTGTTTGCTATTACAATTCTTAATATGTGTCATAAAAGTATCACATATCAGTATATTGTGACCTTTGTTCTGTGGTCGAGCTTCTTAAAACATCACTTCATAGATTAAACTGTTCATAGCACAATGCAAGAACACGATCATGACTCATCGAATGATTACCAATTAAAGGAATGCAGTTGACGTCGGAAATCTTTTGCTATTCACAAAAAAATCTGCAACATAAAAACAAAAACATTACTCATGCATGACAAATAAAAAGGACATACTTAAAAGAAACAAGGCACAAACTCTGTCCAAAAAAAACTGCCTTTCTAGTAGACACACAAGTTCTGTCTGTGGCTGATTAAAGGTCAGTAGTAGTAAAGGCTCTTTGTTACAGTAACCTGAGAGGGTCCCTTTCTCCAGCTGCTTTTAGGTGTAGACTTCCATCCTTCTGATGCAATGAGCCATTAAAAGTGGTTTCCAAATGCTGAAAGTAGCAGTCACAGTGAGTAAAAAAGCAACATTTCCCAGCCACTCCTTTAAGCGTACCTTGACCCTGTTTACTGCCAGTCTGGGCCTTGTAGAGAAAGGCAAAAAATAAAAAATAAAAGCTTAGAATATCCACAAAAACAGACTGCTCCCAAGCTCCCATAGCACAAAAGAGGATGGTGAAGGCGAGCAGATGGATTCTTAAAGTGTGTATACAGTGGTGTCATGGCAGCCCATACCACCTGCAGAACTACCAGTCTACACGTGGGTGCGGAAGTGGTGGCTGGCTTGGATGGGCTGCCTGCTTCGGAGCGGGATGAGCCAAAGGAGCTTCCAGCGAGTGCCACAAACTTCAGTGAGTGCCCACTGCCAGGATTTCTTTGATCCATATCTGAAAAGAAGAAAAAACAGGCAATTATTCATGTTAAAACTAAGGCTGTTAAAGTTAACGAGTTAATTCACTAATTTGCACGACGAGAGCTTTCATGCTTTGATTTGTTTGATTTAAGTTTTTATGCTAAGATAAGCTATGCTGCACTGGCTCCAGCTTCACTTTGAATGGACAGTCGGTACCAGTTTTCTGAGCTAACTCTCAGCTAGAAAGCTAATATGTGGGGCATTAGGAGAAAGTTAAACAGACTCACATTTCATTTGAAAACTGAGCCATTTTCTCAATGGTGGTCGTATCCTGTAAGACAGAGGACAATGCATGAGAGGATGAGTTCATCTGTAGCCGCTGTAGACATCTCCAGAGCACATTTCTCTAAATATCATCACGGAGGTCAAGTACCGACAGCTCTAACGTTGCTGCTCTGCCAAACATCCTGAATGAGATATTAACGTATTAACAATGCAATAATATCTTGCAGCACATTTGCATGAACACATGAGGCCAGACACCAGAGTCTTGCTCTAGTTTCTCCTCTATTGATCGCTCTATTACTGGCATTGATTGTTTTATTTCTGCACACAATGTCATGTGGTTCTGTCTAAAGCTTAGTGTGCTGCTGGCTCATTTACTCGATTGTTCCTGAGAAGCCATAACTTGTTTTTATTAAGATAAATCTTACACTGCAAAATAAACTGCAATTAAGTACCATCATGTATATTTTACTCTAAACAGTACCATTAGCTTGGATCTGTTGCAGCCTGTTAAAAGAAGACATAACAGCAATAAAGGCCATTTGAAACAAGACAATGAGTCTTCTAGTTGTTTCTCAGTACTCACAGAGAGGATGCCGGTCATCTGAGTGTAAAACAAGCTCGTCATGCCTCCAAACATGACCAAACCCATGAGCGCTGAGACTCGCAGCAGAGCCAGTTCATGTCGTGTTGTGAACTTCTCCTGGCGGGAAAAAAAACAGCAACGCTTTTGATGTAAAATACTCTTATTTTCATAGTCTTAAAGCTCTATGAGTGATTTCAAAGTAAAAGGAGACGTTTCATATTTGTGTTTGTGTAGCTGATCTTTACAGAATGAATGCATTTAGCACCGTCACATAGCCCTTTAAGATAACTAAATAAAAACAGTGAATACCGCACCGCTATGTTTGAAATACAGCCTGTAAGCTCTAAAAATATTTTTTTTTCGGCCAACCGAGGATGTAATTTCAGTAGACTGTACCTGGTCTAGTCCTGTCAGAGGCTGTAGGTAATAGTACTGGCAGAAGTCCAGCACCAGGGTGAACAAACTGAGGACCTGAGCGTAGAAACAGAGCTGCAGAAAGAGCCAGTGGTTGTCTTCTCCCACACAGTTATTGATCCTGCAAAGAAATAAACAGCATTTCAAGCATAACATTACATTGTTTTACATCACATTTCATGAAAAAAAAGGTTTCTCAAAATTATATCTGTAAGAAAATGAATAGAATTTATATCTACATTAACTAGGTAAATAACCAAATGATCAACATTTATCTGATATGTGTGCAGCTCTAAAACGTCTAATGTTATATGATAAGCTATAGATATTGTTCCACTGCCAATTATTGCATATATCAAACTGGTTGTGTAAACTCAGCGGTTGAGTGATTTCTAAAGTTGCATGTTGTTGTTTTTCTATTTGTTTTTGGTGTCTGATATGTAAGGTATGACCTTTGTGGCTGTGCGTATCCTTACCAGGGACAGTGGTGGTCCATTCTGCGTACACAATGGCCACAGCGACTGCAGTGGTGGGACCTTTTAGGTCTCATTAAGTTGCACTTATTACACAACTCCCAATGCTCTCGCTCTGTGACAAAAAAACAAAACAAAGACGAGTTGTTAACTGCTTATTAATGTGTGTGCTTAGATGGTATTTACTTAGTCTAAAAAATTAATAAGATGCAATAGCTGCCAGCAATGTCACATGACAAAACAATCAAGCACTTTATGGAGATGGCAATAGTTTTTTTTGTTGTTTATGGTTTGTTGTTATGCTATGCCTTTTTGTCTCCTGTATTATGCTTTTACTCTCCTTTACCCTCCTCGCTCTCTCTCTCTTTGGACACCTACCTGCCAATGGGGCAAGGGATGCAAATTAGCCATAATAACTATGTTCAATTCTTTCCAGGTGAGAATATTTATGTATAAACAGTTAAGTATGCACAGTCTGACATACTGGATTGTGGGTACATACCAGAGTGAGGTATGTGGGGGTCCACAGGAAGACGGCCAGGATCTGCTGTGGAAGCTCTGAATAGGGCCACTATGCAAAGTGCTGATGCTATGTAATAACCTGTGGAAATACACAGGTGTTTAATTCTACTTAAAGAGTAAGAACCATACAGCGTGTTCATAGGACTTATTTTCAGTGGGCCACTCCCAACAGAGAAATATTTTTTTATCGCTCAGTTATATCAACAAAGAATTTCCTACAGTGGGAGCAACTCACAAACAACGATGGCCCAAGGGATGTGTCCCTCATTGTAGTGTGGAAGCAGAACCAGTTTAGGGATAAAGAAAGTGTTGTAGAGCCAGATCCCAAACACCACACTGATGCACAGCCAGCCCATGGGGTCCACCACAAAGTGCAGTCGAAGCTTCATGGCAGCTGGGACTCCAGGGAGACCTGGCAGATGCAGATTTTCATGTAATGTTTACAGACAGGGGCTGGCCAGTAGTTTGCATCACAAACCGGTGACATTCAGCCTTACATACAGTTACATAACAGTGAACCTTATTGTGTACAGATGACTGGCCAACAGCAAAATAATATGGTTGAGATATCATTTTCTGACATGTGCTGAGGAGGGCGCATGGGGTCATTGGTCATGAGATGAAACACAGGCCTTGTGTTAATTCAGTGCTATAAAACAGACCTGTGCCTATAAACAAGCCCAGTCTGAACTGCGTTACAGCTCCTTCCATGTTGTTTAATATGATCACTAACTGATAACCCAAGACAACATACATTAGCATATGCAGACCTCATAAACCTGCTAGTCCGCACTACAAACCTCGTTGTGGCAAAACCTGCTCCATCATTCATAACACTGATAACACTGGCAGCCGATGGGCTTGGCTCTGTAGCCCTCACTGTGTTAGCTTAGCTAACCTCAGCGGGCTAACCTGGTTTAGTTAACTCGCGTTCGCAAACAAATTACGTATATCAGTATGTTCAACGTCAATTATGATTCCCTACGCTAAAATAAAAAGATACATACTTTGTAGATGCTGTACTATTCGCACGTATCGCCGTAGTCACTTCCTTATCCGAGCCTCTGTGGGCTGGACAGGAGCACTGGTTTGCTACCGTTTACGACCTGCCATAAAAACACACACTTTTCCGGTTCACTTGTATTTCAAAATAAAACAACATTTCACTAGCAATGTGTGGAATACTGTGAATGGGATTTATTTGGTCCGCCAAGGAGGTTATGTTTTCACCGGGGTTTGTTTATTTATTTGTCTGTTGGTTTATTGGTTTGCAAAATAACTCCAAAAATTGTGGACGGATTTTGACGAAATGTTCAGGGTTGGTCCGAAGTGGCCTAACTTAAAACTGATTAATTTTTGGTGGTGATCGGATCCGATTCGACGGCACCACCAAAAATTAATCAAAAATTAAATTAATTTTTTTGTTGTATTAGTTGATTTGATGGTATTTTGATTTCCTTAGTTTTTATATAATAAAATAGAATAGACTAGAACTACTTTATTGATTCCATCCTGGGAAATTATGTTGCAGCAACAGCAAGAAATGCAATCACAGTATAAAAATGCAATATGAAGAACAGAAAAGTATTACTATTTACACTTAAAGTATAATACGGAAGGACAATATTAGAAGTATAAAATGAATATGCAGATAAATAATTATGACTTGTGGTGATATTCATAGTGCAAACAGCAGTAAGGTGCAGTGAACAGTAGGTTATGTTATAACAATTATGACTGTAAATAGTTCAAATAAACAGTAAGGTGCAGTGAACTGAGGATGAACAGTATGATATGATATATCATCAGGATAGAGTCTTATTGCAAGGAACGATTTCCTGTGTCTGTCCCTTCGACGGAGCTGCCTGCTCCGCTGTCTGTCCAGCGTGACGTGGAGAGGATGCCCCTTATTTTCCCTGATGGACAGCAGCTTTTTAAGCGTCCTCCTCTCCACCACTTTTATTTGAACGACAACGGCCAGGTTTCATCTTGTATTGTGGTTCTCTACGGCAGCTTGACTCAGCTTTTGCGGACAGGTGGGCGGTGGACTGCTTGGGTTGGAGCGCAGTGCACCAGTGCGACAGGAAATCTGTGATCTGCTGCCACCTTGTGGTCAAATAAGAGCAAGACGCGTTAAGACCGCCTGCTTAGTTCACTTTTATTTTTACAATTTATTTTTGAATGCATACTATCGATATTAGTAATGATAACCACATTAGCACGTATGATGTTGTCATAACGTATCGTATTTAATTTAAAATCAAATTAAACAATTTTAAGTTTAACGGTGACGTAAATCAACTTCCGCTAGCTTTAGCGGCCGGTGTTTGTTGACAGTAACGCCGCTTAGCTAAACGCTACTGTGTTCGTTTCACCGTGTTGTTGGGACAAAATGGCATCATCTAACTCATACAAACTCAGGTGTTCCATCCCGGGCCATGAAATGGACGTTAGAGGACTCACATCTGCTGTTTTTCCAGAGGGAGCCTTCGTGTCTGTGTCCAGAGACCGAACCGGAAGAGTCTGGGTCCCAAACTCAAGGTAGCTAGCATTAGCCTGCTACAGACTAACTAAATGCGATAAGTGGCTGGGATTTATTTTAGTTTGTAGTCAAGTAACTCGCTTCACAGAACAGGTGCACTGGCCAAGAAATGTAGTAAGCCAGTTACCAACCCCAGTGACGTTACTTATTAGTAATGAAGTAACTAATAGTCAGTAGCTAATTTAGCTTGGTTTGCTAACGTGTACTCAAATTAGCTTTGTCATTCATTCAACTGCATCTCCCAGCGTATACAGTGCTGATGATTGAGTACTGATTAAACATCGCCATATGTAGCTTGATATTATGTGTTTGTATGTCAGATAATTTATTGAGTTTTCTTTCAGTCACTTGTTTCCACAATTCGTTTACTTTTCCCTTGTCTTGACAGCCCAGACAAAGGTTTCACAGAGATGTGTAGTATCACTGGCCACTCCAACTTTGTATCCTGTGTATGCATCATTGCCCCCAGTGAAACATATCCTCGAGGACTTATTGCCACAGGTGGAAATGATAATAACATATGTGTTTTCACACTGGACCGATCCAAGCCTCTTTTCACTCTTACGGGTCACAAAAACACAGGTGAGTAGTGACTCATTGTACACCATTAATAATCATCTAATTTGCTCTGCTTTTGTTATGTCAAACATATCTGGAGTTTATCTGGTTGTGTTTAATCTCCTCAGTTTGCGCTCTGTCTTCTGGGAAGTTTGGGACACTTTTGAGCGGCTCTTGGGACACCACAGCCAAAGTCTGGCTCAATGAGAAGTGCATGATGACCTTGCAGGTATGCTGAAGCTCCTGTGATGTTACTCTGAAGGTCTCGTTGGGATTTCTTTAAGAATCCGTGTGTTAAATTAATTGATACAATCGTAAAAACTAGAAATATTTCAAGGTGGTGTGACAGAGCTAAATCTGTGATTGTTAATTTTGCCACAGGGCCACTCTGCAGCAGTGTGGGCAGTGGTCATCTTACCTGAACAAGGCCTTATGCTGTCTGGATCAGCAGACAGGACCATCAAGCTTTGGAAAGCTGGCCGCTGTGAGAAGACGTTTACAGGTGAGATTTTGTAGGTGGTCGACATGATATGACATGAGCATTCTCCTTTGTCTTTTGTTTTTATTACTACATTGTTTCAAATTTGAGTGTTTGTATATCTAGTCTTTGAAAGCAGTTCAACCTCAGTTCAAACATTATTTGAGCTAATCATGTTAATCTAATTATCCATAACAATTCAAAACACTTCACTAAAGATCATGATAAAAGCACAAAATGTTTTTCTTCTTCTAGGTCATGAGGATTGTGTAAGGGGACTAGCAGTGATCAGCAACACTGAGTTCTTCTCTTGTAGCAATGACACAAGTATCAGAAGGTGGCTGGTGACAGGCGAATGTGTGCAAGTCTACTATAGTCACACCAACTACATCTACAGTTTAGCTGTCTTCCCCAATAGCCAAGGTTTGTTAATTTATAATGAAATTTGATTGCCAATGGCCTAAATTGAGTACTTGCATGTGGTCCATGGTCATTTATTGATCCAGTATCTGTTTGCTAACTCACCCTGATGTCATACTGATGTCTTTCTCTTAGATTTCGTAAGCACAGGAGAGGACAGGACGCTGAGGATATGGAGGCAGGGAGAGTGCACACAGACCATCCGTCTACCTGCCCAGTCTGTCTGGTGCTGCTGTATTCTACCTAATGGTGATATAGCCGTTGGGGCCAGGTAACTAGCAAATATCATTCTAATGTGTGGTCAGTCTAAAGTCATTTAAACGCCTGTTCCTTCTACCCTTCACTGCTTTCTTTTACATCGTGCTGGCATTCGAAACACCGTGGACATTGTGGACAAACAGACAGAATAATTACTTTTGTAGCTGACCCAGATGCTGCTCCTCTACTTACAGTGATGGCATTATCCGCGTGTTTACGGAAGCTGAGGACCGTATGGCAAGTGCAGAGGACCTGCAGGCTTTTGAAGATGAACTTTCCAAAGCCACCATTGACCCTAAGACAGGCGATCTAGGAGACATTAAAATGGAAGACCTTCCTGGAAGGGAACACCTTAATGAGCCTGGTGAGAAAAATCATTTATTGTGTATGGAAGCGCTGTATCTGATGTTCCTGGTTAATACCATACTAAAGCAAGATTACACAACTCGTGGCAATGAATCAGCATCAAGATTTGTTCTCTTATTTCCTCAAGGGAATCGTGACGGACAGACACGTCTGATTAAAGATGGACAGAAGGTGGAGGCATATCAGTGGAGTGTCAACGATGACCGCTGGATGAAAATCGGAGATGTGGTTGGAGGCTCAAACCAACAGACATCTAAGAGCGTGATGTATGAAGGAAAGGTAAGACCCTAAGCTAATTGACAGACAAGCCAAATGATGCATGGACACATGAGAACAGTCACAGAAGACTGCTGATCTCCCCACAGGAATACGACTATGTCTTCACCATTGACGTGAATGAGGGAGGGCCTTCCATGAAGCTGCCTTACAATGTGTCAGAGGACCCCTGGTTGACAGCGCACAACTTTTTGCAGAAGAATGACCTCAGCCCCATGTTCCTCGACCAGGTTGCCAATTTTATAATAGAGAACACGAAAGGACACGTGGTGGGACCGGCCCAGCCCACTGGTGGTGACCCCTTCACTGGTGAGGCCAGATAAAACTTGGTCGTGTTTTTCTACTTTTCAAAAACTGTCAGTGTATTGTGGTTTGGTACTTTGCATTTTATATTTTCATGACAGTATTTATTGGTTATTATACTTAATTTAAATTTTCCTCTGGGTTTTTTTTTTTCCCCTGACAGGAGGAGCTCGGTATATCCCCGGGGCTTCTGATGTCAGGCCAGGGTTTGGAGCTGATCCCTTCACAGGTACAGGATGTTTACTGTAGGATTTTTTACGACCTGAACATCGTGTTCTTTTCACAGCTGGATTTCTCCCCACAGGCTCTGGGCGCTACATCCCAGGGTCGGGTCCGAACCCAAGTGCTCCTACAGGTGTGGCAGATCCCTTCACAGGTGAGGTACTTCCTGAATGAACCTCATAACTGGAGAAACACTTCAACAGCTGGGGTCACATGGCCTGTGTCTTGAGTGAAGACGTCATCTCATGTGACAATGTAGACATTTATCCAAAAGCAAAGCATTAGAAGGCAGGTGTGTTTCAACACTCGTACTTCTCCCTCCTCTGCAGGTGGAGGTGCTTATTCCTCAGCAGCCCTCAGACAGACGGCGACCAACATCTACTTCCCCAAGACTGATGGTGTGAGCTTTGAGCAAGCCAATTCCTCGCAGATTATGGGTGAGCCTTTCAAGTTTGATGATGCGTCTCGGTAGTCTACATGTTAGCTGTGAATGACAAAATGTTTTATTATTTTCTACTACAGTTGGAAATGTTTGTTTCATTTTCTGTGCTATTGTCACTAGTTTGAAATGGGTGGGGCTCTGTTATTTTTTTTTATATTAGAAGACATTGTACCTAACTGCTACCGTACTGTGTGTAAATTTTGTTTTTCCCTCACCAGCCAAGATAAAGGAGCTGAACGGAGGTGCCCCTCAGGAGCACAAGCTTTCTGAAGATGTTCTGGAAAGCCTTGAGAGTCTGCTGCTGTCTGTCTCTGAGCCCAACTCCTCCAGAGCTCCCCCAACCATCCAAGAGATCAATCTGCTGTGGAAGGCCTCTCACTGGCCTGAAGGTACAACCAGAGTAGTCTAACCAAACGTATGATTGTGAGCTTTGATTTTTATGACTTCTGTTCATTAATTATCAAATGCAGAAAGATTAACATGATATTAGTTTCCTGAGGTCGTAGTTCACTAACCAAACTCTTCTTTCCATGTCCTGGGACTTTAGACATTGTGTTTCCTGTCCTGGATGTTATGCGGCTGGCAGTGCGCCACCCACAGGTTAACGAGAGCCTCTGTGGAGAGGCAGAGGGAGTCCAGCTGTGCAACCACTTGCTGAGCCTGATGAGGCCTGAGGGGCGTCCTGCCAACCAGATGCTGGCGCTGCGGACTCTATGCAACTGCTTTTGCGGCAGGCATGGCCGAGCCCTCCTCATGGCCCAGCGTGAAACAGTGCTATCGCATGTTGCTGACCTGTCCACCGTCTGCAATAAGAACATCCACATTGCCCTGGCCACTCTGGTGCTTAATTACGCTGGCTGCCTGCACAGTCAGCCCGATCTGGAGGCCAAGGCCCAGTGTCTGTCTGTGGCCAGCAGAGCTCTGGAGACAGTGCAAGACAAGGAGGCTGTGTTTAGGCTGCTGGTGGCCTTGGGAACCACTGTGGCCTCAGATCAGACAGCCCAGGATCTGGCTCGCTCCCTCGGAGTCAACTCTCAGATTTCCAAATACTCATCAGTGTCTGATCCATCTAAGGTAGCGGAGTGCTGCCAGTTGGTTTTAAAAGAACTACAATGATATGAATGATTAGCAAAAAGAGCACTTGTTTCTTTCTATCACTCTGTCCTGTGATAGCTCAGTTGTGGTGGAGACTTCAATATTGTATGTTCTGCAATAAAAAGAACAAATTAAATCTCTGCATACGCTTAGTCTGTCTTTTTATTCCTGCACCACCTTTCTAAAGCCCCTTGACTAATTTGTTGGGTACATGTGGGGTGAATCCATGTATTTATGGTTTATAAATGTGTATGAAATACAGACAATGATCAGGGTTAATGTTAAAATCTATTTAGCATTTTAACGTATTTTCTTTTATTTCTTGCTTTTCAGCTTGTGGGAATAACACCTCAAAGTTTACCATTGTTGTTACAGGACAACCAAAAGGCAATATATATAGGAACATGCATAGATCTCTATGAGGGACATATGGACTTTTGTTATTGCTAAATGTCCTGTCAATTAAAATTGCAATGTACAAAATAGTAGACTACCCATAAATTGAGAATATTTATCTAAGTCTGGAAACGGTCATCTTTTGGTGGTTTGCCAACCAGTAATATGATCCTGAGGCCTGTAATCTTCTCTGGGTCTTTGTGGCAGGACATTTTTCTTGAACCATCTCTTTGTGTCAACTCGTTTGAATATTATTAAAACGATACCAGTAAAACAGTACTGGTTATATCTGCATTAAAGGAAATAAAATATAACATAAAGATATTAATACTAACTATTACAGTTATATTGGTATAGTTAAATGTTATATATTTATAGAAATATATTATATGTAAATATAAATATATAATGTGTGCAATAGAAACGTAGTTATGAATAAACGTTGGGATGTGAATTCGCTCACCGGAAGTATTTGTTAACAACATCCGGGTGAATATTGGAAAAAAAATTGGCGGTCTGTGTTCCTGTTGTTGCATTTTCGTTTTCCTGACTAACATTTGTGATATTTAATTTAACAGATGTGAACTCAAACTGGACCTTTTCTTGTAACGTACTACTACTAGCACGTGTTAGTTTGATAACAGTTTGTTAAATGTTGAACGTTGACAAACTCAAAACAAGTTCGAAAGCTAGCACAAGTTAGCTGCAGAGAACCTTATAGCTAGCAGCTAAAGCTAGCTGGCTTGCTAGCTGTTTAATATTAGCTAAAGTTAGCCAGGCTGGCATTTTGACCGCACACCACCGGACACTCTAACACTGCTTCGCCTATTTCGGAGCAATGGCGAACCCGTTAACGTTGCAGAAAAAGAATGGGAAATATCTGTGGTTTTCTCTTCTTGGGCTCGGACTTCAGCCAGACACTGCAGTGTCGTTCGTCGCCGGCAAAACCAACAACGTTAACCTGGGACCGTGAGTCTGCTTTTACTGTGGATTACGTTAACAAATTGATGCTATGATTGTTTTAACAGTTAACGGTAGCTGACTTTCCTCATATTATGGCCAATAGGACGATGTTCGACAAACCCAACAAGGATGCCTTCTACATAGTGACCCATTTCCTGCTGGAAAGACTCAACCCGACACGATTCAATGAGGCATACAGGTAAAATTAGACATGATCGACTATTCTCGTTCGTATATAAAAGTATTCTGATCATTGTCAGAAATATTTGTCTTGGGTTAGGTACTGCTGGCCTGTTTTGAGCCACAAGGCAGATGCTGAGTTTCGCAAAGTTACGTGCGCTTGGCTGCGAGAAATAATGGTAAGAAAACTATTATGTTCACAGATCAGTGTCCTTATTTTCTTACTTTGTTCCTTTCATCCACGTCTCTCCTCTCCCTTATCTTCTCCTTGCATACTTAAGTTGAATGTCGTGCACATGTTCTGTAAATACGTTTATGTACTACTAGAATTTCTCATCCAGTTAAAACGTTCACTTTTATGCTAAATGGGCAAAAGTCTAAGATATAGATAAAATATTTGACTATGTGCTGCTTGTGTTGTTTAGTCTGTGTGCTATGTAATTTACTGACAGTCATCTGTCATACTGTGCATAGGATGAAACTGCAAATGCAGGATCTAAAGTGGTAGCATCCTTGTTTCTTTCACCTGGAGGCCCCAAATTTATCAGCTTGATGCTTCAGCTGGCATCTCATGTCATGCTGCAGGAGATGAAGACATTCACTACAGGTAGGTCTAGTTTAAAAAGTATGTAATTTTATGTCCAATACCAGCAGCATGCGTTCATATTATCACTTCAGTCCAGAGTGACATGGCAGTTTGTCACATTTAATTTGCCATTGGGTTGGCACCCAAAAGACCATTAAATAATCTTGGATATTGTCATTGTCAGATAATAGTTGGGTTCCTGAGGCTGCAGCGATCCCGGCTTCCTCTTTGGATATGGCAGTTAAGAGGCTGAATCTGATTCATGCCAGGTTTTTGAAAGCTGCAGTGACTCAGGATAATTTTCTTCGAGAGTACAAGCGACGAGCACAGTAAGTCCTTGGTTGTCCATCTGCGCAGGTGGCAGAACTATGATACAATATACTTTACTGTCCCCAAAGGGAAACTTGGACTCACATGCTGCACACATAGCTGCCTCCGCCACACTAATAATGAGAAACAGACAACATAAAATGGAGAGCATGACCTAAAGTACACCACAGCCACGCATTACACATACTGCAAACAGTTCACACTGAGGAACTCTATGTCTCCTGCCAGAGGACACTATAATCTGGATCACAGTATTCTCTCTGTCTGCCTGAGAACAGACTGCTCACCTATTGATTTAAATCAATAAATTGAAGGATTCTACCTCAGTACAACAACAACTTAATTAGCATAAAAATCCAATCGCTCATCAACAAAAACTAGATATGTTGTAGTGTTTTGTTCAGTTCCAGAACTCAAAAGGACAACAATAAGTGTCAACATCAAATTATATGAAATTCAAAATGAAGATTTAGAAGTAGCAAAAGAAGTAGTATTGTAAAATATATTGACTACATCTGTTCATTATAATAGTTTATGTTAAGTCATGTTTTCATTGTTTCTGGTCTTGTGCTGTAATTATGCTGCATGCATATTTTCTTTTTATCCCAAAGATTTTGTTTTAATCTCTTGTCATTGCTCTTAATGTTTCTATTTTAGGCTATTAGGTTCAAGCCCTGCTAGTTTTTTCATGAGCTAATTTGTAAATCTATGGCAGTAGCTGGAGGTGTTCAATCAGTGTCCTTGTCACAGCTGTTTTCACTTGTCAGAGCTGGAAAAGCTCAAGTGAACCAAATTGTGTTAAAGATTGTGTCCCTGAGGGAGGCTTGGTTATATGATCACTTTCACCTGTGCTTTTCTTGCTCTCACACATGCTGTAAAAATGGTCTCTTGCCACCATGCATTGCTACATTGTGTGGATATTTCTAGTGGTTTGCCTTTTAAGCGTTAACTTGTTTTGGAGGAGTTTTTGTGTTTTCTTTTGCTAATGGAAGGTAGTTTCTACCATTCATTTATTTTTTTTTTTAAGCTGTAAGTCCTTTTTTCAAGGTTCCTGGTGAAGTCTATGAGGGACATCAGAGCAGAGGGTGCCAAGTATGATGAGTTACTCAAGTATGTATTACTTTTCCCAATACTTCTGTCTATAGTGTTTGTAGTACAAATTGTTCAATTTGTTTTATTGTTTAATTTAATTTCAGGCGCCACAGTGGTAGTAGTTCACAGGATGGTGCTTCTCTCGCTGAGAAGACCAAAAAGGTATGAATGATATGTTCATATAAATTTAGACAAATCATAGGATATGTTGGTGTTTTTTTTTTCTATTTTTGGGTGTTTTCTTTTAAAGAGCTCACTTAAGTACTTGCTGTTTTAAGGTGCGCTCCTTGTGGTCAGACTTTGATGCAATGCTGTCAGCTACTAAAGAGGAGAAGGATGTGGTGGAAAGTGTTTTGAAAGGGGATGTAGATCAATACATCCTGGATGGGACTGATCAGGTTCTCAAAATTCCTCGCAGTCTGCTGGAGAGAATTCAGCAGCTCCCACATCAGGTAAGAGCGAAGATTATTGAGTTAGTTCACTCTGTTGCTATGGTGTGGTCAATGCTGACATAAGCGACGTCTTAACTGAAGAGGTGAGATGTCTTCAATAAACCTTAAGCAAGTCCAGTTGACTCTTTTTGCTCCTTTTCTTTTAGCTAGGCCTGGATGATTGAGAACACAGAGATGACTTAACTGGTAACCATGCTTGTTGTTTTCCAGTTGAGTTCAGGGAATGTGTATGAGTCCGGTCAGCTGAATCTCCTGTGTGTGTTGGAGCTGACGAACCATGCGCTGCAGCTCCTGAGGGAAGAGCGCTGTCGGGTCTCTCATGCCCCCAAGCCTCAACTCAGTCCTCAGCAACTGCAGGAAAAATGTCAGCAGATGTCCCGTGCGCTGCAGAGTCTCCACCTCATCAGGTATACATTAACCCACACCAATAAACTGGGATCATTGCAATTATTTTTTTACTGGAGGGAAGAAGTTTAAATTTCAATTTTCTGAAATTGATTAATTGTTTACATTGCTGAGGCAAATATCTGGAAACCCTCAGCTATTTGTAGTTACACGAATGGTTAATGGAGCATTATTTATCATGGGGAAGAATCTCTCTGTAGTTATTTGCCTCAAAACTAAAAGTTGCTGACTTGAATGACTTAATTTTGTCCTCCAGACAAAGGATTTCCAAGGAAGAAATTCCCAAGGTCAGGAGCTCCATCAGGGAGTTAGAAGCTGCATGGGACAGGAAGTGGTTGGACACCCTGAAAGGCATGTCTCTAGTGTCTTTTCTGAATGAAGATCCTGTGAGTGCTCCTTGTCTTTCTAGTCATTATAGTTGGTGTACATTACTGTTATTCAGCAGGCTTCATAAACTCACAGACAGTGCCAACAGGCATTTTTCCACCATAGTTGCGTATCTTATTGCAATATTAAATGGTTGTTTTTAGGCTCTTGGATTCCTCTCGCCGATGGCGCGGTTGTCTTTTGAACCAGCAGGTGAAGCTAGTTACAGAAGCAGTGTGTTTTCCCAGTACCCTGCAATACTTCTTGGTGAGCAAAATCAAATTAACATGCATGTCAAGTAACATCATGTATCAACGCATCAGTTTTTCTTCTAATTGTGCTGCTTTCTTTTTCCCTCAGAGGAGATGCCTGCAGACAGTAAATCACAGGAGGGCATCCCCCCGAGTTATTCTAGCCTGATTAGGTAATGTGTCTTTGAACAGGTCTTGAGGGAATCATAGGCTTCTGACGGGAGGCAGATACCTGGGCAGTCCTGAGCAGTGCTCTGTCCGTCACTAGTCCTCCCTACAGCATCTGTGCTCTCTGATGACCGCGGCGAATTGAGAGAAATCGCCACGGACAGATACGGAGCAGACAGTCTATTTCTGCATATCTTTTATTATGCAAAAGAGTATAGAAAACAGTACTCAAGTTCAGTAATATTTTTAGAGCAGAAGGGGACAAGTTAAGTACCAACCTCTTGGACTAAGTCCATTCTACAGCCAGACTCAAGACAGATGCATGGCAATATGGCAACTTTGTTTAGAGATGAGCTCTGAGCCGTGGCTACGTTTAGCAGGATATTCTGATAAACACATATTTCCTTGTTTTCAAAAAAAGTTTCTGTTTACATTAACCCACATAAATACGCTGTCGAGAGCCATCATAACTACAGCAAGCCAATGAGCGACAGTGTAGGAAGGAGAAAGCCATGCAAGCCAATCAGAAGCCTCATAAACCACAACAACGACCAACACGAGCAACGTGTGCCTCCGAGCCCTAATACGTCTCTGCTCCTGTACATACAGTAATAGAGGAGCTGTATTTGCGAAACACTTAAAGTGCTTGCACCAACAGAAATGCTACTGATACCCAGAATGTTTGACTGCTCATAGACTACTCTGATGGCTGTACAACACAAAAGATCGCACTTTTGGTGCGTAGATTTCCTAAAACTCCATTTTTCTGTTTACTTTCAAACGCGAAACCAGAGTTTTCTTAAATATCCACTTTGCCAGAGTTTTTAGAAAGAATTGTATTGAGTGAACGGGCCCCACATAGTGAGCAGCTGTTGGCTGCAGATGCACTGACTGCTCTCACTGTACCTGTGCTTTACTGCACTGCTAGGAAAGTGATTGGGGAAATTAGTGTCACACTGCAAGTGTTTTAAACCCTCTTTTCTGAATAACAAATCAAGCTTTTGGTGTTTTGAAACAGCTCTTGCCCTGAAACATCTGAAAGGACTAACAGTCCTATTGTCACAACTAAAGTGTCAGCGCAAGCAAATGGCTCTCTCGACTGGCTTTTTGACCAACCTCCATCTCCTCCTCCCCTGAGGGCTCCACCAGCCCCACCACCTCAGGCTAGTATTATGTCTGAGCTGAAGTCCTGTTTATTGTGTTCACTTTATTTGTGTGCACTTGTTGTCCTGACGAACCATATTAACAAGGCTCTGCTTGATTTTTAGGCTAGCATCAGGAAAAAAACTCACCAGAAGGTGGCTCAAGTGAGGACCAAGACTCAGATATTAGACATGGAATGTGATAACCTCGCTGATCGGGTATAGTGACTTTGAAACTAACAAATAGCTTTAGCAATTTAAAGTGGCACAATGCTAACTAATTTTATTAATTTGTGTTAGTATGCAGATGCTGTAACTGCTACCAGCCCCACAGAAGGCAGGGTCAAAGCTCTGGACTTGGAAGGCCTTCTCGGCACTCTTCATGGAGATCCCTTCTCTACTAGAAAGCAGCTGCCACGTACACCTGAGAGCTTGAGTAAGTCAAGTATTGTGTGTTGTTTTTTTTTTTTTCCCCCACCACCTTAAATTCTGTGCAAAAGCATCAAGGGAGAGGAATGCGGGATGAGGTTTTTTTTTTTGTTTTTTTTTTTTTTTTTAATGGCTGAATACTGAAGACTGAATACTGGTATGGTGTGGAAAATTAGGCCTCATCAGTTATCTTTCATTTGGTAAACTTTGGTTCTTTTTTTTTATTTCCTTTTAAGTTCTGGATGTGAAGAGCTCCTGGCGTAAGGCACTTCAGGAAGATGAAGCGGAGAAACTGGGACAGTTAGCAAATGACAGTTTAAAGCAGCTGCTCACTCCCATCAAAGAGAACAAAGTGTTGCCAAGCCAGCAGGGAGTCTCCTTCAAATCCACTCTCTTGTGGGACACCTTTGACACTGAGGCCCCCGACAGCCCGAGTGGCACAGGCAGCAGTGCGGTCCAGTTCAGCCTCGAGCACGAAACACTGCCTGAAATGCCGAGCTGCGACAGTCTTCTGAGCCTGGACGATGAAGCGGTAGACATGAAGAGTGATGATGATGAGCTCTTGATTCCCTCCTTGAAGATGGAGGCGACACATTGGCCACTAACCTCACACCATCCTGTGGGTCAGACCCTGCAGGTGTGCAGTGATGGCTCCTTTCTGGAAAGCAGGAAGCGGACACCTGAGTGTCCTCAGGTGGATCGCATTGTTTCTGGTTTGGACAGAGACTGGCTAATGGATCCTTTGGAGCCGGTGGAAGCCACAGACAAGGTCTTCTCACTGGAACTAGACACACTGGAGATTCCTTCACCCTCAAAGAAGCAGGAGTACAGCCTCCCAAAACTCATCACCTTCTCCCCGATCGATGACATGAAGTGTTAATTACCTTCATATTGAAACCACTTGTCAAGCTTATTGTCTATCTTGATTTTTAATAATGTAGTAAATATTTGTACATAGCTGAAAAACCTTTGTCACAACTTTTTCGTGTTTAACTTTATTTAAAGTAGTAAAACATGAACTGCTCAATAAAATTGTAAAACATGGCTCATGACTTTTTGTCTACAAAATTAGGATGGGTAACTTAACTATCTCTTTGTAGAATCTAATTTCCAGGGTCTTGTTGTATAGTTTCTTCTATGTAAACTAGTTTTCCTCTTACCTGTAACAACATTTGCATTGCACTATGTGGTTTCTAACCACACTGTCTTTAATGATGTAAAATGTTTTAACAAATGTAAAGGGACCATGGTTTGTGAGACTGTAAGTTGGAATTAATGAAAGAATATTGCTTCTGGATGCCTCTGTATTTATGTGACTGAAGCATATCATTTTAAAAGGCTTTTTCTTATTATTGGTGGCTTGTTGAGCTATTGCATTAGTTTTATGAGTTCGTTAGTTTCATTACTAGAGTTAAAACTATACAAATGTTTTCTCATTCACCTGTAGTTTTTTTTTTTTTAAAATTTAAATCAGTTTCTTCTTCGTGCGAGGTGATATCATGCCAGCAACAGATGAGTCAAGGCTGCAATGAAAACTTACTATGTCCTCTTCACAATAAAACACAAAATGAACAGAGTTGTAGCGTATTTTATGTTTACGTTTTGCAAACGGATAATTGGGCATGTGACATCTACCCCTTGAACACCATTCAGTGTTTGGCCTTTGATGGTGATACTATGTGTGTGTGTATGTGTATATATATATATAAAATGTATATGTTACAGAAGTAGGCTGCAAGGTAAATTCACACAAATGTTTACAAATGAATAAAACTAAAACAATAAGGAAATGATACTGTAGCCTGTACACTGCAATACCTGTTAGGTATGTTTAATAGTTATTAAATACGTGAGAAGCAGCAGTGCTGCAATTATACAATATTATTCATAATGTCAAATACAATCGCAAACAACAACAACCTACGCTAAATTATATAATGCATACTATATTGAAATTGTAATGTTACTAAGGATGGTGGTTTTTCGAACTGCAACATTTGCCGTGGAGTTGTTTTACTTTGAAAAGGCGCACCGGAACCTGCAGGCTATATGTGAGCTAGCTTCTGCTAGCCTTAGCTTCTGTGTCAGTTAGAGCAGCGACTGAAGCCTCTCCTCTTCTCTGGGCGGTTCCAGTCTGTCGTTTAGGAAGAAACCCCACTAACAAAAACTATCAGCGCGGACACAAACATGGCGCCCACCTCCGCCGACAACTTCAGATGAAAGTGTGGCGAAGAAGTGGCAAGCAAAGTTTCAAAGGAGTATCTCGAAGACCGTTTTTTTGTTCCCGCCTTCCTGATTTAACCTGTTTCGGGTTGCACAAAACAGAAATACGGACTATACCAAGCGGGCAAAATCAGCAAGTTGCCTACATGTCAACATTGTCTCTCGCTGCAGTGTAAACAGCTGGTAAGTGCTCATATTTTTTAACAAGGAGATAGCTGAGACTTCGCAGAGTTTGTCGTGGGGATTAGAAGTAGTAGTACAGCTATTATGAGGCTACTTCAGCTGTGTAGGTGACTGAAAATGCATGTTCCTGGTGTTGCTGTGCTGTTACACTTCATCGTGTGTTCAACAAACCGTGGAAAGAGACAGCCACGTATCACTGCACACAGGCTGAACACAGGAGAACGTTTCTTTTGTTATATTCGAGTCGATGTGTGTTTCCTGCATGAAAGTTGACCTAGTTGATGCAACAGTTGGGAACATAACACCCCCACTCCTCTTCCTCTCTCCTGTCGGGCCCTCCTTGACACCAGATAACCAGCCTCTCCTGGAGCCTGTCTGACCTTGCAGGTGTCTGCTCTCAACCACACTCACAAACTGAATTTTCCTGCTTGAAATCAACCAAAAACGACTGAAGCATAGGGTTTTTGCAGTTCAACACAATCAGATCACAACTGCGCTCAAGACAAGGAAGTGATAGCATGCCTGTTGTGCATGTGGCTTGTTTTTATCCGGGGACTTTCTCTCTAAATGTGCCATGTCTGCATTAATGTGACCCCAAACCGAGGACGTACAGTTGTGTAAGGTGGATGTGTGTGTTGGGTGAGCATGAATGCCACTGGATGCACTGCCAAGGTGCTCACATATCTATGCCTCAGCACTTGACTGTTACAGCCAAGCAGCAGTTTAACCCCTAAAGACAGCAGAGTACACCCAGCTCCAGCTTCCCATCACCGTTTTGGTGATTCATGGCATGCATGTGATGTTCCTGTTATGACAGCCGTGGCACAAGTCCCAGCACAGCAGAGAATTTGCACTTCCTCTTGCATATTACGGATCACATTCAGATATTTAATTTTTGACATCTGAGTCGGAAGCAGGAATGTGAGGTTGTAACAGAATAATCAAGGCCTTTGTTGAAGTAAATCATGGAAAATTGCTCTTGCAGAGTTGCATCAGCATTGAGCCGTTGACACGTGGAAACAGAAAAAAATGTTCCTTGACCTTGGCTTGGCCTGACAGCAGCTGGAAAATGGGAGTGGAGTGAATGGTGCCTCCTACTAACTGCTACAGGCAGCAGGTACAAAGTAGGTCATGGCTCCACTGTGGCTTTGTGTACATTGAACTTGCACTTTGTCACCACCCCTGGTCGTCCAAAGGCTCCGTCAGGTGACCAAGGAAAGGAAGTAGATTGGTGAAGGGAGCAGCAACGGGGCTTTTGGAGGACTCAGTGGTTGCCTAGTCAAAAGTCATAATGGATTTTGATGAGTGTGAGAAAACATGTCTTCACCTCTAATTCGTCCACTCCAACTGCTTTTTGTGCTTTATACTTCAACCCACTCTTTAAAGTCTGTCAGTTTACAGGATTTCTTTCAGAGTTTCCACTTCATCTGACACTTCGTGGTTAATTCATCACACAGCTTGAAGTTCACTGAATCAACTGCAACTATTTCAAACGTTTAGTCACACATAGTCTTTTATCACTCCTGTCTGACGCTGCAGCAGCCCTGATCATCCTTCTCATCATTATCTAAAAATGTTTTTATTGGTGTCTCTTCCTCCTCAGGCAGAAAAATGGCAGTTTTATACAGAAACTACTGACAATGCAAGCTCTTGGCTTGCTGAGCCATTACGTGAAACACTTCAGTGCGTTTTGGTAAGCTGCCTGTTAGCACGTCTTAAGACATATTAACTCCAGATAGCTGTTTCTAGCCAACAACATGACGCTTGTAAGCCAGCCAGAAACCCTCTCAGGTAACCCATTTCCTTCCTCTGACCCTTGTACTTTGGCGTGATGTGTGCCAGTTTGTGTCTCAGTCGTCTACTGTCACTTAGCCTGGGTCTGGGCTGCTCCAGGCCCAGCTAGTTAGTAAGGGCAATGAGTTTGCCCTTTCTCCCGTCTCCTTAGAGTGGAAAGAATGCTCTCTGTCCGCCGGGCTGTCACGCTCTGGGAGGGAGGCAGTCTTGTGACGTTTCTGCTGCTCAGCTTGGCTGATCTGAGCTGCCTCTCATCGTGTGAACCCACCCAGGTTGCTTTTAGTTGTTGTATTTTCCAGCAAACCTTAAATGATTTGACTAAGACCTCACATTGTCACCACTGTCCTTGTCTAACCCTCTTATGTGCTGTGGGAAGCCTGACCTACATGCTGCTGTTTTTGACTTCGTTCGGCTGCAGTGTGTGACTCCTGCCTCTTCTATCACATGCAGAGTAACTACAGAGACACAGGAAGAGAAAAAGAAATAGTTATTGTTATGTAATCACAAGTCACTGGTTGCTACTCATCACCTTGATGTTGTCTTGATGAAACATGAAATGGGGATCCATATTGTTGAATTTCTGCTGGGTTGACACAGATATATAGAGATAAAATGCAAAAAAGGGGAACAAACACAGACATGGTCCGTTATAGTGTTCAGACAGTTGGTCAGTGAACGACTGGTGATTATCAAGTACTTACAGATAGTATTTTCTGCTCTAACTACTTTGTGTTTGTTTTGAAATATGTACAAAGCACTTTGGTAATGGGAAATGGGCACCTGTTAGTGTATATATATATATATATATATATATATATAATTCTGAGTAAAGTCACACCAGACAGGGCAGTGTTTCATTAAAGAACAGACATATGACCTGAAGGAACTAAACTAAATGAAAAAACAAGAATTATCTGTGAACTGTGTGACTTGGCAGCCTGATGTGTTTTCTGAGAAGCCTGTTTACTGCTATCGACAGTCCCTCAATGAAATTTGGATTTTATGTATTTCCAGCTGCCAGGATTAAACAAACACAAGTGAGGAACAGAGTTTACCTTCAGGCTAGTGGGAGGCTGTGTTACTGTTAGCGTATGGACATGATGATAATGCCAGGCTATCACACTGTCTTATCTGGATCCAAAAGCACATAGACTGTACCTCTCATACACTCTGAACAGCAAATATTGAACAGTTAAATATATTCCCTGCCTTTATCAAGTGCACTGGAGCATATTTTTGTCGGCATTATATCTTATTTTCTGTGTGGTAAGCTGAAGGCTGATGTTCCACTCAGTTAAGCTGTTGGTCTCATCACAGCACACTGGTAGGATTAAACAGTTTAACAGCCAACTGTGTACACAGGTAGTGCAGCCTTCACCATATGAATTCAATCAGCCAGCAGCTCAACTGGCTTCAGTTTGAACTCATCTCCCCTCACTCCCACACTCCATCTCAAGAACAAACACAGAGTGTTGTTTTTATTCCTTATTTATTGTCACCTTGTAAAATGGAGGTCTCATCACCTCATTGGCACCTCACACTCAGCGTGGCCTTCCCCATCGACAGCATGCTGTGATGACAGCTGGCAGGGAGCTCCACTTTGCTCTTCACATCCTCCAAAGCCCAGTGCTTCTGAGTGGCACTTGAGGTGGACGGTGATGCAGTAGAAGCTGACACCCCATGGCTCAGCAGCTGCCTCTGGAGCTGAGAGAGCAAGGGTGCAGGTGGCTATTACACCTTAAGTAACTTTTTCCTTAGCAGACAGTTTTTCTGTGTCAATAGAGCATTTTAGTGCACGCTGTTGCATGCAGACGGATAAGCACTTGCAGAGAAGCTCACATACATGTACGCATGCCACAATAGAGGGCTTGTTGTACTATTTATAACCAAGGGTCAGCCTGTGTAATCGCTGCATTCTGTACACGCTCTGTAACGCATTGCGTTTTTATTCTCATTTGCGATGTCCGAGATGCAGTACATGACAATTGTGTGTGTCAGACTCAGCTGCCTTTTCAGCTTGCTGCCAGTGGATCTGCATGGAGAGGGTCCTAACTGAAATAAGCGAGACAGGCACAGCACTGTCTGTTGTCCAGCGTTTACACACACATAACAAACACTCAAACTTGTGCATGCGCACACATGCAGACGGGCTCTTTGGGCCCTGGGGAACAAGCCTCCAGGCTCTTTTGTGTGAAAGGGATGAGATCATTGTGGGGCAGACCATGGGGGATGGAGTAAAGGGGTTCCACTGTGTATTTAAACAGAGAAATCTCTGTTTCTGTGGCTACATCAGGTTCTGTCCCTTCATCTTTCTGTCTCCTTTTTGAATGTAGTACCTTAGAAATGAAGGGGCTGGCTAGGTTAATGCCTTTAACACCAGAAGTGCTAAAAGTGAACAAACTTTGGCAAACAAATGTCGAGTAGGACTTCCCCAGTTCTCTTTATGGCAGGCAGGAGTTTTCCTCTGCCCTCAGGGGCTGCAGGGCTGCATAGCCAACCTGTGGCATGAATGCAAGCAAGTTAAGACCAGTGCCACCATCAGAGAACAAGACTTTCCAGTTTTTTCTCCAGAGTGCAGGGAAATCAGGGGCCTCGAGGAAGGATCCACTCAGGATTTTAGAACTAAAGAGGGGTGTGGTGATTAGACAACACAAAAAGCATCAAAACCATTCCTCACCATGCCATTTGTAGAGTAAGGCCAGATGAAAGCAGAAATCAGAAATGTGGTCATTTAGAATAGAATAGTTGTTAATTAATTCCCCATTGGAGGAAAGTCACTTGCTACAGCAGCATCAACAATAAACAATGCTAATGAATTAATGAAATAAATACTAAAAATAATAACACATATTTACAGAATGTACTAAAAGAAAACAAAAATTTAATGGCAGGGTTTTTCCTGCGTTCAAATTTGCGTGGCGGCCGCCTCCAGCTATTTTTGTACCACCCCTAGCCAGAGCGATTGATATTGCTCAACACAGCTCCAGCTGTGTTGATTGAGCGATTGATGTCCCTCTGCAGCAGCTACGTATTTTAACTGCAGTTGCAGCGTTGCGCCACTATTGAGGCGCTATATCAACAACAGTGCACCCGAAAGACCTGAAGCAATTACCGAAGAAGAAACAGATCGAATCGTGTTTTTCCCAGTTTTTTTCCGCTAACTAACTAACACGATTCGATCTGTCCGCCACGCAAATTTGAACGCAGGAAAAACCCTGTTTAATGGTAAATGAAACACATTAAAAAAAAAAAAATTGACAAATGAGAGAAATTGCTCTGGCATTGTTAACATCAGCCAGTGATGCTGATGGCAGGATTGAGCTGCATGTCAGCTTTATTAAACATGCCCATTTTTAATGAAAGAAAAGGTCTCTTGAAATGATGTAAGTTGATTTATAGACATGTATCTAGGGCTGCAACTAGCGATTATATTAATAGTTGATTAATCAGTTGATTATCTTTTCGATTAATCGATGACTCAGATAATTTCCATTCTCTTATTCAAAAACAGGACATTCTCAAATTGACAGTGCAGAAAAGTGCACAAATCACAGGTTGCTGCATGGACACCCCAGAGAGCTTAAAGTAATAAATTATGAATAATTAAAAAAAAACAAATGTTGATGTCAAATCTGTCAAGACTACAGCTTGCCGTGTTGTACATACCGTATTTTCCATCAAGCAGCCTGTCATGGTTTAAAAAAAAAACACAGGCTCTTCTCCATATGAGCCACACTCTGCTCTTCTTCTGTGGTGTTTAATCACGCAACACAACAAATCGATAATGAAATTCGTTGTCAACATTTCTAATAATCAATTTTATCGATTCATTGTTGCAGCCCTACATGTATCCTCAATGCACATCAGCTCTACTGCTTTATCTCTGGAAAGAGGAAGTCACATCTAAGTGAAGTCTCTGTGTATTTGAGGGAGTTAAGAGATTATGAATAAACTCTCCATCAATATGATGTAACAATATAATCTTACAGGTCAACTTATGCTATTACATTGATTAAAATATACATATTAAAAGTCCATTATTGCCATTAAATAGCCCTGCTCACCATGTGCCGCACCTTGCTTGAGTTGATTCTATTAATGAATTAACAGTCAAAATTAAAATATACTTGAAACTCACTTCACATTCAGCCCTAGATATTTTTGTTGTGGTTTGGAGTGACCCACTCTGCTAGTAAACCCAGACAAAGAGCAGAACAGGTTTTCATGTGGGAAGGGAGGGGCACAGCTCGACCTGTAGAGGCAGGGGCTCAAGTTACAACATAAGCCTTAATACAGTGGAAATTTAATGCATCACTTCGTCCGCCCGTTTGACTCTCAGTCGTTTCACCATTTGACCCCCCCCAGAAGCTTCACTTTAGCCTTGAGGTTTCTGATTTTTTTTTTTCCGACCCTGCATGCTGTCACAAGTGCAGAACAAGAATGGCAGAAAATCCTAAATGTTATGGTCACTCCTGTGTACATTAACTTTAAAGCTTTTAGTCTAATCCACTGTCAACACCACCACCGTTTATGGCCATGACTGTTTTATTTAGATACAGTAAGTGCACAATAAAACAAGCCTCGTCTTAGACTTAATTTCGCAGTCCCTTTGAGGCTGACGGCAGACTACAGAGAATATGTCAGCTATACTAAATGCACCCTTGAAATACTTGAAGATCAATTTCCTCAGCTAGAGTAACACTAAGTGCAGCTCAGGGTCATGCAGCCTGGCATTGTTGGGGCTTGGTTGCCATGGCAGCATCAGTGTTTGTCTATCATGGGCTGTCACAAAGAGATATTTGTATGGTTGTGGTGGAGGCAGGGGACTGTCACAAAGGCTTCCAGCCTTTAGTGTTGTGTGCACACCTACCTTTGAGGCTTGTTGGAGAACGCAATGATAGTCTGTGACAATGTTGTGTTTAAAGTCCACCGTAAAGCGCATGGTGAACAATCATGGCACTGAAAGCCACATCAGGACCAAAGATCTGCTGGTTGCCCAGTGTTTGTTTTTGTCTTTAGCATTGCTTTGTACCCTGCTGTGCCCGTGTTGTCAGAAAGCTACATGACTCAGCCTTGAGGTTTTATTTTGACATTAGCATCTCAAATGTGCATGTAACACAGCAGAACAGAGACTTGAGTCTTGCAGCACATAGTTTTTTTTAATTAAAAATAACAAAAAATGGTCTTGTTGTAAATGTGGGTGCTGCAGCCACATCCAGTCCTTCCCTGCTGACCTGAGACCTGCTAATACAGGAGTGTCTGTTTGACTGTTTGTGGGTTTCTGCATTTGCTTTGTATTCTACGCATGAGCATCTGCACCTTTAAAAACACCTTTAAATTCTCATGAAGACCCAGATCCATGTTCATATTTTACTCTTACAGGTTTGTTTTAGCTATAAAGAGCCATTAATTCCTCCCCACACACAAAGACTATTTACTGGCCAACCTTTGGTGAGAACACATTTAACAGTGTGGTTTGTTATGAAAACATTTCTTTTTGAAAATGGTTTTCACCGGTGAGATCACTGTCTACACATAACAGTTCTACGTCTCTGGATTGCTCTTGTGCATTGTCATGAAATAAGAGCTTGATCCAGCCTGCTTTTTAATGAGAGTGGGACAAAACATCATTCATTCTGTTGCAAAATCCACATCTGGAATCATTTGGGCATTTATGAATTTCAGCGACATTCCTCAAGATAAATAATGCCCAGCATGAGAAGGATAATACAGAAATAAAGTGAATTCATCGAGGTGGTAAAATATTATAATATCATCACGACAAACAAATAGCCTACTTAATATTTCTCGTCCTGTGAAGCACTCAGAGCTTTTCCATCCTGCTTTACTTCTTTTTCAGATTCCTGTCTCTTCTTCATTGATGCAATTTTATTCTCTTGTTTGTTTGTTTGTTTGTGGAAAGTCGAAGTCATTCGGCCTGTGCTCGGATATGACATGAAACTGTATTGTTTTTGCTGCTGGAGGCTTGTGTTCACACGGTTGTGCTCTCTGATCTTTGATTTCCTGACATTGTTAAAAATAGGAAAGGAAAAAATGGGCCATTTTCTGGGCAAATATCCAGCTTCAATTCCTCAAAGCTACCTGGATTGTAAGACTGGCAGTGTACTTGAAACAAATCAATTTTGACACGTTCACATGCCAGGTTTCTGACTGCATTCACCCATTCAATCAGATAAAGAATGAAACATTAATCAAACTATTGTTTTCACTCAGAGAATGCCATTGTCGCCGCAGACTGCAGGCGGTATGGTTAATGGAAACCTAAACGCAGTCTAGAAATGATTTTTGTGTGGAAAATGTGTGCAACGTGTGTCAGCTGTTTGCTGTGGCTGAGTAATTTCCCTCCCTGGCTGGTCAGTCTGCCTCCTGCAGACATTAGCATGCATTCCCGTCTCTAACAACACTGATAGAAAAGGCTCCATGTGTTCTTTAATTTCTTTTTGCCTCTTTTGCAGAACAACACTATTGCTTTTCTGTACTCTGGCTAACATTATTATTATCAGGGCTGTCTGAGCTCGCTGTTGCCGCACAAAAAGGCTTCTTCTTCCCTCCCGCCACAGCTGACTCACCACTGGAAAAACTGAACTTCCTGTGTAGGTCTAACAGCCCTTTGAAGCTGACGTGGACACGTTAGCTTCAAGTTTCTCCTTCTCCTCAGACAACCAGTTGCTCTCTGTTGTTTTTATCCAGGCTTGATTAAGTCAAGTGCTTTTCTTTGGCAAAGAAAGATGATTTAGAGTATAAATGATGAGCAGCTGTTCTCAAATGCACTGCATCTCCCTTGTTACATACACTAAAAAGTGTGTTTGACCCTCTTGTGCATGCTTAATGGAAACTGGGCATCTTTGTGTCATAAATTAGAGCTCAGTTGCAAATGCATCCGATAAATGAGCCATCCACTGCCAGATTTGGTGTCATGACTCGAAACTAACTACAAAACAGAAACTCAAACTCAGAAATGTACATATTTGAAATGTTTTATAGACTTTGGTGTCTGCTTGATTTACGCTCTCGTGGCATTTCTTAGCATTCCTCTGAGCCCGGCTGCTCTCCCTTGACTCTCTGTAGCCGCTGGAGCTTTAAGTCTCTCAACATAACCGGAGCAGTGCGGTGATATACAGTGACAGGAGTGTTTGTGCATGTCATTACCTCTTGTGTTTCCCCAGTTTGTTTGCTTCGTTGTGGTGCAGCAGTCTTAAAAGGATCCTTTTGTTGCCTTTGCCACAGTATTACTTAACATTCTGCGTATGTTCACATGTGTAATCCATCCCACTGGCCCATCCAGAGATGTGAGAGCTTTCACTAACATGCAGTACTCTCTATAGCTATAGCCTGAGTACTGTATCTGTGGTGAGTGATAGACTGGGCCTTAACCCCAGCCTTCACACGCCTTCTACGAATGTGGTTCAGGATTATATTGTTTCATTCTAAATTAATCTTTGTTTTGTTACTTCCAGGTACTCCCAGCCATGATCGAGGACAAGGGTCACCGTGTGACGGACTACTTTGTAGTGGCCGGGCTGACAGACAAGTCCACGCCCCTGGAGCAGGACCTGTCCGAGACCAAGTCCAGTGGACCCAAAGCGCCCATCACCGACTTGGCCGTCATTAACAAGTCGGCAGGAGAGGTGGTTCCTGAGGGCTTCACTTGCATCGACAGCACCTACAGCGGACAGCCAGCAAACCTCAATCATGGCAGTCTTAAGAGCCCCGAGCTGTTTCTGTGCTACAAGAGGGGCCGAGGGAAGTCTCCTCTCATTGACGTTGGGTGAGTCAGCAGCTTGTTTAAGTCACTGTTTATAATCTGGAATGCTCACATGCCTCATTATAAGTAGCTTCACTTATCACTTGCTGGGGCTTGGTTGCACTGAAACTCTCCTTATGAGTAAAACCAAAACATCAATGAACAGCTCTGTCTCTTTTTGATTGTCCTCAATGAGCCCCTGGATGAGAACTGGGCTTTTGAAGATTTTAGCACTATTCAAACCGTGGATCTACAGACTCACATTGGGAAAGACTCATCCGTTGATGATGTTTTTACAGCAGCTTTGACGTTGAACAGTGCCAAGTGTAAAGTAGATTGAAATGAACCCATATGAAGAGATTTTTTGCTTCACAGTTGACAGCAGATGCTCAGTAGTTATAAATAATGAAATGAATGATTGCTGAATTCAGTGCAGCTCACTGTCACACCTTGATGGCTTACTGGAAAACATGTTTAACGTTATTGGCAACACCTGCCTGTGGTTTTTCTACTCCTAGTCAAAATGTCTGCTGTTGTGAAGGCCTAGTTTTCAGTCATCACTGCCCCATTACTTTTGTAAAACTTATAATGATGAATCACTGTATGTAACAGTGAAAAGTGTTTGTGATATTTAGTGTCAGCCAGTGTTTGTCATGTTTCATTTAACGTTGATGGCATGACAAATCAATTTGTTCTGTAACAGAAGGAAGTAGGTGCATTGACTCCTCCGTTCACTCGCCCCTGTTACATCATGAAGTTCTCCCTTTCAGCCGCACCTCTTGGCGTCCGTCCACTGATAACGATTTCCCTACTTCGTTCCATCATCTTATAAAAGACTATTCATATTTCACTTCATCCGATCCAGTCAGCCTGAAGCTACAACTGCTCTTACTTATTCATAGAGAAGCCAGAAAAGGTTTCCTGTATTTCATCACCAGCGCTTTATGTCTGCTAACCATGCTTTATCAAGAACAATGATGCAACCGCCTGAGGCGTTTCAGTTCTCCACACACCTTCAGTCTTTGTCTGAAGGCTTTTTGTGTCTCCCGCTACGAAACAGGAGTTTCCAGTTACAAAGATGGCACGCTGCTCTTCTCTGAAAGAAGCCCCTGCTTTCATTAAAGCTGGCAACACACTGACTGTAGCCACTATTAATTTAGTTGATTTCACATGTTAATAATGCGATTTCTCCCCCCCCCCCCCTTAAACTATAGAAACACATAAAATTCCCCCCTCATGCTTGCGATGCACTGAGCGTAAACAGATCAAATGTCAAGTCATGTTTCCTTTTAGAGGTTGCACAATCCCGCTGAGCCTGCTAACAGACATATGTGGTGGATGAAACAAGTAAACACAAAGATTCACAGTTGCGTATTTCTGTGGTTGAATCATTCACGCAGTTTAATGACACTTTGTTTTTATAAACACTGATATCATTAAGATATTCCTGTTGTAAAATTCATGACTGTGAGGTCTATTTTGAGTAAAATATAGGATGCTTGTGTGATTTTAATAAAAATACCATGAGTAAATGCTTTATAGCATGGGTCACCTGCTGAAGGTTGCGACACTAGCTGATTTCTGTCCCACCTGCCAGTTTTCATCCCCTGAAAGAATAACAGAAAACAACCTGTAAATCATTCATCCTTCCTTCTGCCTCCTCTGCTGTCACTGAGGCCAGCATTCCCAGCCCGGGGCTCCACAGCGTCACGACTCACTGTGCCCATTAGGACTCGCTTTTTGTTGCCTAAATGAGAATTCGCTGGCAACTGTCCTCTTGGCCTCTTTATTTTTGTCCTGCATTCTTTTCAGAATAAATGGACTGTTTCAGGACTGTACAACCTGCGATGGCTCCCCCTGTTGTCTGCACAAGATTAAAAAAATGTGTTTTTGGTGACTGACTAAAAAAAAAGGCCAGCAATCTCAGCTTTTGGTTTCCCTTGTGGCATTGTACAGATGGAAAGGGAGCACATGCAGTCATGCAAAATTAAAAAAAAAATCTGGCACAGTGGGACGCTGATTACTTTCCTGGCTGTAACTTTTATGTGTGATGCTTGATGCTCCACAGCAGGAGTGATAAGCAAGCAGAAAGCAATGATGCACAACACAGTTTTGGCAAGTATTATTGCATTCATTTTTTGTGCTAAGCTGAATATGAACCTTGATATGAAATTTTCCCGTACTGTCTGGGATTTGATGAGTCACCCGTTAAATATGTCTGAATCACATCACCCATTGAAGACTTTTTTAAACTGTGGCTTCAAAGGGAAACCAGAGACTTAAGAAGAAAGTCACACACTGATCCTCTGTGGAAAACAGGAGGAGGGCATCCTCCTCACATGTCGGCCTCTTTCTTGTTTTATTAAATTGCAAATAAAGCCTAAAAAAATGAATAGGAGTCTCTCATCACCCTAGATAATTATCAGCTCATTTTGACAGAGTCTCACTGGTGTTACAGCTACAGACATACAGTAGGTAGCGACCAGCTAGTGAACACAGTGGAGCATTTGGCAGCTAATGAGCCAAACATTTCCATCAGGAGTAAGAGGTGGAGGATGATAACATCATTAACTGCAGTTTTATCAGTCTCTCTTCATGTTATATTTGTCCTAAGTATTCCAGGTAATTGCCTGCATGGTGTCAGAAAGCTTCAATTGTCTCATGGCTGATTAAAATAAATACTAGACTGCGGAAGGAAAGTACATTTTTACATTTTATTCTGCTGTGAGGGATTTTCTTGAAGCCTTTTCTTCAGACTGTTTCCCTGATTACTCAGCTCGTGGTTGACGCCTTCACCGTTTGGAAAAACCACACCAGCAAAACACGTCTTTCTGTTTGTTGTGATGCTTGTTGTTAATCAAACATTCAAACTTGAACGTCCTTGTGGAGAAACGTTGTGTGGTTATAATGCTAGTTATGTGTCCTTTGGTAATAAGGCTTGTTTAAGAAATGAAAGCTGTGTCTGAAAGCAAAACTGATTCCAGGACAGCACTCTCTCTGAGACTGTTGTCTGTGATAGATTTGTAGATTGTGTGAGTCATTGTAGTGTCAGCATGTTAATTTTTGCACCATTTCAATTACTGTTGCACTCACAGAAACACACTTCTTGATGGAGACAGAATATTGCGTCATCGTAGTTTTTTTAGTTTTTTGTTTTTTTTTTAATAAGTGAAAATGAGTCATTTACAAAATTATAACAAAATTACAAAATTATGGCATACAAACCACAATGGAGAACACCGTTTAACTTCAGTACAAGGCACCTTTAAGGAATAGACATTAAAAACATTAAGTATAATAAAAATAGTAGATAAAATAAAAAAAAGTTATATTTATATTAATAGTTCTGCTCACTTTCATAGTTGTTCTAGGGATCCTTGAATATTTTCAGTTTTTCATAAACTGTAAGGAGAGACTTTGCATGTTTTTTTCCATTAGTCTCGAAGCACTGAGACTTTCCATAACAATCTTTTTAAAAACAGAAAAAAGGGGGCTTTATGCGTCATTGTTAAGTGCCAATCTAACATGTTTACTTCCTGTTTGTTGTGTTTCTCAGTGTGCTGTATGAGGGTAAAGAGCGTCTGATCCATGGCTGTGAAGTCATCCAGGCCACACCGTACGGCCGCTGCGCCAACGTCAACAACAGCTCCGCCACCTCGCAGCGCATCTTCATCACGCTGCGCCGAGCGCCGCCTGTCCAGCCTCAGAACTCCCTCGCAGTGACGGACATCTGCGTCATTGTCACAAGTAAAGGCGAGATACCGCCACACACTTTTTGCAAAGTGGACAAGAACCTCAACTGTGGCATGGTGAGTCTGATTTTTTTTTTTTTTTTTTGTAATTATTATTCCTTGAGCTTGAGCATCATCAGCCATTGTAGAACAAATTTGTAACCTTTATAAACCTTTTGAATCTTTCAGTGGGGCTCCAATGTGTTCCTGTGTTACAAGAAATCGGTATCTGCGTCCAATTCCATCAGCTACAAAGCTGGTGAGTAAAAGTCTCTGTTGATTTACAAAACCTCAGGGTCATCTCATGTCTGCAGTTATTGTTAATTGATAGATAGCAGTGTCATTAGTTACCTATCTGAAAAGGAAATATTGTGTTTACTGTCATATAGAAAGGATGCTGTTCAAGTTGACAGTGGATCAGATATTTTGTCTGGAGCCCAAAATAATGGAAAATACAATGTTTGAAATAAAATTTACAGAAAGTAAATTAAACTTATGAAATGGCTTGTAGTTGTAATTAAAGTAAAAATATACAGACTAAATCAGAGTTATTGCAACATATTCAGTTATTTTTTTCCCCAGGCAGAAATAGTCTTCTCTAATGATAAAAAGCTGTGTAAAAAATGTTTTTCAAAAATAAATAGTCTCTCTGTGAAATGCTGTAGCGAGCGGCGCCTTCAGTGTTTATCTGTGATCTTGCAGTAGATAATTCTTGCTTATTGCAGCTGGTATTTCTGAGCTGTTGTGTGACATTTTCAGTGCTTGATTAACAGCTTGGCCTTTGGAACAATTTCACCGTGTAACGCATATAATCAGCTCATATACACACCCATTGCAGACAGACATGCTGGCTTTATCTCCTCTGGTCGGCCTTTTTCCTGCCAGGCGGCTGTTTATTCATCTCAGACAACGGCACTTCCTGCCATGCCTGTTATTTGTGCGTCTGCAGGCTTGTTTGTGTGTGCACATGTTCACATCGAGAGAACACATCTTCTCAGAACAACATCTAGCCAAACAGTTATTTCCTGGAAATGAAACCAGATTGAACTCCCTTTTCTTTAATCCACACAGAGAATAATGCCAGAATTGTATCCCACTATATATATTGTTACACACAACTATGTTACGACACCATAACAACACGGGTATATAACTGTCATTTGTTTATAATTGTGTTTTCAGGTCTCATCTTTCGTTACCCAGAAGAGGACTATGAGTCTTTTCCTCTGTCAGAATCGGTCCCTCTGTTTTGTTTGCCCATGGGTGCCAAGATCGAGTGTTGGGCACCAAACACTCGTGATCCCCTGCCCGTCTTCTCCACATTTGTCTTAACCATCTCCTCTGGTGAAAAGGTGTGATGCCAGTATAGAAGCAACCCAGAGCAAACTGTTATTGATGAACAAAACATTCAAAACGCCTTTTTTCCCTCCAGAAAATGACTAAAAGGATTTGCCTTTCTCTGGTTCCAGGTTTATGGATCAGCCATCCAGTTCTACGAGCCACATCCAGTGGATCAGCTGAGCGAGAAGCAGAAGATGCAGCTGGGCCTGCTCACCACCGTGGAGAAGAAGATGATCCCCAACCGACCTGTAAACACCAATAAATGCATCTGCCTGCTCTCCCACTGGCCTTTCTTTGAGTCCTTCCGCAAGTTCCTGATGTTCCTCTACAAGCTCTCCGTCTCAGGCCCACATCCGCTGCCCATTGAAAAGTAAGAGTCTGCCATTAACGCCAAGCACCAAACACAGCTCAACATCTATTGCTGAATATGTATGAATCTTACGACCACATTTTCTCTCAACAGGCACATCTCGCACTTCATGCACAACGTGTCGTTCCCTTCCCCTCAAAGACCAAGAATATTAGTCCAGGTCTCTTTATATTTTATATATTTGTCAGTGTTATCCATTAAAAGTGCACTTTTATTGTATAATTTGGAGTTCCTTTACATTATCCATTTTTCTTTCAGCTCTCGGCACATGACACCTTGATCCTCTCCCAGCCTGTGTGCACACCTTTACCCCTCAGGTACAATAGCCTTTGCTTTTCTTCAGTTTATTATCTATACTTGTGTTCCCATTTCATGCTGAATGTAGCTGTCCTTCAGGATATATTCAGTACTTTGTCTGAAAGAAAAAGAAGCATATAGTTCCAGAAATAAAAGCTTTTTTCAAGTCAAATCCTCTTTCTGAAATCAGACACTTTATCAGCTGCATCATTTTGCCACATTTGCAACTATTTGAGCAAGCAAACTTTTGTTAAAGCTAACTGCTAATTGGTGTTCAACTCCATGTGACCCACTGCCTGTGTGATTTAGGCTGAGACAAAATCTTAGAAACACTATGTGAAACGGAAACTCACTTTGAGTCACTGTTACAAAGCCCACTAAATTCCCATATTAGGTTCTGTAAAAGTCTCAAACAACATGACAGCGTATGTAAACACAGGAAAACTGGATTTGCAAATAGAAAGAGTGCATCGAGGAGACTCTCTGCAACACTGACCCAATTAAACTTAATGGTCATATTGTCTAAACAACATTAAAAACTACTGGACATCTGTAGAAAGGACTGTCAAATTAAATCAGTGTCGCAACTCGACTAAGGCTTTACTTTTCCTTTGTGATATTAAAATACTAATAATTGAAACTGTTAAAAGTTCATAATGGCACTCCCTTCATTATGTGCCATTGTCTTTTCTCACTTACATAACATGTCTGTCTTGTTAGAAACTTGTTATAAACCTGTTTTTTTTTTTTTTGTTTTTTTTTTTTTACACTCCCTCCTTTATATCTCCTCTCTCCTGCTTTCTGTTTTGTTTTGTTTTTTTTCGCTCTGTGTCTGAGCAGCGGGGCTGACTACGGCACTCTGCTGATGAATCTGGGTGCAGAGAACTGTGCCACTCTGCTGCACTTTGTCCTGCTGGAGAGTAAGATCCTGCTGCACTCGCTGCGACCCGCCGTGCTCACTGGAGTAGCCGAGGCCGTGGTGGCTGTGAGTATGGTCCACCAAGCCATAATCAAACATTAAATCAAAATCACATTAAACACATTATTATCCACCAATCTCATCCATTGAACAAGCCGTTCCTTCACTTTACTGATCACAGTAGATATTTATGTCTCCCTGAAAATTGAATGAATAGAATTGTCAATGTAGAGTGCATCACTTTTGTGCATTAAGGCTCCTAAAATTTATTTTTCAGACCCAACTACTTACTTTAAGAGCTTCTAAACTTAGGTACTGCTCATGAAAGCACTACTTTATATCCCCTTTTTATGTATATTTATTATTTCATGGTCATTTTTGTTGGGATTAAGATCTGTCGGCACAGAAATATATCCAAATTATATCCATACATAAAAGCATTAATCACGAGATGACCAGGCTCTGTCATAAGTATTTAGCTGCCCTTCCAAATATGACATAAATTGAGATAATATACTACCCTGTCTAACTCCGTTAATGACGTTAGAAGACCTCATCTGACCTGCATCGTGTGATAGGCATACTACTAAATCACAATGACTGATTTGATCAGATGCGTTAAAAGCCTTCCAGAGAGCACATGGTGGATTTGATGATGGTGACTAACAGTCTGGTGGGATGCTGTGACACACCATTAGTTCGACATGCATTATGTTATCGTGGATTTCTGACAGAAATCAAAATTCACCTCAGTGAAGTGAAGTGGTTACCCAGAGAACACAGATAAATCACTGGACCATTATATCTGCTCCGTCTTTATGTCTAAGTCCATGCTCGCATCGACAATTACATCATTCTCACTATTCCAAAAACACTCCTTTTGACACACATTTAAACTTTTTATTCCAGAGTTTGAATGTTGATTCATCAGCTCAGTCAACATTGTTGAACTTTGGCAATGTGCCACTGTCTCTGGATTCACAGTATGTCACAATCTTCAAAAGTCCTCTAAGTCACAATTTATCAGTTACTGTAAAGAGGAGCACATCTTATGCCCTTCAGTGTGTCTTAGGTGTAACAAATTTAGATGTTGACATTCTCCAGAGGTAAAGACTTAAGACTAGGTTGGTTGTAGGTTGTAGTAATCATACCTCTGTCTCCTGTCTCTCCTCAGATGATCTTCCCCTTCCAGTGGCAGTGTCCCTACATCCCCCTGTGTCCTCTCTCTCTAGCAGGCGTCCTCAACGCTCCCTGTCCATTTATAGTGGGCGTGGACTCCCGCTACTTCGACCTTTACGACCCCCCGCCAGATGTTGTTTGTGTGGATCTGGACACCAACACCATCTACCTGTATGCTGTGCTTTGATCCTCGACCCATGTTGCTGCCTGTTCTGTACTGCACACCTGCAGCTCTCATGATGCTGAACCATCTCAAACATTTGAGCACACAGCAGATTAGGCTCTGCTCTTGCTTCTAGCTGACTGCTTGATGGTGTTCTGTGTTCCAGATCTGATGAAAAGAGACACAGCAACTGGAAGAACCTTCCAAAGAAGCCCTGCAAGAGTCTCATTAACTCACTGAGCAACTTGCACCACCAGCTGGCCACCGGTACAAACAGCATGTCACCTCCTCTTGTAGTAAAAACCTTACTTCAAGGATTGCCTGTTGCTCAAAAGATGAATTTCAAGAACTTAAGCATTTAATCACATTAAAACACAACCACAAACTATAAGGCATAAAATAACAAAAGAGCTGCATATTTATATATGAAGCCCCCAAACTGATGAAAATGTAATTTAAGGTTCAGTGAAAAATATCATAGAATACAACAATCTATTATGTTGGAAAAATAGAAAAAATAAACAATAGTTATATAGTTTACCTTGCAAAGCACAACAAAGGGACAACATAGAAAAGCATATTAAAGCGTATAAAAATTAGGTTTTAAAAGTACTCAATGAAATAAGATGTTAAGCCAGTTGAGACTTTTAGGCGTTTTACAAAAAACAACCTATACCACAATTGAGAGTTGGTGAAATTACTATAAAATATAGTCCATAGTGGAGAACTGTTTGCCTAGCTAGTTGAACTGAAGCATAAATAAATAAAAACTAAACTGGTGAAACTTAATTAAATTATTTATTCATGTAAAACAGGATCTTCTTTATACATTTAATTTTAATAATTCAGTCATCAATGTTTTTCTGTACTGTTTATTATACATGATTCATCAAATGAGTGGGTTTATAATGCACATAATTTTTGATTTACTGCCATGCAAAGCACCTAAAAACCCTGTAATGTGTTGTGTGTGTTAGTGTCAATATGTCAGGCACCACAGGAAAGCTCAGCAGTGGACATGACCCCCATTGAGGCTGACTTCACCTGGCACAAGAAGAAGACAGCCCTGGAGATGGAGATCCAGGAGGCCTTCCTCCGCTTCATGGCCTCCATCCTGAAGGGCTACCGCTCCTACCTCAAACCCATCACCCAGGCACCCTCTGAAAAGGCCACGGCTGCAGACTCCCTCTACGACCTGCAAGGTAAATGCCCGATAGACAGCTCGCCATTCAAACTTGTGACATGTATATGTGTATGTGTAACACCATAGAAATGTGTTTTTTATGTGCTACCTAATAGAATCTGGCTTTGGCTTCCTGCTTTGTAACCTATGCATAATTTAGATAGCTTCACCTAGTGTTTAATGTTATTGGCATTTCTATTTCAAGGAGCACCAACCTGTAAAGTGGTTTTACAGATCAATCATGTTTCCCATTGGCTTTAAAAAGACTTCACTAATGCCTGTTGCTGGGAAATAAGGTCCATACTTCATTTACCTTCAGTGTTGGAGTTCAATTTTGGATAGAAACCAAGTAAAGGGAATTTGCCAACAGCTACACATTAGTCTTTAAGAAAGATCAAAAATACACTGATACAATACAAGAATGTTGATTTCAGTAGAACTGAAAAAGTGGTACCATGATCTTTCCTGCAGGGTTTCTCAAAAGCAGGGACAGAGCCCACCAGAAGTTCTACTCTCAGCTCACCAAGACCCAGATATTCATCCGCTTCATCGAGGAGTGCACCTTCGTCAGTGACAAGGACACTGGCCTGGCCTTTTTTGATGACTGCGTGGAGAAGGTGATTACCAGACCAGCATCAGGCAGGCCTCTGGTTATGTACATGGTGCTGCAAACTGGTTTCATGGTGTTTGTGTTTTTCCTCTTCCACTGGAGGCTTCCTTCCATGAGCAGGCCTTTGTTCTATGTTTTATTGGCAAAATAACATCTGTCTGCTGGGAGAGTAAGGAAGCAAAAATTTCCTCTGATTCAACCTGGTTCCTTTGCTCTCTTTCCTCTTCTTGCAGCTTTTTCCCTCTGATAAAATCACCGACAAGGGCACCAAGGTAATACTGGGCTTTCACTGTAATTAGATTTCTTCATGCCTTTTGTTTTTATGTTTGTGACTAACATCAAATGGTAATTAAATTAACCATTTCTCCTTATGATAAATTGTCACCAGGTGCATGAACATCTCCTGCTTTACTTCTATTCTTGAATCTTAACTGCAATCTAAAAAGCGTGTTTCACTGCCTACCTGGAAAAGCATAAAAGCATGTATATGTTGGCTTTCTACTGCCAGACAAGAAAACCTGTGAGCTTTTTGTTAAATTCAAGTCATAGTTGTCAGTGTCACAGAGGCTCTGGATGTGATCCTCACTGCAGGTTGAAGGAGAATCATCTGAGGACACAAGACTGTTGGAGCTGGACGAGTCCCAGAAGAGCGAACACACTGTTTTTGTCATGCCCCCTGAACCTCCAGTCGACGATGGAACTGAACCTGCCCCCAAATACACGTAAGTCTTGTAACTGTAGTATATTCAAACTTTATGAGACACAAAACAAAACAACAAGAAAAAAGTTTGAGACCAGTGACCTTGCAACAATCCTATCGCTCGTCCTCCAGCTATAAACGCTTCCCCAGGCTGCGTATGGAGCTGTTTGACCGTCCCAGGGAGTTACGACCAGCACTCAGCAGCAGAGCAGCAGGAGCCAGTCTGTCCAGCAGCCCTGCTCTGCTGGCTAAGAGGACCAAGCAGGTGTGCACAGTCTCACTGAAGTAGCAGAAAAAGCATGTTTCAGTAACAAAAATAAACTGATCTCACTCTTTGTCACCTCTTAAAACATTCACGTTTTTAAATGTCCCAATAGGAGATCAAGCTAGCGTATAAGATGGCAAAGCGTTTCTACTCCAACCCTCCGCTGTGGGCCCGGTGTCTGTTCAGTCACTGCTACAGCCTGTGGTTCATCTGCCTGCCAGCAGCCGTGCGACTCTCCAAGTCTAAAAGCCGCGCCATGCAGCAGGCGTACAACGTCCTCCTGAAGATGAGGACCACCGAGGTGGAGGTGCTGGATGAGGTACGGTTACTAAGGATTTCTACATGTCTTTGTCTCATGGTGAAATACTTTTATTTGTGTGTATTTCATGCTTTTTCTCTCCGGCTTTTAGGTGTGTTACAGAGTGGTGATGCAGCTCTGTGGTGTGTGGGGGCTTCCTGTCATGGCTGTGCGAGTCCTCGTTGAGATGAAGAAAGCTGGTGTGCATCCGAATGCCATTACATATGGATACTACAACAAGGTCATAATATTGTTCAAACTCTGAAAGCTCTACAGTCTTACGCTACAATTTAAAGTTTTACTGTCTTCCTACATGTAGTCATTCTTCTGTCTGTTCTCCCTGCAGGCTGTCTTAGAGAGTCCGTGGCCGAGCAGGAACCGCAGTGGCCTCTTTATGTGGACCAAGCTGCGCAATGTGCTTCGTGGAGTGGCTCAGTTCAAGCAAGCCTTAGGCCAAACATCTCCCAGTAAGAGACCCACACTGAGTGCCACAGGTGGGAATGGAATAACAGATATTTATTATGGGAGACGCTTTCTCACTGTCTGGTTCTCACCCACTTTCTCTTTCTGTCCTTCTGTCTTTAGCTACATTAAAAAGTGGCTCAGCAGTCACTGATGCTGACCGTTTGAGTCATGGAAGTGCCGACAGCTCAAGTGAGGTCAACGGTGAGGAACACAACCTATTTGCCCACAGTCACAGCATGGAAGACACCACAGACAACCACTGCAGCACAGGTACTGTGCATGTGGAAGGCTTTAAAGCTATAGCCACTGGTGAGTGGAGTTACAGCATGGTTGGTGTGATTTTTGTGGTCTGCAGGAAGGCAGTCTGATCAAGGTTACGGCTCCAAGGATGAGTTGCACCAGGAACTGGCAGATGCTTCACATTCAGCTGCCCTTTCTGCCGAAGAGCAAAACAATTCCAAAGCACAGCACAACGGTAAGAAAAGCTGCTTCCAGTGAAGCTCTAGTGCCATTAAAAACTGTGTGCAACAGAAGCCATATTTCCTCCTTGATATTGATGTTGGTCTGTGATTTTATAACCAGGAGGTGACATCGCTGGCTCAGTGGACAGTGCTGTAGCAGTAGTAGAGCCCCCCTGTTCTGCTGATGTGCCCTCTCCTGTCCCCAGTATTGTGAAGCTGTCTACAGGGAGCTTTGACAGTGGCAGGGAAACAGGTGAGGAGAAAGATGTGGCTTTTAATTTTAACTAATAACATTGAATGGTTTAAGGTGGTGATTTTGTGACGTTTCAGCATGTAGAGATTATTTATTTTTAACCCATTAACTAGAAATTTGATTTTTGTCATACAGGTACAGGGAAGCTTTTCAGGAGACTCAGCAAGACGGATAACGTGTCTCTCCCTGATGATGACGATAATGATGCCTCGCCGCCTTCAGGGGACGCAGCTAACCAGTCTGTGCAGCGGCAGAAATCCTTTGCTGAGCGCAGCTGTAGCTTCAGCGCTGAAACCCGCGCTGGAATGCTCCTTGATAAAGACGTGGACCACATGGCCAGTCAAATGGGTGCTGATGCCCGTATCCTAGCTGCAGCACTCTGTTCAGGCCAAAGTCCACCCCCTAATACTGTGTCCAAAGCACTTTTTAAAGACCTGGAGGAAGAGCCTGAAGATGATCAGGTTTTGACTCTGGTGAAGCTGCCAGAGGAAGAGGAGCCAGCAGCAGCAGCAGCAGCAGTAGAAGAAGAAGTGAAAGGGGATGGTGAGACAGAGAGGACTGAGATAAAAATGGAGAAACGAGAGAGGAAGCACACAGAAACAAACGAGGACGACTCCGGGTTGCGAGGGCCAACCCTGGAGAGGGCGGACGTGAAGGTGGGTGCTGACCCACTTTCCCTCCTGGTGACAGAGAGTGAGGAGTCAGCCTCAGTCACCAGCCAGGAGCCGCCACGCTCCATGCCTGCCGTGGTGTCCCGCAACCTGGCAGAGGAGATCGAAATGTACATGAGCCTGAGAAGCCCCTTGGGTGTGAAGTCCTCCAGCATGGAGCTCCAGCAGGCCCAGGGAGACTCTACTGACTCCCCCCAGCCCAAACAGACTCTGGAGCGCAGGGCTAGCCTCCCCGTGCCTCCTGTCAAAACACCAACCAGCTCCCCAGGTGATACACCCAAACGCAGCCCCAACACTGTGACTCGCTCCAAGACTTTTGCAGCAAAGACAAAGACCCCCGGCAGCACAACGGCTAGCCCGGCTCTTAGGACGTCCTCACTGACAGCGCTGGTCAAGTCATCCCAGGGAGGGTCGTTGGGCTCAGTCATCAACTCCATTTCAGGCATCAAGATGGACGCCCTCCTGTCAGGACCTAAAATTGATGTGTTTAAGTCAAGCATGAAACAGGCAGCGAATGTAGCCAGCAAAGTGTGGGGAGCAGTTGCTTCAGCTTACGCCGACTCAGATGATGAGGTCAGCCTTCTTATTCGTCTTTTTTTTTTTTTTTTTTTTTTTTTTTTAAACATCCTTTGATTTCATTAGCATTATTAGCTTAATTTTTAACAGAATTTCGCCATAGCGGATGATTTGGAGTTCTTCTTGAGTCCCATCTCACTTTACTCTGCAGGATGAACAAGCACAGGGTGGCGGCGGCGGCGGCTTCCCTTCTCACCTGGATGAAAACATGCTGGCTGCACATGATGTAGATGAGAGTCCTGAGAGGGGAGCCATCCCAGGGTTGGTGGCCAACGGTCTGAACCAGAGCTGCACCAGCCTGGGCAGCAGCAGTGGCAGCAGTGACACAGGCCGAGGAACCCACCAGACACGTAAGCACTCATTCTGTCATGGGGAAGAGGAACAGAAGGGCCTGATGGGGTTACCTGACCATTGAAATGAGTTGAAAAAGTTTGCTCTTATCTCCATCTGCAGATCCAACTCCAGGACGAGCAGGCAGGGGTCCAGACTCTGAGCAAGGCTCCTCACATCACGCTTCCTCCTCAAGCATTTACCAGAACTGTGCTCTGGAGGTCAGTAGCGACTGCACAAAGACAAACACCCCCTTTGCTGCTGCTGCTGTGCTTTCTCTGCCAACATGTACACTGGAGTAACTCCTAACTTGTTGTCCCTGCTGACAGGTGCTGATGTCCAGCTGCTCCCAGTGTCGCTCTTGTGAAGCCCTGGTGTACGACGAAGAGATAATGGCAGGCTGGACAGCTGATGACTCCAACCTGAATACTAACTGTCCTTTCTGTCGCACAGCCTTTCTTCCCTTATTACACGTCGAGTTTCATGATTTGCACACAATGACTGGGTGAGAATCTGTTGTCCAATACAAATTGTGTCCTTTGATGTAATAATAAGAGAGTAGCCTACAAACCCCACAAAGTAAAAAAAATGTGGTTTTTGAGCACTATTCAGTGATTTTTTTTTTTCCCCCCTCTCAGGTTCTACATGAATCCCAGTGCCTCCGGAGACAGTATCCACAGCACCAGTACCCAGCCCACAGCCAGCAGCTCAGCTGACATTAAGACTCCAGACCTTATCAGTTTCCCTGAAGAGGAACTCAGGGAGGCACCAGATAATCTGCCTGGAACACAGAAGAGGTATACACCCCAAGTTTTAGAATTAAAATCAGTTTGACACTGGATGTGAAAAGCAACCAGGGTTTCTTGTAGCACCAACTTTCCCTGAGTCCTCTTTGCTTGTTGTGTCACCAGCCTGATTCCAGAGCCGGTTCAGTCAGACCCTTTAGGTCTCCTGGAGCACCAGGCAGCAGGGAAGCAGCAGAGGTGCAGTGGGACGTCACTGACGCGCAGTAACAGCGTTGGTGGTCCTCTGCAGAGCCTGGACTACTCTCAGAGACCTGGACATGGTGTCTCCACCACCAGTCTGCCTTGCAGCCTGCAAGAGGTGTCGGTCAGTGCTTCTTACCGTCAAACTAACCCCATTGTGTGTTGAAATTGCAGAAACTGTAGCTGCAGTGTAGTGAAACTTACTGGTGTGTGTGTGTGTGTGTGTGTGTGTGTGTGTGTGTGTGTGTGTGTGTGTGTGTGTGTTTCTGTTTCTGTTTGTCAGGATGGCATGGGGACTAAACGGCCAAACCCCAAGCCTGTGTCCGTACCGTACCTCAGCCCCTTGGTGCTGCGCAAGGAGCTGGAGACCCTGTTGGAAAATGAGGGAGATCAGGTAAAGCTGCTCATACTGATCTCATGTTCTGCTTTGTAGCGCATGTCTACCACATGTCGACTAAGCTACTCATGTCATGTCCAACCAGGTGATCTACACTCACAAATTCCTCAGCCAACACCCCATCATCTTCTGGAACCTGGTTTGGTATTTCCGTCGCCTGGACCTGCCCACTCACCTCCCTGGTCTCATCATTACCTCTGAACACTGCAATAAAGGAGTACAGGTTAGAGACTCGCCATGTCAGCGGCCATTGTTCTCCAATCTCCTCTTGTTTTTTCATCATTCCCTGTTTTCACTCATCAGCAGCAAACTTGTTGTGTCTTAAACAAGTTACTGGACAAGTTAAAATGCCGTATGTTTCCTTTGTGGGCTCTGACAGTAATAAAACTAAAACCTTTATCTCTGCAGCTGCCCCTGACATCACTGTCGCAGGACAGTAAGCAGGTATACGTCCAGCTCCTGTGGGACAACATCAACCTGCACCAGGAACACGGAGAGCCCCTGTACCTGCTTTGGAGGACCTTGTGTGAGTTTAGACTCTGTATTAGTCATTACGTGAATTTCTATTTCTTTATTTGTAGAATGTACATCTACCACTAGGGGGAGACAAAGACAACTATAAGTTAAACATGAATATTTGATTTGGGGTTTGCTGTTATGGATTAAACATTAGCTGAGAGGTTATGTAGTTACTCTACTCCCTTGGATACAATGTCACTGCTGGCCTGAAGGCTTATTTTTAAGAAAAATGTTTTTGTTGTGTTCTAGTGGAAAAGAAAGCAACGTTGGCGCCGACAGACCACCAGGAAATTCGCACCCTCCTCAACACAATCGTCCGAGGCATCCAGACCAATGACGTCTACGGGCCAATCAACCTGTTGATCCGAGAGGTCAAACGGCGACCAGAGGGTGTCAAAAGGCAGAGGTCAGACTGTTCTCCTCCCTCTCAGGACTTAGCTCTTCTTGAAGGACTTTTTTGTGTTGTGTTTTTTGTGTTGTGCTCAAGTCTCATTTCTGTGGCTTGTATTTCTCTCAGGAGTATCTATAGAGAAATACTGTTCCTTTCACTGGTGGCGTTGGGGAGGGAGAACATTGACATAGGTGAGTGGAATCAATCGTGGCATCACACCACTGTCTGAAGGATGTGTTCATTTCCTCTCTTTTCTGACCGTGAATCCTCCCTCCCTTTACTGTACTGCAGAGGCCTTCGACAGAGAGTACCGCCTGGCTTACGATGAACTGAGCGCAGAGCAGCTCAAGTCCTTGCACCGCATCGATCGACCGCCCAGCCCTAGCGTCCAGTGGTGCCTTAAAACCTTTGGCGCCCCTGTAATCTGAATGCAATACACCGGCAAAGACAAAGACAAAATCTGACTGGTCGAGTGCCACAGCAGGAGGGAGGGATAGGTGGTGGGCCGGGGTGTGGGCACAAAATGATTTTGTATTTAAACACCTCCAGTCGCTCAAACATGGTACGTCATCTCCCCCTCACCCTTCATCTTTACTTTTCCAAGCAGCTTCTTTCAGGCAGGACAGTTTTCTATAAATGGCTTGGAAAGCTGCAGTGAATCTTTTGGGAGTAGTTGAGGTGTGCTTCTTTACAGATGGTGTATAGAATGATTAATCAATGTACAGAATGTATCAACTGCCCCTATTGTTTTATATATGTGTGTGTGTGTGTGTGTGTGTGTCTGTGTCATCATGCAGTCGATTCCCCATATTGTTGCCCACTCTGCTTAAGTCTATCCTCAGATGAGATCAGTCTGAGTTGTTTGGGACCATGTACATACCCAGACTGCTCATTTGTGCACTTTCTGAAACAGTAACTCAAGCCCACCTGTCTTTTTGTACATATTGTTTACTTCAGGGGGAAATCTGAAACCAGGGTTGCCTATTTCTTTTTTTTTTTTTTTCAGAGGCAACATGTCTCTCTATACATGGACTGTTTGTTTTGATCCAAGTCTTAATGAATGTTCAGTTTGTGTCATTGTAAATGTACAGGTTTCAGAGCACGGCTCTCTGTCTGTGTAAATATGCGTTGGAAGCACGTGTGTAAATGGGAGAATACTGAGGACAATCACTAATTATCAATCACTAAAAATTTATTCTACAAACATTCCAGATGCCCTGCAAAAAAAAAAAAACAGGTTAAAGAAGTATTAATTTTTACAACAACACACAACTGCAGGTGATGAAAACCAGTTGACTGGAGGATTATGACATACATACATCACTGGGAAGAGAAAAGATATGCCACACTACTGATTCCCACACAAACACATGTTCTGTTGCAGGGAGAGACGGCTCGATGCCTCTGTGACAGAGCACTTGTGTTTTTAATATCCACATCTTTTAACAGTTACGTACTTTACTCATTCAGCTAATATGTTAATGTTAAATTAGAACTGTAACTCACATGTACTAGGGCTATTCCTATACTCTAGCATAGAATGAACCAGTATTTTTTTTTTTTTATTGGGAATATATTATTTGTGGACAAGATTGTTTTATGGTTTACACACAGTAGCTTTGTTAGAAATTAGAGCTGTATACTGCAAAGGGCTTCTTCAGTTCTGCTGACACTGTTCAGAAAGAGATTTTTACGACATGACATTCCACTAAATGCTGAAACAGAAGAAAGCAAAGTGCTGTGATGAACTGTAGGGAAACAATGAGTGTAAGATGGTCCTATTGTAGACTTGGGAGAGTGACTTTGTACAGAAGCGATAATATTGTGAAATATTAAATTTGCACTGCATAGATTAAAACCTGACCTGAACCCAGGGAGAGGATGAGATAAGACCACCTCAAAATATTTACAACAGACAGTAGTTTTTCCCTCCAAAAACAAATGAAATTCTCAGTTATTTATTTTTCTACCGTTGATATTTGGATTGCAGACAGCGTAACTTAGCAGTTTTATGACTAACGAGCTCCCCTTCCCCTTTTAATCTGTTTTAAGGGATCCCATCCTGTACTGGCCTTGTCAGTCTGACCTGCTGGCAGGGGATGTACAGAAGAGACTGTTCTTTAACAATAGATTAAATGATCTCTTACCGTCCTGTGGAAAGGAATTGAATGTCTACACTTAAGTGTGCTGCAATAAATGAGTTTGTGAACTGATTGAAAAAAAAAATAAGTCTACTTTTTGTCTCCATGTAAATCAGAATTGTGTTCCCTTAAGTTCAATGGATGCCCAAAAACACAACAGGATGCAAACATTTTGTTTTGTCTGAAGCTGCAATATGTTGAATAACAGAAATATCTCAAATATACTGTATATTTACTGTTACAAAAGCAAAACAATGTGTTTTTTAGATGGGTGGAGGACAAATGTATCACTGTTTTTTTTTTATTATTTACATTTATTGCCTGAAGTTCTCCTTCTTTAAAAAGAAAAAAAATCTTAATTTCCTCACAACAAACACATTTATTTCCCTTAAATAATGAAAAAAGCACCAGGCAGCAGTTTCCCTTAAATAATGAAAAAAGCACCAGGCAGCAGTAGTCTAAAAAACATTTAAGACCATTTATTTGAAATAAATAATGAACAGTAAGTTACTAACGCAGGCATTTTCAGGGCTTTCGTATCCTTCCGCCACGCAACGTAGAGAACCTCATCACTGATTCCAGAAAGCGGATGAATAACTCAATTAAATGTTGCACGCTCACAGGTGTTTTCATAGAGAACCTGAGCTGAGCTGCGTCTGTTGAGGACACAGGAGGACAGCACTATGCCGGGGAAACGGACAAGAAACGCAGGAATGGTCCAGAATAAGGACCAGCTGAGCCGGGAGATGCGGCAGAGCAGACTGACTCTCTTCATTCAGCAGCTTGAGAAAGAAGGTCTGGCTCAGACTGCTGCTCCAGGTTTCACTTCCTGTTTTTGATCCAACTTCTAAAAATGGCGCCGGTTTTCCCTCACAGCACAAGAGCGTATGAACGAGATGAATACCGAGATGGAGAACATGTTAGCAACAGTGGACAAAGTGTTCAAAGTGGAGCTAATGAAGATGCCTCCTGCTCTTCAAAAGACACGCATGGGGGATTTAATAAGCGGTGAGTGCCGAGTTAGTTTTATTTATGCAGCACAATTAAAGTTAAGACAAACATGTCCGTTATGTCTTGTTTGTTTCCATCTCCCTGCTCTATTAGAGGAGGAAATGTCAGCAAGTGAGGTGTCCATTGCTATGAAGGTGAGTGTAGTTAGTGGCTCCTGTCCTGAGTGCTGCCACCCACAGGTGATGTGTAGTATGACAGGTGTAATTCTCACCTGATGCAGAATGAGTCCCTGGAGATGCAGCGGCCCCTCAGGAGGGTGCACAGTAAAAGAGGTAAAATGACATTCTGAAACCAAGCAACCAACCAATCACGTAAAGAAGAAACACCACTTTTAATATTAGTATTATTATGGTTATTATTATTAAGGAAAATCAACTGATTCTTCACCGGGTCAGTCCACCCCAGTCCAGAAGTCCTCATCCACGACCTCTAAGGTAAGACAACATAGTTGCTAATGTTAGCTCACATTCTCGTTTGCTTGCTGCAGTACATTGTGTGTTTTTCTCTATGTTTAGGGAGCAAAGGGGCCAAAAAGGACCAGGACATTACCTGGTAGTAACAGCACTGGAAATCTGAGGTAAGAATGGAAGTCAAGGTATTGTGTTTAAATGAGTATGGTGGTAGTGACTTTGCATTTTTTTTTCCTGCAGGGGTTCTTCAGTCACTGCCAAAAGAACTCAGAGCTGCTTGACCAAGACCAGTGACCAGACCACAGCAACCAAACCTAAACTCAGGTGTGTGACTGCCCTCAGTAGAGTAACACATGTCAACATGAACTGTTAGCTTAGGTCGCATATTGGGTCCTATTCTTGATTTCTTTATACATGCCTCCTTTGGACAACACAATTAGTGACCGAGATTAGACGTTTTTAACTTGGAACGATGCTGAAATGTTGCTACATGCTTTTATTACCCCACTTAGATTATTGCAACTTTCTTTTTACTGGTCTTCCTGAAATATCTGAGATCATTAGTTCATTCAGAATGCAGTTGCTTCCACAAAAGAGACACACCGCTTACATCAGTCATACAAAAACATCTACATGAAGCAGCCCGCCGCTCGCAAGGATCAGGAGCAGTGCCGGGTACTATGGGACCATGGTGCCGACCTGGCATCGCAGATCCTAGGGACATGGGAGCTATACACAATGAAATAAATCTATTTACTGAAACTGTTGCAGGTCTGTCGTGTCTGCTGGTGATCTGCACTGTTCAGCAGCAGGCTCTGCTGCACACATCACTGTTACCACCGCACAGGGACAGGTTTGTGTTTTTTAACCCATGTCATAGGTAGAGAAATGTTATAAACATTATCAAAATATTTATGCATGTGTTTCTCTAATTTTGGTTCTTTTCCTTCCCAGACTGTGTGCTTTTCTGAAGAAACTAAGGATGATATTAACTTGGACTTGCTGGATGCTGTGGCATGGTGCCAGATTCAGAAGCTCACGGTAAAACAAAGTTCATTTGGAAATATGACTTATGAGTGTTTTTTTTTGTTTTGTTTTTAAGAACAAGAGATTTAATAAAATATATAAACATTTTAAATGTACCTTTTTGGGTTTTCAGAGTCTGATGGACAATCTGTCAAAGCGAGGTCGCTGCCAGCGATGAGTAAAGCTCCATTGTGTCCAGGATTTTTACTTTATTTTTTAATATATATAATGAAATCATTTTAAATAAAGGCTATTTACACTGTCTTACATGATGTCATGATCCAACGTTAAGATAGACTGGCCTACAGATTTATAGTTTTGATTATCAGTTATTGAAGAGAAAGAGTTGTATCCGACTGAACATAATTTTATTGTCAACTCTTTTAAGTGAAACAAATTAAGTTTTCTTGCCACATTTATTTTATAGTTTGAAGTGTCTTTTGTAAATGTTACAAATATTACGTTTCAGAGCTGTTACTGGAGAAATATATTTATTTGGAGGGGGGGTAAAAAGAGAGAAGAAGAAGGCAAAACTATATTAATTCCAGTAAAGTTTATGTAAAACACAGGACTACATTTTGCTGGATTGGCCAGCATATTAAAATTGTACTGCAGCAACAATTATACATTTTTAAGAAGTATAAATTCACATTGTGTTTGTAATGGAGCTGCAGTAGGTAAATCTATGGAACCAGATTATCTGACTGTGCTCATAAAGCTGTGACGGGTCTCTCTCACTGCTGGGAATGCAGTGACTCCATCTCCACCTCCATGCGCTCCTCTTGGTGGGACTGGCTGGATGACGGAGCTTGCGTGCTGCTGGTAGCAGAAACAGCTGCGTGGCTTGGCTCTGGAGCCATACGGGGGTAGAAAGGACCAACCAGCCAGTTGAGTGGTGTGTTGTTGACCAGATAGTCCATGACGTTGTCCAGTGAATCTTTCATTTTACCCAGCTGGACTTTGCTGCTGGTCAGCACAGTGTCGGGCAGGTCTCCCAGTGCGTTGGCTTTGCTGAAACCAGTGTAGACCTGTGTGGCAGAGCGGCTAAGGGAGAGCGCCTCCTGCTGGATGTGGTTGGGGAGACCCTGCAGACTGGAGACCAGGACCAGACAGGTGGTCTGGAGCTGCTGGGTGAGGGAACGAGCCAGGGTCAAGGTGCGAGACTCGATAACCTGAAGAGATGGATATGAATAACTTGACACTTGAAGTTGAAAGAAGAGCGTGCGGTGTAATGATTAGTAATATCTGCTTTCATGCCGTCTCTTTCCACATATTTGTGTTGGCCACCTTACCTCTGCCTCATGACCCGTCTGCTGGTTTGGACCATTGGACCTCCATACCAGAGAGTTCAGCTTTTCATTTACCTTCTGGTTTGCCCCGTCAATGTTCCTTCTGCCATATTCAATCTAGGAAAACAAACGCCATAAGCATAAATAATGTGCTTTTTTAAGCCACTTTAGGGGAAATTCATGTTTAGCTTATGTCACTAGGACTATATGCAGTTGCTGCTGTTGTTAAGGCATGTCTCTTTGTGTAAATGTCTCTTGTCTGAAGTTCTATTTGTGCTGCTGATGGTATTCATGAATAGAGAGACCCACCAGGTCAACAGTGGAGTTCAGATCTGAAATGAACTCCAGGCATCGCTGCTTGCCATCCCTGATTTTGGCCACAGCTCTGGTGTACGCCCGCTTCCGCAGCTTGGTGGAGAGGGAACCCAGGCGGACGTAGTAGCTGGGCTCCTTCTTCTCAAAGCCTTTCACAGTTTTTGCCTCCAGCTCTGTCACAAGGGTAAGAGGTAAACATAATGTCACATTAAAAACAAGGATAAGCAACATCTGATTACTTGTGTTCAGTCATGATTTGGATTATAGACTTCTGACTGTCCTGACTGACTTAAGGTTTGCAGGTTACTTGTATATAAATGAACAGAGGAGACCCATTCAAACTAACATAGCCTATAGGATTGTTTGTTAGAAACCTCTGCATGCTTGTTCAGGACAAACAGCTCCTTTAATGAAGAAGGAGAACTACCACTGCTACTGCAAAATTAAGATTCTCAGAAAAGCAAAATCAGATTAGTCCTATTTTCCTGGAGACTGGACAAAGTCCATCATTAACGAACAGACTCTCAATACAGCTTGTTCCAGACAAACAAGCCTAATCTCATTAGCTTTTGTTATTTGTACTTTAGTTATTTAAATGTCTAATGACCAAACAATATGTAATCTGTTTACCTATTCATAAAACGACCAATAAGGGAAACTAAATCATTGGTTGAACTTTCCACAACTCCAGTAAAACAGAGTGGTGATGAATGGGGTTTCATTGCTCACCTAGCTCGTCCTCTGTCAGAGGCAGGTACTGCTCCACCAGAGTCTCAGAGGTGCTGAGGGCAGAGTCCACTCCACTGCTCACCAGCCGAGCCACTCTGCTCTCCAGCACCGTGCTGACGCTCCCACTGACCACAGCCCTGGTCTTGTCCATCCCGTCCTGCACCACGCCCCGAGTCTTGTCCACAACGCTGGTCAGAGTGTCTGAGACGGTGTCCTTGGCGTCAGACACAGTGCTTGACACAACATCTTTAGCTGAGGTTACCACATCCATGGCACTGGAGACAATCTGGCAGGGACCAGTGGGGACATAAGTCACGACTGAGCCCTCATAACCACATCAGCGGTTGGCTACAATGTTGTGCAATTTGACCTTTGACACAGTAATTGAGCCAGCTATCAATATAATTCATCCAGTACGTACCTGCTCAGATGGCTGGTGAAGAATTGGCAAGGTCTTCTCAATCTTGTCCAAACCTTTACAGGCCAGGTCATTGGCAATGGCAACTGTGTGCAAAAAATCATTTTAATGAGGCAAATTGAAATTCAGTGATTATGAAAAAAACTGAAACTGGGTGAAAGATCAAGATGAGTAAGAGCCAGCAGCAGCAGCCTGACTTGAACTTCCTGTTTCAAGTGTGACTCAGACGGTTGACACATAATTAGCCTCACAGTTTCACACTACACTACACACTAGGGTCCTCACTCTGGGGCTCCAGCTTGTCAATGATGGGTGAAGCAGTGGTGAGGGCCACAGAGGTGATGGTGCGCACTCCCTGCTCAGCGGCCTCACACACGGTCCTGATGTAAGGGTGTGTGTCCTTGGTGTTGGTGTACACACTGGACACTAAGCCATAGGTGGAGCTGACCAGAGGAAGGCTGCTCACCCTCTCCACCACACTCTGTAAGGACACAGAAAACAGTGGTGTACAGTTTAACTGTGCTGTTCCTGTTTATTATTTTCAGCAGATAACTGGACAGGTGTCCATACACACCCGTCACATTTTTACATGTAACATTGTATGGAGTTTTTCATTAAAAAAATGTTGTTTCGTGGCTTTTAAAGGGCCATCGAGTAGATTTTCCTCCAATAGATATTAGCAAAACAAGCTAAATAATGGACTCACCTGGCTTGAGAAAACTTCAGCTGCTGCCATGTCTGCTGAAACAAAACCTATAAAAGAGAAATGAGACTTTATTTAACGTATCTGTTCAAAAGAACAAAATAAATCAACAATTAAAAATGGGTCTATTGCTTCCGTGTTACAGCAGTGTGTCCCTCAGGCATGACCACTCACCAACAGTTAGCAGACTATCCTGACTGTTAGGAACTGACTGATACACCCACTGGTTGCAGCTCTATTTATGGACCATAATTCTCGCGAGATGTCGCACTGCTCGCTGACGTAAGCTTCAGTCATTTCTAGGGCAAAGGTGAAACTGGTCAAAGTTGATTTGGGGGAATTCCTGTCAGACCAGCCGTCACGTGGACAAGCTGTGAGCCATAAAAACACACAAACACACACACATTTCCTAACATTTCATGAGCCAGTGACATTTTCTGAGTTTTTTTTTTGTTGTTGTTACTGTGCTCATGTCTCAAGTAATGTATTGACACAACACACACTTAACCTACCAGGAGACCCCAGGGCAAACATCATCCCCAACTTGACCTGCTTTCTTGAATGAATGCATGAAAAGCTTTTATCGCTATGAGAATTTGACATCAGTTCAACTGAGCTCTCTTTTGTTCATACATACAAATATACATATAACATTAGAAAAAAGCCAGAAAAACTGAGGGAGTTTTGATAACAAGACAAGTATATACAACATAAATAATGGTCACTTTATCAGGAAAGTGGATTCTCTGTGTGCCACTCATGGTAGACTAATTTTTATTTCATGTAAAGACCTAAACATTGCACTATAAACTATATTTTAAGTTGTTTTTTTAATTATATTTTGAGGCCTCTATGCAACTTCAAAGGGCCACTAGACATTATTTAAGGTGACTTAGTGGCTCACATTCCTGAACAAATCTGCTATTAGATAGTTGGTAAGTAGATAGATTAATTAAGAGGCTCAGGAGCCCTGGACACTTTGTGTGTTTTATTTGTTTTAATTCTGCTTTTAATATACAGAACTTTGTGGCATCGGCTCAGCTCCAGCTCATCATTTGGCATCCATGTGGGCTAACTTATCCTTTTCAATTTATGGCTCAAGGCCACATGGTTTACATGCCTTTACGTACCTTGACTCGTTGCAGTGGGAAAAGTGGTAGGTTTTACCAATGACATTAACGATGGCTCCATTCTATTCAAGTACGCCAATAAGTCAAAAAGAGCAAAAAAGAGTCAACTAGATCTCGTGGAAGAAAAATATTCCTTTTTGGCTGGTTCTGATGAGTTTTATTCACTGCACAGTGGAGACAGAAGTTCACAGCAAGCCTGTAGAATTCTCTCTGACCAGAATGAGTCTCTGGTCAACATTACTGTATATATAACAGGAAACAACAGGTTAAACAAAAGGTGAGGGCTGGATGTCTTTGATGAGCAAGGAAGAGAGACAGTGAAACTACCAACACTCAACATTCTGATTAAATCCTGCTGTGGGTGTGGACGCCTGAGAGACACAGATATGGAAATGACATTTGTCTCACAAATGTATGTTAAACAGTTGCCTGAAAGGAAGGACACCACAGGCGTTCCTCCCGGAAACCTTGCACCTTCATTTTAATTACACTAATTTGGTTTGTTCTGTGTATACAAATGACTGTCTGATCAGATAAATTATTTTATCAATAATTAGAATAAAATATAGAATCACAGTATAATTGTGTTTCTACGACTTGCTCGAGGTTGGTTGAAGACATTTCACCTCTCATCATATAAGAGGCTTCTTCAGTTCTAACTGGTATATAGTTCAGATACTTATCCTCCTGTTGGAGCAGCAAAGAAAACATCAAAACAAAAGGTCTAGTCAGGAGTTGTTACCATTCATGTGGGAGTCATTGTCTCACCCACCCTGATCAGAGCCGTTAAGATGAGCTGCACTCAGGTGTGAATGGATACTGTGGTTTCTGGGGATGGAGGTCAATACAGAGTCACATGGCTGATAGATGGTGTCGCAGTCCTCCTCCTCTGTTCAAGGATGGTTTCTCCAGTTTGACAAAAATGCCGTCATTGACTCCTCTTGCAAACCATCTGGCTAAAACCTGGACATTGCTGTCCTCAAAGAAGTGTCTTTCAGGTGCAGGTGAACTGCTGAGTCATGTTCTGTGTTGAGCCATACACTTGTGGAGTTCTTGCTTGGTCTCTACCAATATACAAACCACTGTATTCCTCACTGCACTGGACAGCATACACTCATAATCCTTGGGATTTTGTCCTTTGGGTGGACCAAAGTTTCGGTCATTTCTTTGTTTTCTGCTCCAACAGGACTATGAGTATCTGAACTCTCTGTCAGTCAGTGAGAACTGAAGAAGACTCTTCGATGATGAGAGGTGAAACGTCTTCAGCCTACCTCAAGCAAGTTGTAGAAACAGAATTATACTGTAACTCTATATTTTATTCTAATATTTGATAAAAAGGATTTTTTCTCTTTATGTTTCTTAGTCATCCACAGCAGTTTATTTAACCACACATGAATGTTTAACAGAGGATTGAACACAAAAACAGCCAGAGTAGTCACATACACTATATTGCCAAAAGTATTCGCTCATCTGCCTTGTCTCTCTTTTGAACTTAAGTGACATCCCGTTCCTAATCCATAGGGTTCAATATGACGTCGGTCCACCCTTTGCAGCTATAACAGCTTCAACTGTTCTGGGAAGGCTGTCCACAAGGTTTAGGAGTGTGTTTATGGGAGTTTTTGACCATTCTTCTAGAAGTGTATTTGTGAGGTCACACACTGATGTTGGACGAGAAGGCCTGGCTCTCAGTCTCTGCTCTAATTCATCCCAAAGGTGTTCTATCAGGTTGAGGTCAGGACTCTGTGCAGGCCAGTCAAGTTCATCCACACCAGACTCTGTCATCCATGTCTTTATGGACCTTGCTTTGTGCACTGGTGCACAGTCATGTTGGAAGAGGAAGGGACCAGCTCCAAACTGTTCCCACAAAGTTGGGAGCATGGAATTGTCCAAAATGTCTTGGTATGCTGAAGCATTCAGAGTTCCTTTCACTGGAACTAAAGGGCCAAGCCCAGCTCCTGAAAAACAACCCCACACCATAATCCCCCCTCCACCAAACTTTACACTTGGCACAATGCAGTCTGACAAGTATCGTTCTCCTGGCAACCACCAAACCCAGACTCGTCCATCAGATTGCCAGATGGAGAAGCGTGATTCGTCACTCCAGAGAACACGTCTCCACTGCTCTGTGCACTGTTCTTGAGCTAATCTGAAGGCCACATGAAGTTTGGAGGTCTGTAGTGACTGACTGTGCAGAAAGTTGGTGACCTCTTCACACTATGTGCCTCAGCATCCTCTGACCCCGCTCCGTCAGTTTATGTGGTCTACCACTTTGTGGCTGAGTTGCTGTCGTTCCCAAACACTTCCATGTTATTGTAATACAGCTGACAGTTGACTGTGGAATATTTAGGAGTGAGGAAATTTTCGACTGGATTTGTTACACAGGTGGCATCCTATCACAGTTCTACGCTGGAATTCACTGAGCTCCTGAGAGCGAGCCATTCTTTCACAAATGTTTGTAAAAGCAGTCTGCATGCCTAGGTGCTTGATTTTATACACCTGTGGCCATGGAAGTGATTGGAACACCTGATTCTGATTATTTAGATGGGTGAGCGAATACTTTTGGCAATATAGTGTACATGCTGTCACGCTATTCATGAGAAACATCATATTTTAAATTAATGCAAAACATTTGACCAGTTTAACTCCTCCAACAATTAATTTCTGATTACTTCACTTGATGGCCTGAATGGGACCGTACACCAGTGGTTCACCCACAGATGAACCTGACTGTGTTTTTTGCCAGTAGCTCATTAGAGCCAGATGTGTGAGAGCACTTTTTTATTTATTTTTTTTCTATTTGTCAGCTCTCATTTCTGCAGATGAATTTTTGTATTATTAAAAATGTAAATTAAGTGTTAAGACAGTTTCTTTTATTCTACACATTTGAAAGCCAGATGAGGAAACATGGGCTCAGATCCACCAGTTGGCTGAGACACTGTATTCTGTAGATGAACCCATCGAGGTCCATTTATCAGCCCTTGTATAACTCAAATTGACCCCATATGAAAATATTGGCTGTGGTAAACCACAGACTCTAATTTTTAATAACATACTGTCTGAAGGAAGTGTACAGAAGAAGATTATATGTTGTGATTTATACAGTCCACTGTGAAATACAGGATGATGGCTTATTACTCCACAAACACACACACACAGGTGCCACGTTGTGCTGGACATTGATCTGCTCCTATTGTCCACGTCATTGTTTTAATTGCTTCGATCAACTTTTATGTGATGTGATGGTAAACAAAGTTCAAACAGTTGATCAAGAAATATGACACATCAGGATTGTTGTGTTGTGTCATGTTGAAATCTATAATATTACTGGGTTTTCAGGAGCAGGCCAGAATATTTGGCCTTTAGGTTTTTCTGTGATATTCAATTTAAATGAGCTAGTAAATGGTTTTAAGGATTATATGAGATAGATGTGTATTTATGTGTATGATGAGTTCATCTAAATCTATCAGCTGTTGTATATATATGATATATTTTATATATTTTAACAATATTCACTTGTATTAGAAAGTCGCATATTGTTCAAGGACATTGGAGTCCTTTGTTGGGTAGAAAACTGTTGTGTTGAATGAGAAGTTATTGGCATTAGCCTAACAAGCTAACCTGTTGTGATGTGAACACATATTTCAGTTATTGTTTAGTTTGGAACATCTTATCTTATCTCTTAAAAAAACACTTTTGTTTTAATTATATTCAAGGTGAACCTGCTGACTGTATTTGATGTATCTTGCCATCATAAACCAACAAGAGGGCAACAATTATGGTATAAGGCCAAGCTCATTTAAACTGGGATGGAGTAATTTTTTGTGTTTTAAGGTCCATTTCCTTTCAGTTAATCATTAAATGTACAGTACTGGTTCTAATAGTGGCTTCATTAGTTTCTAGCAGTTTTATTTTCACTGCATGAGTAAAAATAAAACCTAAGATTCACACATTATATTTGCTTGCAGACATGACTAATTAACTAACACATAGTAAAATTTAATTTCATTTATGCCATGATTTAAAAATGCATTTGTAATGTTGAAAGTGGCAGAATGTGAAAATAACTAAGTCTTCAGATTTTATCACATTTTGAAAAGCCACAGGTATTTGAAGTGACAGTTTAGTTTATTAGTATGTCTGGTTGAGTGATACTCTGATTCACCTTGTGTAAATATGATGGGGTCATTTTGGTTCAGTGTCCTAACCTGGCTTGATATAAATCACCTGAGAATCTTTCCATTTATTAAGTAACTCAGTGAAAAGGCCAAAACCAGTCTATATTCAACTAGACTGAATCTAACATAGTTTCTGCTTTTTCACAATGAAAGCACCAAATGTTGGAATTTATTCTTTATTCTGTTTTTTTGCTCAAATACAGACTATTTTGTAAGAGCAGGACACCATGTGAATGAAAGTGAATATGCTGCTTCTCATTTTAAATGAGAACACAAACAGAAATGTATCAAAGGTCATCTGTTTAACTGAGTTTTTGGCTGGATCAGAAGTTATCAATCTAAGTTGATTCAATAATTAAAATACATTGAATAACAATATACATGCCATGACAGTATCACTGTTGGCCAATCCAGTCATCCGTACTGTGCTTAATGCTAATATTTTTTGAAGGCATATCTAAGTATTTGCAGATTTAGGCCACTAGATGACAGCAAAGTAGACAGAGTACTCACTTGACATAAGATTTTCCCCTCCTCTGCCACCTCAGAATGTTGGATTTCAGGTCAAAAGTTCTGAACATGCATATGCCAATGTATCACACACAGTTAAGAATGCATTGGTTTCAGTGCATTATGAATACAACCTTGACATAGGTGCATACAGGATCTAGAATTAGGGTTAGGAGACAAGACTCTGAATCAGATGAGAGAGTAAATCCATCCCTTAAAGTCAAATTCACTCAGATGGTTACAATTCTACAGGCAGTCAAGATCAAGAAAGTCAAGAAAAAAAGATCAGTCATGGAGGCGCTCCCCTCCTGAGGGAGGCGTTCAGGTGGAAGAAGGAGTTACAGAATCTGGCAGGACTGGAGAGGAGATGGTCACATGGCATCCCTCTATTGTGCCCTCTGAGACAGGTAGGGCTACGGGCAGCGTGCCAAGGCTCCAGGCTGGGTAACGGATACCTGTGGGCTACTGGGAAAGTGTCACACCTCCCGATCACACACAGTCACAGGCACAGCACAAAGAAAGAGCGCAGACAGAAAAAGAGAGACAGTGGGAGAGCAACTGTTCTTTCATGCTCTTTAGATCAGGAGGGAAAGAGGCAAAGATGTGGCTTTAGAGCGGAGGAGAAAGAAAGTGACATGTCTTTGGTGCAGCGGTATGCTTTGGTTAACTCTACCCTCAAACGCTGCTGCTGCCTTAAATACGTCTGCTGTCAGACACAGTATCCTGAGCGAAGACCACTAGTCTGCAGGACTGTCCATCAAACATGCAGTTCATGCAGTTATAAAAACAGTTTCCTCTTCACTGCAACTAACTTGATCAACAAGGCCCATGGTCCACCCCTCCACCAGCCTAATTAAACATTTCAGCACATTGCACCTTCAGTTTTTGTCTCTGTTTTTACCCCATAATCTTTTGCATTTGTAATTAGTGACTTTATCGTCTTTTGGTTCTTATCTCTGCACTGCTTTTATATGTTTATATGTCTAATGTTATGTGTCATGCAAAAGACACCAAGCTAAAGTCCTTCTTGTGTGCAAACTTACTTGGCAATAAACTTATTTCTGATTATCATTCTGATTATAACTCACATCATAGATATGCTTAAGATAGAGCTGAGAGTTGCAAGATTTCATAGTCTAATGTTCAGAATTGTGTCCCCCTATATTTTAAAGATTCGGAAAAGCAGAATTTGGCAAAACAATGAGTGTCGGGATGAAAACCGTCAGCACACACCTCTAGCTGTGCTCCTTGCTATGTTCACCAGCAAGCTGCAAACTTTGTAGCCTTGTCATTTAGAGCTGGGCAGGCAGTACACTGTTGTTTTTGTTTTTTCACTGTGGCCCAGAAATGGTTCTATGAGAGAGAACCGAAACAGTAAGTTGGGGACCAAAAAAACAAAACAAAAAAAACAGTCAGACATGTTAAGTGCTGTGACAAATTTAAACATAAGGGGGGCCAAGATAAAAAATGAAATTCTTATAAATCTTTCTGAGTCAACAGTGCGTGTGGAAATGTTGTTTTGCAAAATAGCAAATGCTAATGAATGTCACTTATGTTTTTGCAGGCACAGTCATGATTGCAGCTGTTTGCTGAAAGGCACCCATTATCTTTATCTCTGCATGTGTTGAGTCAAGGAAAAGAATGGCTTTTCTGTTCTGTTTGGAATTAAACAGCTTTTATTACAATGTGCACAATAGCGAACAGCACCGGAAAAGCATGATAGCCCACAGTGTTGTTATAGTAGATGTTACCAAACCGACATGGGAAAGGCAGATGAAATGAATAGCGCTAACCATCATCAAGAAATGTCTGGCTGTCATTTTGATCAAGTAGGGGTGGCTGTATTCTGTATTTGGCTGTATTCGTATTATCAGAGTGAATTTACACCAGAATTTCAACATCTGGGACCAAAATAGCCACAAAGTGGTTTGTAAACCATGCTACTAAATTTAGTACTATTATTCTTCCCAGCTTCAACTCAACCCTGGAGCTGCAGAGGTTGTGCACGCAGAAAATGAATTATATCTTCAAAAGATGATGCCTGCCCTCTTGAAATAAGCGTTACTTCAGCCTTTAATAAACAACGGATCAGCACAGACAATGTGGGTTTAGCAGGGCAGTAACTGCTTATTTATGACTACGATATAGACAAATAGACAAGACTAGGGTCTTGTTAAGCAGGGCTCTGTGCACCTGTTGGATGTAATCCTCAGATAATGACTCTGTCTCATTAGCCAAGACATCCGAGTTAATTGTCTAGATTTTCCACTCAGAGGATCAAGACAGAAAATGAGTCAACAACTATACAAGGTCAAAGGTGTGAAAAAAGTACACAGTATGTGCTTGAAAAGGAGAGTCCTGTGAGACTACACCCTGACCCACTTCACCGTTGATGATTTTCAGTAATGGTTTTCTGAGAAAGGACGAAGAAAGTCTTGAATTGCATCGTTAGAAAAGCACAGCGCTGGATAACTCTCGAGGCAGTTGCTAAGCCGCTCAATGAGTGCATACTCTGAATACTGAATGGGTCATTTGGGAGGTGAGACAAAGACCACAGAAGGCTGTCCGTCGTGTGGGTCGGACACCGCCCCATATGACCCCGTCATGTTTCGACAATATCCCGCCACAGGCCATTTTCACAGAGCTGTGCTGGGATTAGCAGGCCGGCTGTTTGTGCTGGCAAAGTGGCAGCAATTCACACAGCTATATTTTCTGGGTGCTGTTGCTGACAACCAGACTGAGTCTTGGTAATTATGATATAATTGAGAATGATCTAAAACCAAATGTCCGAGCTCCGCTTGTCCGAGCCAGTGTTTACAGAAAACAGCTGCTTAAACAGGCACTTAGAAGGAATTAGAATAACATTTTCTATGTCCCAGCGTGAGTGTGTCTCTGTCTGCGTGCAAGTGTGCATACATGCGTGGGTTGGACTATTTGGGCACCTACACAGACAATCTCTTTGTTTTGGAAGTGTTCGCTTAAGTCTTCGGGGGCAGACAAGAGCCAAGAACAACGTGGGAAATGGACCCTTGCTTCATTTCTGCTTTCTCTCCGGGCTTCTCCTTTGCAATCTCTCTGTCAGGCGGACATTCAGCTGGCCTCCAAAAACAGTACCTGAGGAGTGTGAAGAAGTGTGGAGAAACCGAGGGAGCGGGGCTTGGACATGGAGAGAAGTCGTAATGGGAACCGAGTGGCAGCTGACAGCCGGGCCAAGCTGTCTGTCATTTCCCTCTCCTCTCCCTGTCTTCCTTCTTTCTTTCACACACATGTGTTGTCAGCAGAGGACATGCACCCAACCAGACCCCTGCCCAGGTGGTCTCTCTCTCTCTCCACAACGCAGAACAAGACGCTGAAATTTAAAGAGCGGAATTCACTGTGAGGTGTCATCTCCATTCAACTTTTGTTTTTCATATTCCAGGAAGTAGTGGAGATGAGTCATGAATTGTGATGTACTTACACAATATCAAGCACACATGTTTTTCGGCATCCCCCAAAGCTTTAAGGAATACCTGACTAATTACAGTGCAAGTATTAAATAACCGATTAGATTGACTATGCATCGGGAAAAGTCACTGTTATGTAGTATGGCTCTGTATGCAGGGCAAACTGGGATTTAAATCACAAAAAGACATAAGGTGAAGGAAAATGTAAAAAAAAAAAAAAAAAAAGTGCTTAGGCACTTATTTGCCCAATCTTGGATGAAACTGATCCCAGGGGATGTTTAGTCCATTCAACTTCTCTGCCAGCTATCAGCCTGAAGCAGATTTACTGAAACAATAGACACCCTAATCCACAAACATAACAGTGTCCTGTAGCTGCTCTGTCTCTTTTTTTAACAGCAGCTTGATTATTTTCTTCTGATTTTTGATGAGCTGTAATATCCGTGGAAAATCTGACGCTGTATCTCAGGTTAACTTTGTCATTAAATGACAGGAAATCCCGGATTTGTGTAGTATGATGCCTTAATCTTCTTATGTGGAACTCATTGTCAGTTATTTCATTGCTAAATGGTTTAAGCAAAGTCATGAATATTCATCCAGCAGCATATTTGGTTTGAGCTGTAAGCTGGGATTTGTATGTAATTAGATACTTCCCTAAAGAAAGCAAGACAAAATTATACCCTAGGGTTCTCAGACAAGCTGACTGATCATTGGCAACAGTGTGAAGAGAGTTGTGCCCACTGTCTACATTTCTGGTCTGTGGCATGATGCCCTCAGACAGCACGCAGTGGATATGACATGCCCTATGGAACGCAATGCCTGCAGCTGAAACAGATCTGTGCTGACAGACACACAGGTTACTGTACCCTTAACAAGCCTGGCATTCCCAGGACACCATGGCCCTGCAGTGGCGAGAGTTTTTGTTTCCTCTGGAGTCTCAAGCATGAGCAGGCTCACGTCCAAACACACACACATGCAGATAGTGTGCCAAATTCCACATAGCCGTAAAGGCAATCGGGCCGGTGTGGTAGCCATAACAAGATCCCACACCACTTGCTTATTACTGTTTCCTACTGAAATTTAGGTGAGGAGATCAATAACACTCTTGTATCTGCACCCTAAAATCAAGCAGCCATTACTACAGCTGACCTACACATCCACTCATTAGCACCTCTAATTAACACTATATATTTTATTTGCATAATTCATAGTAAAACCAAAGTGTGAAAATTAAAAGTGATGCTTTGTACATCTGAGTGCAGTGAGTGTTGTCGTTGCCATGAGGTTGCCGGAGGTTGCCAGAGAGAGGTGTTGGTTGCCTGGCAGGGATAATTACTGTAGAGAGGAGGTGCCGTTATGCTGTTTTGGTGCCTTTGGACAGAACCAGGCTTGCTGTTTCCTCCTGTTTCCAGTCTTTATGCTAAGTTAAGCTAACCATCACCTGGCTGTAGCTTCATATTTAACAGTCACACATGAGTGGTATCGATATTCTCATCCAACTCTTGGCTAGAAAGTGAAAAAAGTGTATTTCCAAAAAGTATATTCTTTAATCATGAAATTTCCGTTGCCTGGAGAGGGAAAGAGTCTCTTTAGTGCAAAAACAAGCTGGCTGGTGTCCTGTGAAGGGCATTTTCACTCGCTGGTATCTGGTAAATTCCTACCCCCTCTTTGAACACATGTGACAAGCAGCGCTTTGACTCTCAGGCCAAATATCACTGATCAAACAGCAATGTTTGGTGTCCACCATAGGGAGACAACTAGGTTACTCATATGGGGGGCACTGACCTGCTGCATGTATGTTTAGCTAGGAAACCAACATGAACTCTATATACATACTGTGGCCCGTAAAGTCATACTTAGCGTGCTTGTGTGTTCATGCATATAAAGAGCAGAGTAAAAAGATGGTTGCTGCCTCTAATAAGGCCCGAAAGCGTGAAACGGTGTCATTGAGCCCATCATTGCATTCAAACAAAAGATCTCAGCTAAAAGACTGTCATTAGCCGCTGCCTCAACCCCTTATTTGTCTTCCCACACAGAAAGGTCCATGTAAGATCTGTTGAACAAACAACTTGCAGATACCATTTAAGCTTGTAGAGTCCCTAAAAATACATTTGTGCCTGAGGCAGTGATTTTGCAACTCTGCCTTTGAGCGACTGAACATGGTCATCAATAAGAGCAACAGCATTTGAAACATGAGGACGTGGCTTAGCCATGCTCCGCCAGTCACAGTGAATGTAAACTATTCATGTCTTGAAGCATTATCCACTGCCTGGTCCAGCTTTGTGGGGTGTCTGCGGTGCTCCTAGGGTGCCGGAGGTGGTCAAAGTTCAACAAGGGGCTTCCGGAGTCTTTGAAAGACACTGGGCTTCTCATGATGCTTGGCATGAGCAGATAGGTTGAATTTCAAGGAGCTGTTAAGGAAGATAATTTAACCTCGAGGTGGAAAGGAAATGATTTTATCCCCCACCTCAGTTCTCAGGTAAAGATTTATTTTTCCTCCCTTGGGGAAATAAACATTTACATTCCTGCGCTCAGTGTGTTAATAGAGATTAAGCTGAATTCAAGCCTGCGTGTCAGGCAGCAATTCAGGTAGCTCATACCATACATACCTGTACTATTATGTGGCTCTCAAAGGGCATCTCCCTCAGTCCTTTGAGCTTGACTGAGGGTAGATGACATTCTCTAGGAACATTGTTATTACTGTGGCCCTGGATAGCTTCAAAAGCGACAAGCAAAGCCTAATGCACTACCACTGTGGGCTGAGCTTCAAAGAACTTAATGTCTCTTAGTTTAATGGAGGTATGGGATCAAAAGGAAGAGGAGTTGCCGACCCCAGCCATCAATTATACTGTAATACAAAATTCCTTTCTCACTGAAATGGAAAATGTTGTTGTCCTTCTTGAATCACTGAGAATTATAATTTATTTATTTCCTGCTATAGTTCATTAAGTGTAGACATAAAAGTGAAACATAAGGTCAGGACTGCGTTTGACCTTTTTTTGACACACAACTAGGAGGCGTGGGAGGCATTCATGTCCAAAGATACAATGCAGACATTCATTAAATTGCACAAAAAAATATGATCCTCGCAAAAACAGAGGGGAACAGCTATTATTATTGGAGCCGGAAAGGAATGACATGGGTCTCATCAAGGTAAATCAGAAACAACAGCAGATTTCAATCAGACGCCAGCAAAGGCCAAGAATATGAATGTTTCATTCCATCCAGTTGATCTCAGTTCAAGCAGTGAGAGCTTGATTCAGATAAAACTCCTCTTGACCTTAAATGGCACCTGGTTGGCAGCGCTGGGCGCCTAACTTGAGAGACTAATATAGTTCATACTTGTGACTAAATCTAAAGCTGTGAAAATAGTGAAATCCTCAACTGGTGCACAGCTGACAACACATGGCCCACCTTCCAACTGTGCTCTAAGGAGTGGGGCATAAAGAAGAGACTCAGGCCCTTCTTGTATTGTTTTATCATCTGGAATTAAAGGTGCCTTGTAAAACAATTAGCACATTATTATAGCCACTAACAACTATTCACTAATGTCTGCTTGAGCAGTGAATAAAGTCACTCTCCCTGTGTGTGTGTTATAATCCGAGCTCTCCATGCTTTGTTTACAAAACTTGACTATCAATGTTGTCAACTTGGCAGCTTTCTCCCTAACATTTAGTGCATGGATAAGAGTTGGCAACACTGGGCTAGCATTTTCGGTTGGATACTTTCAAAAATGTAGCCTAGTCTCGCTGGTTTCAGACCCCAGCTTTCATTAGTAAGTGGAAGCAGATGCTGGTAGTTGTTTCCACCCAGTTCTTTGTGCTAAGCTAAGCTAACCAGCTGCTGGCTCTTCTACATTTATAGTAGCTATATAAGAGTGGTATCAATCTTCTCATCTGACAATCAAGAAAGAAATAAAATAAACTGTTAGGCCTGCTTTAAAATTTCAATGTTTGGTTCAGTTCTGCAGGGATATCAGCCATGCTGTTTTTGATTTTGACCTCATGACCCCACTTCATGTGGGCAAATCATGCAAAAAGTTCTCTGTGCTACACAATAAAATGATTAAGAGTCTTCTGTGGGGTCAGAAAGTTGTCCCTGACTTTAGTAGATCCTGTGCTTCTCTTACCCCCAAAGATTGGACATGCATACATCAAGGCTTTCTTACAAACGGGACAACATTTCAAAAGAATCTGACTTTTAGTGTGTGGGCTTGAACTGAACCACGATGTGTCCCAGAAAGCTCGCATGTGTGCGCACAAATCAGCGCGTAATGACCCGGGAGTGTGTTTCTTTAAGAATGTAAGGTGGGTGAGCCCCTTTTCCTGACGCACGCCTGGTATGCAAACATAAATTTAGCAGCAACGTGTTTGCTGGGGGAACAAAATATCTGGAAGCGACCGTGAAGTGTCATGTCGTCTCCGGCAGTTCTTGGCTGACTTTTGCCTTTTTTTCCCCCCTCTGGCTCTGTGAAGCTGAAGTGGAGCCGGAGCGCAGCGCAGAGCGCAGAGCAGAGCCAGTGACTGGGCAGACTGGGCAGACTGGGACGGACCGACACAGAGCGGGCTATCACATCTGAGGCTCCACAGTTTGAAATTACATTGAGTTAACAGCTTGAGCGATGACAGGGGACTGCCTGTGGACGACTGGACTGCTTCTTCTGGTTGTTTGTGTGAGGGTAAGCTGCAAACAACAACATGTGATCCTGTCATTTAACATGTGAGAGCGACTTTGAGGCGCATGTTTCCAGTTGACGCACCTGGAAAACTCTGTTATTATGACTTTTGACTGTTGTTATTTCTTTTTATTTTAACTCAGTTTATAAGAAACAGCTACTGCTTTCACTTTGCTCTGTCCTCTGTCCATAAAGGACAACTATTGGTACTTTGGGTGTCAGTGATATATTTATTTTATCCCATATTGCATATGATTTATGACCAAATTGATGGATGCTTATATCTATATGCAGGACCCATTATTGACAATGATAATTAAATGTTTTTAGATGTTATGGAGTATTGAGCTGTCATCCTCTTCCTCCATGATGCTGCTGCACAATGGATGAGATGATGAACAAATCTGAAATAATACAACATATCCGATTATAGTATCAACAGCAATGCATTAATTAATAGGAAATTAAGACATGACAGACTGCTGGAATATACTTAAACACTGTGCTAGAATGTGTGTTAATTTGCTGTGTATATTGTCTCATGTAATTAATATACTTAAGTCTTCTGGACTTTTATCTAGCAATGTCAGACCTGAAATTTAATAGAGGGAGAGCACGGGTCATCCTCTGAAAGGTCAAAGTTTATCAGTCCTGCACGACGCAAACACTGAACTAAAATCAGTGCGTGCACTCAGCTAATCACTACTGGAATACTTTTACATGTTATCTCCTCTAATTCATGCAGGCAAAGTTGTGTAAAAGCTGACGCATGCTGCGTAACGGCACCAAAACTTTTTAAAGGGGAAGACAAAGCAGTTGTTTGGCTTGACAGACGTTAGGTCTCAAACAGAGTGACGGGATGTCACTGTCAGCATGTGAAATGACCACGACAGGTGCTAATGGCACTTCAAGGTGAATTGGGCTTTAGACACCCTGGCTGCCATGTAGCCCTGCTGAGCATGTCCACGCTGTAATCAGTGAATGTCAGTGACGGAGAAGCGCTTGAGGCTTTGCAACTCTTTTTCCAGGCGACTGTCCAGTGTTGGCCTGGTTGTGTTACACTTTAAATAGGCCTATTGGGATAGAAAATCATGAATTGGCACCTTAATGGACTTGCTGTGTGGGTGAGCATCAGTGTGAAGCTGCTCATGTCAAACCTTTTGAGTATGTTTTCATGATTACCTGAAGAGTATGAAGTCCTTAATTCTCCTGTGTTAACAGACAGTTGTCTGAGATAAAAGTGGGTGTGATGGTGGTTTGATTGTTTTGTGTCTGTCACACATCCAGACAGTATAATGACTCAGTGGTTTTTTTGCCTAAGTGGGTAGTGACAAGGTTTCCTCATCTGTGCAAGCATGAGTCAGCACTGAACATTTGTCTGTTCACACACACACCAGAGTGACCCAGTGCTTTGCTTCAGAGACCAGGGATCAACAAGTGCTGCCTCCCGGGGGCCTCTGCTATGTGGTGGCCATTTCTTTTCATCCTCGCTCTTAGGTCAGAGTCTCTGCATAGCTCTTTAACTGAAGAATGAGGCTCTATATTTGCGTGTATGGCTGTTGGAAGTTGTGTGACTTGCGTGTGTGGGCCAAATGGCCTGTGGCTCCAACCCTTAGTGGAATAGGCCTTCCTTTGTGGGTGACATAATGACATACCTCAAGTGATTCTTGGAGGGTCTTGTTACTCTCACTTTATTCCCTTGATTTGTGCAGCAAAGTGGAGCCTTCCAGAAACATTTTTTCCTTATTCTGCTGGATGGGGATTTAAAGGTGGTTGTGTGGCAGGAGGCTACGCCCTTAAAAGACACTCAAGCATCTCAGAGCATGAAGGTTAGGAGCAGTAAATCATGATTTGGCACCTGCCAGGGCGATAGAGCGAAGCAAATCCTTTTTAAATGCTTTCATTTTGTTTGTTTTGGCACTTTTCTCCCTGTGCCTCTAGTTGCTTTTGTCTTGTGTGCTTTTCTTTCTAAAAGTTGTCTAAAATGTTAAATCTTAATTTTGTCTTTGTCACCATTTCCAATATCCGAACTCAGGGTATCATTTAATAAATATTCCAATATTGCTTTTCAAAGTTTAAAAATGAACGCCTAACAAAAAGTATGCATAATATTTGCTCTCTCTGATAAATTCAACTAGTTTCACAGTTAGTATCTGCTTCACTGCATCACATTAAAAAGGATTTGTTGAGAATCAGCAGCAGCTTTGTGCTGACCAGAGGAGTTAATCAGTGACATTTGACCGTTCCTATAAGGTCAGTATCTACAGCCCTCCTTTCAGGGACACTGAAGGAAAGATAACATTTAACTAAACACTAGATTTGTTTAAACTTATAACAAATTCAGATGAATATATTAAGTTTAGCCTCTTAAAAACACAAAAAGCAAACATGCATTGACATTGATATCTCTATTGAAATGGATGAATATATGCTCCCTTTGGGAGTCATTGCTAAACGACATGGTTTATTGTTTTTGACACATGATGGATTTAAGTCAGCTGCCAGACTTCATCACATTGCATACTCAGCTGGAATCCAACAGGAAATTAGCCACAAAACAGATTTTGATGTTTATTCAAGGAAATGGTCCCTCTCAGAGCTGTAATGCAGCGAGCAGAGTGCATTGAAGTCCTCAGGATGGGGAGGCTTTAGGGTCTATTGGCAGGATTAAGTGGGGTCACAGCGTGCAAATGTGTCCCAAGTGGTCGTCCGTCAACAACAACATGTCTTGTTCCCTGAAATCGGCTCCTTGGCTTGATTGCTTGATTTTAAAGACCACAAACTATCCAATTAGCTTTCATGAGGGCCTTTGTTGTGGACGCAAGTGGAATGGGAAGTGAATTAATTTTGAGAGCGATTGGTCCCACTTGAGGAGAAAAGGAAAGGGCTTCAGAGAACATCTGGCCAGTGATGGATGGATGGATGGAGCCAGTTTTTGGAGTGCATTAGCAAAAGCGAGTGTTTTCAGTTAGGCTGCAAAAGCCTTCATACTCATCTCATTGTTCCCATCTGGGCCTAATCTGTGGAGTGAGACCGAGGGCTGCTTAGTGTGTAAGTGTACTGTGTGCAGCGTTACTCTCAAGCCCTCACCGGAACTCATGTTTGCAGAAATTGCAGTGGTACCTGCCGTGAAATCCTTCACTCTCCCTGCAGAGCTCTTGGTGTTCCTGGCACAGTAGCAGTGTTTCCTGTGTGTCCTACTCAGGTGAGCCGGGATTCTGTTCTTCCAACACTGGAAATGCAGAGAGCAGTCATTCGTCTCTAATAGAGCCGAGCCAAAAGGAAGTAGCTTCAGTCCCTGCTCAGCGAGCCAACGAAGAAAAAGTACTGCAGAACAGAACAAGACATGGCAGCTTCTACTGGGATGTTGAGTCCCAAAGACGGTCCACTTTCAACAGTATTTATGATTAGATTTATGATTAATAGCTCAGCTTAGGTCTAGCGCTCCTCTCCAATTATTTTTTTTTTAATTTATTTAATTGAAAATGCTGAGGATCCTTCAGTTCAAAGAAGTCAAAATCAAAATCCACAATCAGAGATTTCACTGATGGAGCCTGAGGAGAATATATAAAAACAGGCTTTCTGTGTGGAGTTTGCATGTTCTCCCCGTGTCTGCGTGGGTTCTCTCTGGTACTCCGGCTTCCTCCCACCATCCAAAAACATGCATGGGGATTAGGTTAATTGGCTAATTTAAATTGACCGTAGGTGGGAATGTGAGTGTGAGTGGTTGTCTGTCTGTCTCTATGTGTCCTGTGATGAACTGGAGACTTGTCCAGGGTGTACCCTGCCTTTCACCCTAAGACAGCTGGGATAAGCTCCAGCCTCCCCGCGACCCTATGAGGATAAGTGGTAGAAAATGGATGAAAGCAAACTAGAGCATCTCCCAAAATGTCAAACTGTTTTTTTTTTTTAACACCAGGAGTTGATCAACAAACCAGGCTTTGTGAAAATTGAAAAGATGTGGAACAGAGAATATGGCTTTTGCAGTTTCCCCTCCCAGATCTTGTGGAACTCGATAGTGTTGTTTGCCTTTCAATCACTTGATGCCAAGTTCTAATAACATGCTGTGACTGACTGCCCAAAGCAGCCTGTGCCAATAAATGGCATAACTTTCTGGAGTCATATTGCAGTGTTATATGCCAGAGTGTATGCGAGAGGGCATGTTGTTCAGGCTACAATATCAAAAAGCATAATGAGTTTTTGTGTGGTTCTCAGGAAATAGAATATCTTTTTATGCCACGCAAACTGCAAAACTCTTTGATTTGATATCAGGCTTGTGTCACGCATTGATAAAGAGCTGCCAGCAGATGGCAACATTACAGCAGAGGGACTTTTTTTTGTCCAGTTCAGCAGTAGTGATGGCCTCTGCTGCTCCCACGCCCATCACAGATAGTCAGCTCTATTGTGATTTTGCAGGTGGCTGCCCTCTGTCCCGTCTCTGCTTCCTCTGGAGCCCCTTGTGAATGTATTTGTTCCTTCGTTTATTTGTCATTGCCGGCCTTGAAAGCCGAGCCTCTGGCATCCTGTTCCTCTGATGAAACATCTTGGGCTCCATCTGTTGCGATCTCCACGTCCCTTTCTTCAGTATTGTTGTTTTATCTTGTTGTGTGTTCCTGGACGCCAGCTCAAGCTTTGTTTGCTGCAGTCGGCGCTCTCTGTATCATCTGGCTTGCATATTTTTCACACAGAGCCGAAGCACAACTTTGCAGCCAAGCCGCTCTGTCTTGCGTCTCGCTCCGTCTGTTCAGCTCTGCCCCGGCCTTGACCTCAGATCCGTCCCAGGGTGGGATTGCAGCGGGAGTGGTGCTAACAAGAGGGAGAGGGAGCACTCTGGGCCCTTTTGTGCTGCCTAATTAGAGGGGAGGGCAGGTAGGAGGTGTGTGCGTTGAACCAGTACTGAGGAGGAGTGTCAGGAGAGAGGAAGAAGCCTCTGCAGAGGGAAGGAAAGAGGAAAGACAGAAAGAGACATGGAGGCAACAGAAAGGTCATGAATGGTAGAGAAAGAGATGAATAAAACCAGGGTTCGGCTTTAGCCATTTTAGTAGTAAAAATCAAGTTAAAGCACTGAAAGAAAGATGTTTTTTTAAGTGTTTGGGGAGATCTAAAGTATTCAAGGAAATTATGTTATAATTTTAAGAATAATATGATATATTCATCAGAAATTGGAAATGATAATAAAATAAGACTGATTAATAGCTTGGTCACTCACCAGGGTTAAATAACACCGTACATTATAGCAAAACTGTCACGGACTTGGAGAAAGGTTACAGGAAGTGAGTGCCACGTTAGAAGGTACAAGGGAAGAGAGGAATATTAATGGAGTGGTATTGATTCAAATGAGAGGAGTAGAACAGACACAAGGATGTCTGTAGGAATGGGTGGGGGAAAAGAGTAATTGATGGAGTGAGAGTGGAAGAGTTGCATGAAGTGTGCACAAGAGAGCAAAATGCCAAGCAGGAGTAATGTAGAACAAAGCCACCGGCATAAAGTTGGAAAGAAAAACATAAATATTCAACTGTAGCTTCATGGAGAAAGTAGAGAGGCAGAAATTTCTGACTGGTTTACAGGCATGAAAAACAAATACCAGTTATCTCTCTCACTGACCTCACTCCTTTGGAAAAGGGGAAATGGAGGTTCCATATGAGTGTGAGAAAGGGGTCACATGTGAGGATGGACAGTTAAATCCAGTGGAAAGATGATTGACGGAGGGTTTGCGGCGCTGGTAGCTGACAGAGGTCTCCACAGCTGGCTGCGGAGAATGTTTGCGAGGCTAATGCTGGTCTCTGCTGGTCCCACAGCTGCTCCCCCCCTCGGCCACATGTGCTTCGAGTAAAACGCTGAACCGCCACGACTAAACACTGGAGACCCCATTACAAATGATGTGCTATTAGGATTACTATGCAAACGCCCACAGAAGCAGATTGATGAGCATGTAATCATGCATGCTCACAAAATAGGTGTGTGCCTGGTATGTGGATCTCTGTGTAAACGTGAATGGAGACCATTTTTCATGCTATTTATGGCTGACATGTTTTAACCAAAAGCAGTTTAATATGTTCACATTCTGCATTTGCCATTTTCATTGTTACCAGTGGTGTTTGCGTTTGTAGTCTCATGACTGGTGTGTGTGTGTGTGTGTGTTAACATTCCCAGGCTGCTCACAGGGATTACCTCGGCTGCAGTGCCCTCTATGAAATGCACTTGCATGTGCGTGAGCACACACACACACACACACACACACACACACACAGTGGAGAGCAGCGACACAGCACAGATGTAGTGGCTGCAGCACAGACTTCGTTGCCTCTATGTGGAGGCCTGAGTCTCCACTTTGCTTTGAGGAAGCCCTCTAGCTGGGAAATCTGTGTGGTCTCAGAGCATGTTTATGTAAAGTATAAAGTGTATCTTAAGTGTGTTTATGTGTTATTTGTAAGAGTGTGAGGTTGAAAGTGGGAGGTCATGAGAAATACACAGTGATCTCAGGAGATCTGTCATAGTGCAGGAAGGCTGAAACATTTCACAAATGTGTGTAACCAAGAGGGTTAGTTAGTTATTTAATGGGTGCTGTTTAATTTAAGTTTGTGTTTGATTTAATCTTTTTCAACCACAGAGACATTTCTAGTTTGAGAGACTCCAGAAGCAAGTCTGAACTTCAAGCAAACACGACTGTGAACTTCAAATGACCTTTATTTACGTTTGTCTGCCCTCAAAAAGCCTGTACAGTCATGCTTTTTTCCGTGTTATGCAAAGAGTGAAGTTTGACCTCTGAAAATTATTACCCATTATGACAAAAATGCACCCGCAGGTCTCTGTTGTTTACGATGTCTTTGCTTCACCGTGGTGTTGTATTTGAAGTGCCACTGTGGAATTCAATCCCAGCATGTCTCGGTGCGATGACATCACCCACGCTGGTGTCCTGCTCTGATCTCACTGGCGGGATGTGCACCATGCACAGGAACACGGTCTCAAATGTGCCCAGCTTGTTTGAATCTTTTGTGGATCTGTGTAGTCCGAGTCTTCCCAGCACCCCCTCCTCCTGTCTCCCTGTTGACAGGTATGCAGCTTGAAAAGTATTTGGCAACCATGACCTGGTGCACATTTGACATTGAGCTCGTCACTCACCCTTCATTTTCTCTGCTCCTCCTTCACACGAGCTGGCCATACAGTAATGCTTCTTTTAAATAAAGCCTTTTGTGTTATCGGTACAGTTTCTTCTCTCATCCCTGTGTGTCGTGCTTCATAGCTGGAATAGTTGGGATTGTGGTGACCAGCTGGCCTGTGAAGCCACCTAGATGAGCCGGCAGATACTGGATACTCAGCTCCATATGGAAGGTCTAGAACTGTGTGTTCAGATTATTTAAGCTCAGTGTTGACTGACAGACAGGCAGACAGACAGACAGACAGCGAGCTAGCTGAGTGTAAGGTGCAGGGCAGGTGAAACATGGCGTGTGTCTCACTGCATGCAGACTGTTCTCATTACAGTTATCGACAAGGTCTGTCAACACTCTGCATCTAAATCTGGGAGTAGTGGAGCAATGACAGCCATGAAGCTTTGCAGCCATGAAGCTTTACAGGTGTGACATCAAAATGAAGGCAGTGTTTGATGGCTGTGGTCAGAGCAATGGTGCTGGAAGATGGGGAAGGAGCCTTTGTTCCTCCAGTTTCTGACCAGATTTGGTATTGCCCATAACCTCTATGATATTGAAAGATATTGTTGTCATTATCTTAACTTAGCATAAAGACTCAAAACAAAAGGGAAAACCAGAGATTGTGTTTCAATTAACATTTTTGTTTTCCATTTGTCAGTTGATTAATTAGCTAATTGTACCTTTGTTGGACCTGTTTTCCCTCTTAGTTTCTCTACTAAAACATGAAGCGGTTTCTAATCAAAGACGACTCTAGCATCCGTAGTTTGGAGTAATCCAAAGATTATATCATTGTGGTTCAAATAACAAGTTTCAGCTGGAGAAGAGGATCAGTGAATTCTTACTCCTGATCTCAAGCAATAACATCTCATTTGATAAATCTGCTGACATTTTAAATTCCTGCAGGGAAACATCTGTCTGTTCATCAGTCACACTCAATATTTCACACTATATTTACTCCAGGTGCACGCTCCATCATTTTAACGTCACACTACCAAATGGATTTTGTTCAAAATTCAAGACTTGACAACTGCATGTCGTTAAAATGCAAAACATGGTGACATTCATCAACATTTGTTTTTACGTCTTGTCTTTTTAATGAGGGAGGAAGATGGAATTGTGACTGATGTGGAGAGGAAAACAGGGATGTTTTCACTGACAAACAACAGCAGGCTGTGTGTGTGTGTGTGTGTGTGTGTGTGTGTTAGTACAAAGAATGAGCAAGAGCCATTTGTGTGTTTAAGTTGGTGAAAGATGTGAGTGTGTCAGTGCGAGACGAGTGTGTTAGCTGATGTTGATTGGCAGGTAGGCGCAGCAAGAATGTGCCTGGCTGCTCTCTACGGGAAAGGTACAAACCGTTCCGTCATCGCATGAGAGAGTAATCGTTACGGGCAAATCATTACATGATCAGAGGGAACCAAGTCTGTGCCAAATATGCACATCCTTCTAGAAGTGGTGGGTGGTGGGGGGGTCAACAACAGTGGGGAAGACATTTCGTAATCAGAGAGAGAGAGAGAGAGAGTGATACCAACCGGATAAAGATTTTAAAATAGGATTAGCTCGCTGGGAGGTGAGAGGGGTATTTAGACCAGTTTGGTCTCTGTAATCAGTGCTGGTCTGGTGCATGGTAGCTTGGCACAGGAGCTGGAGGTGTGGGAATGTGATCAGCCTCTCCCATAAGACAAGAAATGGGCTCCCAGTAACCCAAAAATAATCTTAGCTGATTTCCTAACATGAGGTGTAAGTCTACATGAAGGCATCTGGTACTGGTACATACAGTCACCATTTAAACATTAAAGGGTCAAGCTGGACTCTGTTTTCCCATGTTTTTTATGTATTAGTGACTAATGTGGACAACGGTTTTTGATATTGCTCCAACACTGAGTGAGCACGCTGCAGACAGCAGCTGCTAAATGGACTGTAATATAACCGTTTGGAGCATTTCCATGTACGTCTGCTAATAGTGCTAGTTTTTGCCACTGACAGACTCAGATAGTTATGAAGTGTCTGACAACATTATTCTATTATCTACCTTTTGCACACCTTTTATTTCTTTTGTGATTATATTTAGCGGCTGCTGGCTGCAGCGTTCATGCTCAATACTGGAAAAATTGTTGCCCTCATTGGACACTACACACAAAAAATGTCCAGGTAGATGTTATCCTTTTTAATAGGTGCAGGTAGTCCTTAAATCTGCACACATTAAGTAGAGAAGATACAGTGTGTGGATGGTTTGTGGTTGTTTAAAGGCACCATCAATGGGAAGTAATTTTGTGTTTTTTTTTAAAGAGGTATTTTTCATGGTTATGGTAAATTGTTTTCTTGATAACAGAGCTGTCTATACAGCTGTCAGTGAGTCAGATTGTAGTTCATCATCACCATTACATTACTAGAAATTGTCCTGAAAGTTAATTCTATCAATAGATCAAAGGAAAATTATAGAAAATGTCAGTGTAAGAGTACAATCTTTAACATAATAAGAAATGAACAAATGCTTGGTACACATCATAATGATTATACAGAATATGATGAATGATGTCCTGATCTTATCTGATCTGTCTTAACACATGTAGTTAAAGTTCAGACTGCAGGGAGAACAAAAAAATGAGCTCAGGTATCCAGAGTAGGTGACATAAAACCTTTATAACACAAACTGAATAATGTAACTGGAATAAATCAGTATATAAAAAAAAAATAATAAAAAATTGGCGAGTGAATTTTCCCACAGCACACAAGCTGCTAATGAGAAGCCAAAGTCCCGACAGTTGGCCGATCAATCATGTCGACATTTTGTCTGAGCACATTACAGTTCCACCTAAGTGTAACTGGCAACGTGCCTTTTTTGCATAACAGGTTTGGAATTTATTGCACTTGCCCAAAGCTAACAAAATGCCAGTCTCTCACCTCATATTGAATGATGCTCACTCACCCCGCGTTAATATTACTATATGTGGTTGTAATCACCACGGCTTAATCTATGCTGACAACAAATACTTGTGCTTGAGGAATATTTTCCTTATAACCTGACTGAGCTTGCAGACCACTGATCTATACAACAGATGTGGAATTGGGCAAAACTAACAAAACATTTGGTTTACGGACCACTGTGACACTGAAAGAGAGGCTCCCCAGTGCAATGTAGAAGGGTGGAGCTATTCTTTACGGTGTTGTAGCAAAGTGTAATGAATCGAAGCATGTACAGTAGAGGTTATTATTTGTGTGTAGCACTAGCTGTTGAGCAAGTGGATCTGCTGCTGTGTGCAGGTGTGTTGGGCAAACACTGCCTTGAGGTGCAGCGGAGGATTTGGGTTCATGTTCAGCAATGTGTGCCAAAACCGTCTCGCTTGTCTTTAACTTCTTTACTTTTATCTGTGCATCCATGTGTGTCTGTAATGCAACCTGAGGTGCTTCTTGCTCCAGCATGCCACTATCTTTTTTGGGTTTGCTCCTGAAGTAAATATGCAAGTGTGAGCTTACATATCTGTCTTTTAATTTTATTGTCAATGTTTATATCTGCCTGACATATTTGATTTATGTCTTTCTTTTGTTTGTGCTTATTAAGAAAGCCCAGCAAGCAGGGTAAGACGTATTCTTGTATCATAAATCCCTGTTTCATTTCCTCCTGCTAAGCCTTCGCACACTCATAATTTAGGCTTAGCTCTGAACAGAGTGGCCTTGCATGCCCACTAGCTGACTCACTTAGCCCCCGCTGAGCCCTGCTCCTGGGTCTGGGGGTTCATCCACAGCCTCTCCCTTTTCCTGGCTCTGGCCGACTTCAGTTCCCAGGCTTCCTGATCCTCAACAGGTCAAACTCTGACTGTAGCCAAGATCAATGCATGCATGTCCTTATGTCATGTGTCGTAGGTGTGCATGCACACTCTGCAGAGGCCCCACCCTATAGGCTGTCTCCTCCTCTGCAGTGTGGTGCAGAGTGACGGTGTGGATCAGGGCCACTGAGGGCAGGATGAGTTCCTCCACCGCAGAGAGAGAGAGAAAAAAAAGAAATATGGTACTAGTTTGCCCAGAGGTAAGCACATTCTCACGTCAAGTTTGTTTTTAAAAGCGTGCACAACACGCTTTTTTTTTTACACTTGGCCCTCAATCTATAGTGTGTGTTTGTGCAATAAATGTGTGCACTTCACATCCTACTTTTATAATCTGATTGGAACATCCCACGTTCGTTACAGAGCATGGATTCCTTTTATTTCCGCTGCTCTAATACAGAGGCTCAGCTCAGTTAGTTCTGAGAATTAAGAGTGCAAATGAACCCATAAATCATATGCACGCATGCACACAACAGCAGACCTCCCATACAGGAAGGTTTTTATAACAGCCAATCAGTATTAAAGGTTATGCTGGTCAGACTGTTGGTTTCAGCCGTGCAAGTCAAGGATTTGTGCTGTATGCGTAAGAAGCCAGCTCGGATCCTGGACACTCACCTCGCTTGCATGCCCCAGTTATCTGGATGACGCAAGTGAATCAGGGCAGATCCACCGCTTGTGTCTCGTTAATATCAGGCACACCCAGCTGCTGTCATAATCCTGCTGTGTGCATGCACAGCCCTTCATGCTCCCATCCTCTCTGGCCTCATCAGAAACACTTGGTCAGCTACTCAGTGGCAGCAGTCATCTCTCTGTGTCTTTCTTGTGCTCTGTCAGACTATCACTGGTGATATTAATTTTGAATTTTAAAGTAACATTTACTCTGATACCAAGAGACTGATAAAAAAAACTGATATACAACGTTAAATCCACTGTTAAAATTGCTAATCCGAAATGTGGCTGTGTTTAAAGCACATATGTATAGCAGCACACATAGTATAGTACAGAAATAATAACAGCTTTCCCAGAGTAATACTAGTTAAAAAGAAATTCAGAAAGCAGAACCAGAAAATATCACCGTGTGTGTGGTGCCAAATTCAGTCCACAGTTTATAAAAGTATTTCATTTTCATCAGATGGAAAACATTTTATTACTCTCAAATTTATTGAGCTCTTGATCCAAGACAGTGTGACCACTGAATATGAGTTAAAAATGAGTTTTAACGCCATAAATGATCTATTAATTTTTCAGTTGTTGATAGAAATGGACAGAAGTAAGCAAGATTAAAAGCACCCATCTACTCTGAATGCAGTGGTCGTGTTTCCGCAGAAGCAAAGCCAGTTATAAAATCAATCAAGCACAGAGGCTCTTGTGCTGAGTACTAATTATAGATTTAATATGAGGCTATTTGATAGAGAACAAAGGTAGGATTATGATATTTTAGTATTAGTTAATTTGTCTGTCTGTCCATATTTTCACACTATGACAAAAAGGTTGTCAAGGATTTTTTTTTTCATTGATGAAATTCACACTGATTCACACATAATATGTGTAGTGAGTGAGTGAGTAGTGAGTCACTCACAGCACACCCCACACCTCTTCTCTGTCCTCTCCATGACCCATAATTCCCTTCTTCCTGCTCACCTAACTCTTAAAGATTAACAGAGTGCTCACTACCTGTCCACCTGCTCGAGGCATCACATTTACGGGCACCAGGGTAATCTCAGGGGTCCAGTTGGTTTTCTAATCCTTGGAAACAGAAGTGCAGAGCCCATCCAAGGGCAGGCTCTTCAGTTTCCAGGAGGATCTGTTATGGGAACTGCCATTGTTCAGCCTGGGAGGCCATCTGTATTGATATCAGAATAAACTGTGCCAAATGCAACTTATTGGATATCATGTTTTCTTGGCATCATTGAGATGTTACAATGTCTTGATTTTACCTTGATTTGGGCTTACACTTTAGTCCAAGTGAAAAGACAAAGAAGCAAACTGGGGCTGGCTTGTGAGCTGATTTGTGGTAATGAAGGTTTTTGTAGAGGTCGTGCCCTTGTTCCAAAACACGCAAGGATAGTGGCACCAGATCGCTATAAAGCCCTACTTGAAGCTTTCATTGGTTTCATCCCTCCCCTCCTGACTTGAGATATACCCTCAGGATCTCTCAGTGTCACCTGGATATCTGCCGCCAATGTGAAACCTGCAGAATGCGAAGCCATCTCTGTTACACACGCCAACAACAATGGAAGGGCAGCTTGGACCGCATTTTGAAGGTTTTGGTTGCAGGGCAATTTTGGAGCTATCAGATTGAAACTGAAGATGCCAGAGCAAGTCAATTCTGTCAGGAATTTCTAAGAGGGGTGTGCACCTTTTTTGAAAGTCACTTTCTTAATGTCAGAAAAAAAACCTTTCAGGGCCCGAGATTCTCTGTCACAATGGAGTTGAGCATGCCATTCTTGGGTTTTAGCGTCTCAAATGTCTCCAGTATTTAAAGTAGTGTGTCTTTTTAAGAGGTTGTCTGTAACAAAGCTAGGTGGCCTTTGATAAGAAGCATGGTATTATATTTCCATAAGTAGATGAGTTGTTGTGTTAGGGTGTAATCCTATTCCAAACTGTTATCTGTTCTGCTATTGAGTACCATCCAAAACTCAGTGGTCCCTCTGATTTTCAGTTTTTAGGGTCTGGTAGCTGCATCTGCCTCATGAGCATTCATACTGTAACACAGGCTAAACTAAATGATGTATGTGATCCCCATCTTAGTGTGTTAGCACTGTAAATTGAGCATGGTCTATCGCTGCAAAACGACATATTCCTGCAGGATGGGGAGAGATCACAGGATGTGCAGACAAACCGCACACTTATGTCATACCTGTTCCTCAGTGCCTCAGCTCGTGTCGATTTTAGTGCCGCCAAGAGACGGCCTCTAACCACTCGGATGCTCTAAGGTTTCATGCTCTTCACTCTGAAGGAATAACATTTCTTACACAAACTGAAGCCACAGCCAGCATGTTTTAAGAGACAGATCCCTCACAGAGTGAAACTTACCTGCTTCAGCCTGCTGGCCTGTCAAGTTTGTCCGATTGAAGCATCAATACTGTAATACCATCAGGGCTGTCTGCACTAACAGTTCAAAAGATAGACGATTTACATTTAACAGACATGGGCTCTTAAGTCTATTGGAAATAAGTAAAAATCAACTAAAGAAATCTTAGAAAACTCAAACTAAAATGAGTGATTAGTTGCGAAGAAGACGAAGATAAGGCAACCATAGAAATAATAAATGATATCCGATATTAATTTTGGTCTGCTCTCTGCTCATGATGTCTCTCATCAGACAGTTATTTGGTGGCCAACAGAACAGACTAACAGCTCAGTTATAAGGTGTGATAAGATAGAAGACCATATTTTCCCTGTATCATAATGATGCCAGATAAACACAAGAGCCAGGTCAGTGTGTCCCAGAGTCCGGATGGGAAAAACATAGCTGAAATGGTGTTTTGTTTTTTTTTTTCTTTCTTTTTCAGTACTCTTCTGTGAGCCTTGTGTGTTTTTTGACTCGCCTGTTTCTGAAAAGGGAAGGACGGGGAGAGGGAGGCGCCCGGCGATTCTTCGGCAGGCTTGTTCTGTCGCTGTGCCCGGCAGTGCCAAACCCGGCTCCCTGCTGAGATGACCCTGGGCACACGCTCCAGCTGTGCAAACACAGCCGCATTGCTGAGCACACACTCACGTTCAGGCTGAGCCAAATCCAATTATTTGCCTTGCCTTGAGTTCTTTTTTTTTCCGTTTTCATTTCATTTCAGTAGCACATATTCAGCCACCTTCCTCAGTGCACAAGGGCAGCACTGCCAGGCTGAGCAAGGCTTACAAACGCACCACTGTGGTTTGGCTCTCCTCTGTGTGTGGACGTTCCCCTGCTTGTCAGCTTAATTTCTCAGCCTTTTGCGCATTTACTTTCATAAACTCTGGCATGACAGTGAGTATCCAGTGGGGATGATTTGTTAACTTTAACAAATTTAAGAGAATCCCTTTTATTTTTCTGAGGTTGGGTAAACTGTGCAATACAATGCATACAGTATGTCCTCTTAAAAGTGCAACTGAAATTATATTTTATCTTAAACAACAAAAACGATATAAAAAGCTGGAAACTGGTCTGTGCATCCTCAATTTTAAAATCACATGACTGCCGCCATATCTCTCATTCCATCTGAATACCAACACCCTCCGCTGTTTACAAAGTGCATCGCTATTTGTTTTTCATCCCAGCCGATTTGAGTCATCACACATTTGTATTGATTTTAACTGTCTTGCAATGCATTGTCACATCCCTGGTGTCCAGTTAAGTCGACACAGAGGGGATGCGAGCCACTCGATTGGCGGCCAGTTTACACAGACGATGGACAAATGTTTTTGTCACAATATGAAAATAAGCGCCCAGTCTGTTATGTTGCCTTCAGCGACACATGCTCCTTCAGGTCATCCTTCAATCCAAGATGCACAGGAAGTCAGATGATCAGATGTAATTTAAACAAACCTCAAGGTTAATCAGATTGTTTGCACAAGAAGCTTAGATGAGCAATGTGATCATCCAAACGGTCAGCTGTAATCAGCCATCAGAGTCTGTGGGTGGTGTTTCTGGTTGTACTTTGAGCTACAGTACTTGCCTTAGTTTTGTGTGCGCAGTTTTCTTGTGCAATAAGGGAGTTGTGAGAGTGCAGGAAAAGAGTAAAGCCACAAAAACATCGCTGTCATAATGAAGAGAAACATTGGCAAAAACTAAGAAAATAAGAATGGGTGCTCAATGAATTTTCACGGAAGTTCATAACTTGTTGTGTAACTTCCCTTCATCTTTAATATATTTGCTGGTAATTATATCCAGATCTGATACTGTGCAAATTCCCACTCTAAATGACTGACAAGCTGAACTTACCCGCTTGAAAGCTGGAAAAAACTTAACTGATATAGTCATTAAATTAAATAGCAAACAGTCCTGATGCTCATTTGATCTGTTTACCAGTATCTGCAGACAAAAGGCTGCTCTCTGCATGGTGCTAGGAGAACAAAAGGAGCAGAAGAATGGACTATCACGTTACCTCACATGAACTGACATTTTAATGGCTGCAACCTCTGATTCTTGTGTTGAATTGAGAATATTACCACAAGTATCTGATTCCAGCCACAACACTGGAAGACATATTTTGCATTTATAAATGAAAAAAATCACACTTCAAGAATATTTTGTAATGAGATCAGTACATAACACCTGAATCCTCCCATTTCAGATGAACTGCCATGCACTCACTGTATAATATGATCACAATAGACCGCAGAAGAAGCTACTTTTGGCTCTGCTGCTGCTTTGGAGCGAAATGATTTTCCCGAGATAACAGAGTGCTTATCGTGATCCATAGGGAGCCCTAATGCAAAAACAAACATACAATATGCTGTCTCTCACCGTCGCCGGGCCTATATTGAACACAAATAGAGGTTCCTGGAATTTTCACACGTGCATACATGCCAGCAGAAAATCTGAGGAAAATGTGAAAAAAGTTAGAAGAATGCAACAAAAACATCACAGCAAACCTTGAAATCGCTTTAGGAATATTACTGCAGACGCAGGCAGTAAATATTACATTATTCATATGACAGTCTGACATGCATGCACACATGTGAGACAAGTTAGACAAACAGTAGTGGACTCAAAAGGTGTCAGATAAATCTCCCACGGCGTGTTTAAGAGTTCAAATGGCGCCTCTGATCTGTTTCTTTAATACTTAGGGAATGTGGAGGACGAAATGTGCCAACTCACCCCCTCACCCCCTCACCCGCTCACCCAGCCAATCCCTTCAAACGCCACTTTGGCTGCATCCCAGATGTCAGGGACTTCATTCATCAAACCGCTCCCTCTCGCCGGTAATTACACAAGTATGACAGGGATGTTTGAATAATTTTTCTCGACATGCTATCATCTCGCAAGTCTTTGCAATCATCCTCCATTATTGCTGTCAAATACCTAGGCTCGAGACGCTTGTTTTCTGCATGTCTGTCATGCTGAGATGCATTCTTTTAGGGTTGTGTAATTAGGTATTCTTGATGGCAGATTGACCTTTGCTGAGAGATCTACGTATTTCTGCTCCTCTTAAGTCAGTAGAACGTCATTCTGGGTTGCTGTCCGTCAGTCTTCTGGGGTAATTGCACCCACTGGAATCTCTGCATATTGACAAGACAATGGATGGATGACATTAAGCTGTCACATTATGGTGACTATGTCATTGTAGACTGGTGGGGAGATATATTGTTGTGTCAGATTTTTTTGTTTGTATCTCAGGTACGGTTCCCTTGGGTGATTGTCATGTTTAGAAGAGCCTAGACAAATCACTGGGTTTCCCCATCTCGTCTGTCAGAGCGATGCTGATGATGTTGTGGTTTGTTTGGCTACAGGAGAATGTTGAGTCAAGTGGGGATGTCTGGGAGCGTCTGCCAGACGGAGACTTGGGCCATCTTAGAAGTGAATCATGTCATTGTCAGCATCTGTTCCAGTACTGAAGGACAATCTGAACCTGATTGTTTAAAAACATGGTACTTAAATTGAATTTCTTTGGTGGAAATTAAAGAATTCACTACAAATTTGATGACTACAGATGTGTAAAATGGCTCTTTGAAACATACCAGATCTTTCCAGTGTAACTGACTATGTTGACCAAGCAAATTCTCAATTTGCCCCCAGGCCATAAATTCATGATTTGGGTTCTATAATTTGTGGAAATTATAGCTTGTTGAAGGATATGGTCCTTATCATTCACACATTGTAAAGAGAAAGCAATTTAAAGAAAGTTTAGGTCCAAGTAGCAGGCTGAAAACTTGCTGGTAAACATCCAGAATCCACTCTGTGCCCAGTGTGCAGCTGGCCTCTAGTAATGCAAAACACAATTGAGGAATGGAGCATGGATTATGGAGCGGAGGGCTGGCTAGTTAAAGATGCCACGCTACAGGCAGGGTAGCATTTCATTATTAGCCTCACTGCCAGCCAGATGAGATCAGGGTTTGAGAATGCCACAGAATATGGAAATTAAGATTGTTCGATGGTCAGGCAACTCCACAAATGAGGGGCTTAATTTGGGTAAAGGAATGCAGCAGCAATTCGGCGGTAACCGCAGACGGCGCTCTGGAGAGGACCAGAGCTTTCATGGAGCATGATGTCGGCTAAAACTGTTTAGCAAACTCAATGGAACAGATTTGTTCGGCCTCGCTGTGGTATCAAAATGGGGGTCCTTATAGATTGCAGTTTTTTCTTTCATGTTTGCACTAATTTGTTGAACATCACCCAGGTTTAATGTGTGATGCAGCCAACTGCTGCCAGGTTTGTTCTTTGTCCATTTCAAAGAAAACAACAATTACTGGATTGGTCTTCTGGGAGGTCTGGCATGGACAGCTCTGCACGCTTTTCATGGTGGGATCCACATTTGAGACATTGCCACTGTCAGTCCTGGAGAGGCTTACTATGGGATTTTATATTGAATAAATGGGTAAAATTGGAGAAATGACCAGATCTGACTACTGGAAAACTTGGAAAAAAAAAATCACCAAAATCTGCAGTGCTTCGTCACAGGTCAATATTCACAAGGCACATTTTCCTGACATATTGGAAATGGACTCAACATTTCCGTGTCTTGTTTTATATTTTAGACCATGCGTGGAATTTTTTGAATAGATACAAAACAGTGAAGAGTTTTCATTTGAGTTTCAGACTGATACACTAAAATGGTAGCTTTGAGCTCCCAGATCAGTGTGAACTTCAAATGAGCTCTTCAAATTATCTCAAACTTATACTTCTACTCTTTCATAAAGACATACTTCTTCTTTGACTAAAAAGAGCAGTTTGGTTCACAAAAAGTGATGCTTATTAACTGGAACTTCATATTTAACGTCATATTAAAGTATGACATGGCAGTAAAAATGAGAAATTGCACCATGTCATAGTTGTTTTTTGATTTGTGGGAAAATAGTTCAAAACTATTTAATTTTACCTCTCTAATGAGGGACATGACTAAAACCTGAATGGAAATTTAAAGGAGAATTCTTGGGGCGCCACTACAAAACCTCTTATAAACAGTTATCATCAATCATCCATTGACAGTCACCTTTATGTGTGAAATTACCCTGGTGTTTTGAATCAGCCGTGCAGCAGCGCACATGGACTGAACAGTGAACTCGTTGGCCTGCTACATGTGGAACATTGTGTTGTAATTGTGCCACCCAGCTGTCAATTTTAATCCCTCTACGAATTGATATGATGAAGGAGGGCAGATGTTTGTGTGTGCTGTATGTGGTTATGACTGAACCTCTGAATGGAAAACCACTGCTTAGTTATGGCTCTCTTGAACACACCACGACACCATCCATCTTTGTAGATGCTTTTGTCAGAGCAGGCAGTCTCTGTGTTGGTACACTCACCATCACAAACAGCTTCATTACCGACAGAAGTCAGCGGTCACAGTTACTTAACACCTCAGAGATAGCCGCAGATCGGCCAGTGTGTCGATCAGACTAAAGAAAAGCTGTGATGGAGAGCTGTAATGCAGCTGCTGCAGACACCACTGTCCATGTCTGATGGTTGGACTGCTGCCACTGTTGTGTTAATGTGGTAGTATGCATCCTTTACTCTCTCACTGTGCTGCAGTGATGGTTCTCAGTGATGCTGTTAGTTAGTTACAGTGTTGGATATTGGACTGAATACAGGTGTTTTACACTGTATATTAAACCAACCATACATGAATGTCCACTTGTACTAGTCTATCTTGTAGCTGTCTGGGGATAAGTGAACATTTTGACTTCCTGGTGACCCTATTTAAAAAACTTGTTGGGATTCATCCTTTGGGGACCATGAATGTTGTTGAGATATTTAATTGCAGAGCCATGGCGATATAGCATGGCTAAAATGTTACTGAAAGTGGCTTTTAAAGGAACAATACAACTCTTCTCTCTGCTCTTTGGTTAAATTGTAGGGATGTAGGGATGTCCTGATCTGATATTGAGAACGGATATTGGTCCAATTAAAAAAAAACAAAAAAAATAAGTATTGGATTATTTTGGCCTGCATCTAAAATCTCTGATATCTTCACTCTGTCCATTCCAGACTCCACTCCAGCTCTTCTATCCAGCAGCAGAGCCCAGTGATCACATCAACAGCTGTGCTAAGGTGCTAACGAAGAAGCAAGAAGCAGGAGTGATGTCAGCCCTGTGGCAGTACTTATCTTAAAGTTACTTAATATCTTTAAAAGGGAAGTTCTGTTTTTTTTTTTTTTTCAAATTGGACCTTATTTCTGGGATAAAATACTGTCATTTACTCACCTGTATTGACGTATTTCTAACGATTTTGGATTTGACAATATCCATTTAACAGGAGTGAAGCGTGCCCAGAAATGCAGCCAACTTCCACTTTTAAATCTGAAAAAGACGTTGCAGTGCAAAACTTGTCATGCACAAGTTTCCTGTGGTGGAACAGAACTAGGAAGTATATTATGGCCAACCTCATCAGCATTTGAAGCAGCATCACAAAAAAACGGGACTTCAGGGTCTTCTAATTACTTTTTTATTTATTCAGTTTTAGAATCTGCTTAAGACAAATTGATGGTTATTTGGTAAATAGTGGATTTATTGAGGTTAAACTGATGATTGATAACAAATGGGTCGGTCCCTCTCAAACCTACTGTTGCTGACTATAGTTCTCTGTTTGAGTAAAGTCACGTGATCAAGCCTTTTCTAACATTTCATACTACAAAATAAATAATAAAAATATGTATGATTTGTGCTGATATTGTATTGGATTGGTATTGGCCACTACTCAAAGCTGCAATATCGGTATCATATCAGAGGTGAAAAAGTTGTATCAGGACACCCGTAATTCTATTTGCACAACAGCTTTGACTTTATTTAATATTATGCTGTTTTTGCTCAGATTTGTACAGATATGTAGTTCTCTTCATTTCTCAAACTTGCATACCTGCCCAGTTTTCTTGAGAACACTATCCCTGCTCCCTTGTCATTAATAACATTTGGAAGCTCCTCTTTGTGGGAAAATAAATGATGGATTTTGCTATGGATCTGCTTTCGAGTCTTAGACAGAGGAGGAGAAGATGGATGATTTCAGGAAAAATGACTGTCTCACCCAGAGAAAACGTGATATGGTCATGATTGTCCACCCTCGCCTCTAGCTTGAGTTTCACACTCTTACATAACCCCCCCACCCGCCCTACAAGCTAGAATCAGCTAAAACAAAGGGCCAGGACCATTCATCACAAGCAGAGGCAGTAGTCAGAGAAACAAGTGGGTTTTTTGTCTTTAAGTGGGTGTGGATGGGGAAGATACAAACTGGGTGGACGTATTAAAGCAGAGCTATTATGTCAGTGCTTGCTGAGTCCAGCTGAGGCCTCTCAGCTGCTGCTTTTTCTTTCACTCAGTGGATGGAGAGCTTGGCCCAATCATGCTGGACCACAGGGAAATAACAAAAAGAATGTGATGATTCAGTACCCAAATCCATGTCAGGGCTTTTCAGTTCTTTTGTGTAATCTGGAGGAGCTACTGTATCTCCAGTCACATCAGTATGTTGACTTAAAGCCTGTTCTTTGGCTCTCTACTTGAACATTATGAACAGCACTTCACTAAACCCCTTTTAGTTCAACACTAAAGACCTGCTATGACATTCCTTCTGTGCATGGTGCAGAAACTTGCTTCAGGAAATGACATGTGAGGCGTCCAGATCTGGTCTTCCCTCCCCTGTTCCGTCACTCTGCCCTCAGTATCATCGCCATGGGAACTCTTTTGGGCCTGTCAATGTTTTCTTGAGTAACCCAGTGGGTTAGGTGTGTCAGTCCCTCCTCAGACTCCTCTTATAGGAGGGCCTGCTTCAACTTTGTTTTGACACAAGTAACACGTCTACAGTAATTTTTCTCAGTCCAGCAGCTGCAAGTCATCCAGTCTTATTTTAAAGCAACATGAATCAGTTTTTTGGCTACTTGCTTTAGAGACATAATTCCATAAAAAGCTGATTGTCACACACACATTTAAAACATTACGTTGACTTACTGTATGATGCTGGTATTGCTGGTCTGTCAGCATATGAAAAGTGAAGCCATTGTGGAAGTGACTTGAAGTTGCATTCTTTCTAATGGCCAGCAGGGAGCATCTCATGGTTGCAAAAATAAGATCTTTATGCTTTATTGCCTCAGTAAATACTGTAAAAATGAGTTTAGGACCTTAGTTGGTTGCTTGTTCCAAGTCCAATACAGAATGGTAATGGAGTAAAATAACTGATAAAATAGGGCCTGCATTAGAGCGTGGCCGCCTTGTGATTGGCAGATAACAACCACCACAATGTTTGGGTGTTCCTGGAACTTCAGTTAAAGAAAGTTAAGTTTGGTTGCCTAAAATATAATGCATTACTAAGCTCCACCCTCTGGTGTCACTTCTGGTTGCAAAAACCAAGATGGAGCCAATCAAATTGCTAAACTCAAAGCTTCATAAAGGCAGTCCCCATGACTTCCCGGTGACTACGACCTCGCCTCATATACAGACCATTGTCTTTATGCACCCAAAGATTCATAGCAACATCAAACATTTCTAGTCTGCTTATTTTTATGATACATCAACACCTTTCCTGTGTTGCTTTTAAGCCTTGAATGGTTCGCTTCACTTTTCAATCAAGCATGTCAGTGATATAACCACCACTGAGGGAGAATCATGTCAGAACAGTGTCTGTGGCGTACACTGTGCACTGGATTAAGAAAAAACACTTAGTGTTTGCGGTTTTACGGCCCGGTACTGGCATTGTCACGGCACACCATGCTGTTCTTTGAGCTGTCAAAAACTCTTTTGAGGGCCTCATTAAAAACCACCACATTAAATATAATAGCAGTCGTTACCTGAGCAGGGAAACCGCACTGTGTCTGGTGCAGAGATTAAATGTTAGCGGTAGAGTTATTTTTATATTGAGATGAATCCCTGCTGGCTAATGGGGTACAAAACACTTCAGCACTCAATTTCATCTGTCGTATTGTAAAGCTAAGGAAGCCAGCACCAGGGTGTCTCACCACATTGTTAGCTCCTGACTAAAGGAGAAACTCCTTGATGACACTTGTGGCCTCACACAGAGCAGGTGGACTAACCTGCAGGAAATATGCTATTTGCTAATGTTGCACGCTTGGATTGGTCAAGCGCTCATGTTGCAGTCAGCCTGTGGTCAGCTCAGGAGTAAAGAATTGTGATTTATTTTACGTGCACAGCCGGTGCAAGCATTACAGTATTTGGTCTCTGTTTGTGTTGCAGGTTGATATTCTGCGGTCAGAAAGGGAATCTCACAGAAGCCAGCGGATAGCTGAAGAAAAATGTGTGGTGACAACTATAGTATTAAATGATCAATGATGACCTCTTTAGATGAGCTATCCTGTTACAGAACACAGTGCACTCAGTCCTTAAAACGCCTCACACATGACAAGACAGAGTGTATTTTGATCAAATGAATCTCCATAAAAACAATCACCTTAATCACAACATTTATTAATGCTTTGGTAGTATATTTATTAAATACATAATAACAAAAACTCTTATACATATTTACAAAGCCTCCAAAGTCTTCTTCATGCTGTAAATGCAAGGCTTTACATTTTCACACGTCCATTGATGTCATATGACCAGAAGTTTTAATGAGTCACAGTAGCATTAGGGAGGTGTTGACACCTTGACTGCTTCCTGTCAGATGATGAGCACCTAGAAGAGGATTAAAACCAGTTAGAACTAATACATCTCTTAATATTCTGTGTAAAGTTTCCAGACACTCTTGGTGAGATTTCTGTTGTTCTGCTTGACAGAATAATAATAGACCCTTGCAACACACATCCTGCATCAACACCTCCTTTACTTTTAAGTAAATTTTTGCTCTGCAAAATAAGGAATGACTTTTTTTTGCAGGGTAAGCCATTTCATAAAATGTCTTTTCCAAACAGAAATATTTATTAGTACATACTAGATGCTGTATGTATCTGCCATTGGAGTACAGTTAAAGGAAGCAATTAAATATACATTTCATCAGAATCTTCATATAGCTTCCTTGTAAAACATAACATTATTTGAATTTTAGGCCTTTTCCCAGTAATGGATAACAGCTCTCACCTCTTCATCCTCTTGATCCTCATTTGCTGACTGGCAGATATCTTCTCAAAGTGCTATAAGTAGCCCCCCTTAGTTCCTGGCTGGTGTCAGCAACGTCTCTGTGACATATCCTTTGCATTTTTTTGTCCATCATCATCCTCACCAGTGCCATCACCGGAGGGTACCAGTCTTTAGAGCTCCTCTTCCTCACGTTTTGATATTTTTGAACTTCTTTGCCTTGTTTATATCTACACTGGGTAGATTGGAGTCTGCAGTGTTCAGGTGAAATGATCGATCCCACTGCCATGGCTGTTAAGATGCAGAAGTAAACCCCTCACATGTCGGTTCTTGCTTGTCTGTTGATGAAGCAGTAGCCTACTGCACAGCTTGTCCACAGTGTCTGGAGTGGAGTGAAGAAGTGCTGTAAGTCAAGTGCTCAGTGGTCAAAGTATTGTGTTTATTGACAATATTGACATCCATTCTTATCCTCTTTGTCTTTATGAGACATCGGGCCAATAGAGTTGAAGATTAGCACATTCACGTCATTCTCTCTGACGTCTGTATGACCCTCTTCTTTCTCCAATCATATGTGGGTGTGATGCACCAAACGCATCAACACATGATGGCGTTTATTGAGGATATTGACACTATCAGCACTCTTATCCACTCTGTCTCAAGTTTATGATACGTTAATAATCTTACTCTTACACCCACCCAGCACAACAGACGCAATCATTTTCATGTCATGTAAGTAGTAGGTCTTGAAATGAGATGTGGTCAGGTGCATCATTACCACATTGCTATCTTGAGAAACGATTGCCATTAACCAGGGTGTTTTGAGGCTGATGTATTTGTGCATTATGCACTGTCTTTTTGCCAGTTTTCAATAATGACACAGGGGCACAAAGGCTCATTCAGACAGGTACAGACAACATTTGCTCATATGCAAACAAGTGGAGTTGATGGGTCAGAGCTTTGGGTGACGGTGGAAGCAGAAGGTCCACCAGCCAAGGGCTACATGCATTATGCACATGGCCAATTAATAGACTAAATACAACCCCATGTATGCCATACTTTGTGTGCAGCACAGTTTAACTAGCAAGAGTAGAGGTGGACTTTTAGACCACACACAACAAATTGTTAAATAGGGCCTTATACCTGCTAAACATCAGCATGTTAGCATTGTCATTGTTAGCATGCTTACATATTATCATTTTGCCATCACTTCCATTTGGTTTACAACTAATCTGTCATTGCATTAGGTTCTACACTGGCATTCTCTTTCAACAGGAAATACATCAAATTAAACTAGTAAGGTGCTTTTTCCTGAGGCTGTGTCAAGGAGGTGCTCATGCATCATCAGGAAGGTGCCACACATTGTTATAAGACATGGGAGCAACAGAACGTGAATGCAGAGGGATGTGATGACAGCGCCAGGAGACTTTTACATCTATCAAAGGCAGACCCCCCTCCCCACCCCCTTGAGGCTTCATTCCTTGTGTTCAAGATGAGAAGTGGTTGTAGTTGAAGAGGGCAGCAGTGTGATGAGTTGAGCTCTTTGCCACTCGTCTCGCTCGCAGGGCAGACTGTACTTGGGAGATATCGGTAAATCAAGTTGAGAGATATCTGGCAGAGAAAGATGAGGAGAAGGTACTATCTTCAAAAGCAGTCAGAGGAAGAACATGAACATAACCAAATAATCCATCAGGAATGAGAGAATGTGATGAAAATGATCTTTGACTTTTATTTTCCCAGAGAGCTTAGTCATGAGCTGTTGCATCGCAGGTATCCTGTGTGAACGCCTGAAGTAAAAATTGTAACCATCAGTGTTTTCTTTCTCTTTTACACACAAGAGTGTCTTGTTGCCTGATGCGAGCCAAGACTCTGTCATGGCATTCATGACTCTTACTTTTATCGGTCCTGAAATCCTAAATTGGCCGTGAGCTTTGGGATGTAATGAGCAAATATTAAATTAAGTGCATCATAATCCCATCGTCCCAACAGGTCAGTGTGTGGAGGCAGGGACAGATATGGCGAAAGTGGCAGGATGAGGAAAAGGACGCCCTTTTTCCGAGCTTATGGAAGGGGAGGGTGAGGGCGAGGGAAGACTACGGTGTTTCCTGCTCCAAAATGTGTTAAGTGAAAGCTCACATAAATCCCCTTGAAAGTGGATTAGCAAAAATATCTTTTCCTCTTAGGTTTCATTCAGACAGGAGCCAGTCTTGAAGAAATGGTGTCCTTATCTAAACACTGGACGGAACCATATTAATCAAAGGCAGCAGTGCAAGAAACATAAGTCTAGCTTTTGGCCTAGTGCAGCACAGTGAAAGTTGCTTGCTTTTCACAGTTTCCACCTAAACACTGGAAGCTGGCACCACGTTAGAGGAAAGCTCAATTATAATATCAGGTTGGTGTTATTACTGTTGATTATGTGCTTTTGAAGACCCGACCTGCCCCTGAGTTCACTTCCTCTCTTCTTGCGTGGTTGAGACATGCTCTTTGAAATCTAACTCGCCTAGGAGGTTAATGAATCACCGGCCTGCTTCCCTGTTTTACTTTCACCCTTGGCCTTTGTCACATGGACGCACACATACACACCAGCACGCACTGGATTTGAGCCTCTTGTGTGTGGACGCCTGCTGGAGTTAGTTCTTTCAATCATGGGCAGGGTGTGTTTTCTTAACCCCTGTCATCTTCATTTCAGATAAACTCAAACATTGCCTGAGTTAGTGCATGCTTGTAAGGAATGTGACACACTTCATATAGTGGTGTTAAAGTGGGCTCCTGTCACCAGCCTATAGTTCACAGGACTTCACATGAAAGCCATGTCTTCTAAAGATACATTTATAAAATTCAGCTTCATATGAATCATCATGCCATCTAGATAATCTTTTTTAATCAACAAGTACTTTTGTTTTTCCTAAAATATCTGCTCCTGGCAACTGAACATGATTAATGTTTCTGTGAAATCTGCATTCATTGACTTTTTTAGGCCACTTGGAGACAGTGTACCAAGCTGAACATTGACGTATTCCCATCAAGTTGTTTGGCTTAAGGTTTCCAATTTACGCAATCAACAGACACGTAGCAACATTGCCTGGCTTCCTGTGAGTCCATGTCCATACTGAAACAATGACATGATGACTTGTAACAAGATACAGGATGAGTTGACATTTTTGGTATTTGACCAAAACCAATGATATTTCCCTTTACCTCCTCCCTACAATTTCTCAAAACTATGATACTTCATTTATCGGCAAATATGTTCAAAACAACAAAACTGTTGCGTGTAAATGTACAGTATATTTGTGTATTTCATGAAAGCATTAAATTATTATGTCTGTATTGTTTCAATCCCCTTTCATGACATGATAATGTAACCCAATATTTGGGCCCTGTTTTGAAATATCCAGTCCTCTGCCAGATCCTAATGGTTTAGTCCAATGGGGGTGTGCAGGATGCTTGACATTGGCACTGGACAGCCAGTTTGTTTTGTTAGGGAAAAGGATTTGATAGATCTTCCCTTAAAGACTCCACCGACTCAGAGTTTGAGCTGTCATGCACCATTAGCCTGCGGCTCAGTCTGGTTCCAGCATATCACACTTCTTTTAAGGAAGATGGATGCTAACTTCAAAATGACAAGGAAATCAGATTTGTCTGGTGTTAAGACACTAAAAGTGTGAGAAAATCGTTTCGGAGACGGGGGAAGAAAAAATCTCTTGAGAAAGAAACAATCTGCATGTTCGTCTCAGCCAGGCCTCCATTTAGCCTTGAGCAAGGACATCTGGTCACTTAAGTGGTTTTCAGCACATCTTAGCCGATATACACATATCACTAAAGTTTCTCTTAATGTTTCCAGGCTTGACTTATGTTTGCTTTACCCCTGGCTTGTGGTTGTGCAACATTTTAATTTTCAGCATCGATGGCAGAGAGGACATGCTTCAGTCACTCAGCTGAGAGCTTGTGTTATATTCAGAAACCGAATGTTGGGCTGTATTTTGCTTTTTCATATCAGTTGTTTGGTTTCCATGCTACATGTACAAAAGCTTCTGGGATGTATAGTTTAAAAGAATTCTTGATTCTTAAGGTTATTGTCAGAAATGTACAGTATTAAATTTCCAATATATTTCACTAATGTCTTACTGGTATAAGATGAGTTTGTACACACTGACAATGACAGTAACAGAAAAATATATATTTTATGTGCCAAGGTGCAATCTGACGAGGTGCAAGAAGATAAATGAAAAAATACTTTCTTTTATTAATCTTTAAAGAAACTGGTTAACCAAAATCTTATGTCTCAGCCCAGCAGCTGCCACATGTGGCGATCCATACCCAACAAAAATGTGCTTGTACATTATGATCTTGGTCATCCGAGGAGGCTTTTGCCCACATTTTACTGCAGTGACTTATGTGTTATTATAGATGCCTCCGCAGTTTAAGTGACTGCAGCTAAGCAGTGCTGAGTGTAGGGCTTTCCACCAGATTTGATTTGTCTTATTTAAGAGTCCACTCTGTGGCTCTTTCCCACACAAAGCTGGTGTAAGTTTTGCCACAGTTGCTTAGCAGCACTGTTATTTTTTTAATTGCCCTACAACTAAAAATCTACAACCCCCTACAGCGCGAAAAACCTCAAGTACCCCAAACCCACATCCCCTGCTCTGGTCTGTTCTGCCTTGGCACAGAGGCAGGGAGGCAGGCAGCTGACCCGGGTCATGACAGGGTGTTTATGGCTCACGGAGAGCAGCTGAGGGCTCCCACTCTGTGAATTTGTGCATCCTTCAGAATGCGGGCCCTGCTGTGTTGCTAATTGGCCCTATCCAGGACACACCTCACCCCACACAGAAGACAAGGGTTACTACATCCTCTGATGTCAGGTCTCCTCTGCTGTGAATCCCTACAGAGCCCATAATGATTCCCCTCTTCAAGAGGAAAATGTGGTTGAGAGCACACACCAAAATGAAACACACACACACACAATGCTTAGTAACTGATTGCAAATAGAAGGCACTTAAATTTGCTCAGATTTCCCAGCATTACTCCAGAGTGGTGAAATAGCATGGTCCTAAACATAAATAAGAGCTGGTTGCATCATCGTGTGGAGGTCTTTTTTTCTTTCTTTCTTCTTTAACCCCATATAGAAGAACCCACGCTACAGAAAAAGGTCATAAAACCTCCAGAACAAGAATTAGTTGGTCGGCATCTTGCATGGCATCCTCTGCCATTAGTGTATGAACATGTGTGAATGAGTACATGCTGACATGGAAAGTGATTTGAGTGGTCCATTTACCATTTACCAAACATCTCCATGCTCTTCCTTTCTTCCTTGAAATGAAATTGTTCCAATGGCAGGGTGACAAACCGTGCTGTCATAGCCTCCTCTGACTGTCTCACACTGCCTCCTTGATCTTTCTCCAGCAATGATGTTGCTTTTGCACATGTTTGTAGTTTGTATTGTGGTGTGTTGACCTCCAGGATATGTCTGATGTATCACCTCTTTGTTTTCCAGGTTGCTGTTTGGGCTAACGATGGAGATGCAGTGTTCATCAGGGAATTCACTCTAATTCGACGAGACCACCTTGCAGAAGAGCCTCTCCACGATGGCGGCCAAAAACCAGAAGACCCTGTAAGTGCCTGATCGGAAAACAGTACACTTCTAATGCTGTTTAATTTGAAACATAAACTTCAAATGTGAAAACTTATATCTTCTTTTATAATTTAAATAGAAAATGAATTTAGATGTCAGATGACATTTAATCACCCAGTAACTCGTGTGTGTTTGTGTAACACACCACACCAGAGGAGCCATGTTACACCTCAGTAATGAATACAAGTGAATGATGATTGTGGGACATTGGGAGTGGAGGACGGGCTGACCCAGCTTGATGTGAAACAGGGCAGCACATGCAAACACATGCACTTTAACACGTTTGAGGGTGGGGTGGCTTTTCTTTTTTTGCATCACATTACTCCAACTCTGTCATCACCTTTTGAGACATGAGTCCCGGCTGTGGAGGTTTTCTTAAGCCGATCTCTCACCCAGATGTTTCATCTAATTGGGCGGGAGGAAGGGTTGAGCTGCCGTTGTCACAGAAATCAATGTCAAGCTCGCCTATCTCATCGTTCCTTTGTGACAGGATTGGTCCTGTTGCAATTTGAGAGGAATCTGTTAAAAGTGATCAAATGTTTCTGTCGTCGCTGTGAGGATATTATGTAATAGAGCCAACTCTTACACACACTTTCCTCCTCCGTCAGTTGAAAGGTGAAATGTCCTCCTTAGGCGTCTTTCACAAGCCTCCACGCTTGAGTGAATGCCCCTTTGACTTAACATACAGCATATTCAGCAGCCCTTTGAACATTGATCAAATATGGTGACATTTCTTTAGAAACGGGTGATCTCCTTGAACTTGTCGGCACACTTTAAAGCAGGATCATGAGGGCTTACTCCAACATACACATGAGCAGGATGGCCTGACAAATCAGTGGCAGACAGAGGTCATTTTCACTTTTAATGGGGGCTCACAGATTCCTATTAAATGTAATATTCATGTTAACTTTGCCCTGCCTTGTATCTTAAAGTGACATATATTTGTCAGTATTTCATTCCATCTTTGCTTTTTACATCCAGACATGGCAGACTTTTTGGAAAAAACACTGAAACAATCAGAAGTCTGGATGTAATTGCTGTGCTGATACTGTAGTACTGTAGTTAGAAACCACAAACAGCTATATTTACAGCACTTGGATTTCATATTGCAACCTAGCAGCAGTCTGATTTATGATGCACTGACCTCAAGCAATTTTTTGATTTGCATCAGCGAGTGGTTTTCAAACCAGACATCACATAAACGACGTTTACATATCCACTCCCACATACTGTATTCATGCCATCCTGGCCTCAGTTGCTCTTTATCGGTTTCAGTATAGTGAATTGGGTTGCATTATTTTTAGCCATGAACACACAGGTGCAAATTAAGTGCCTTGGTAGTGATATCATTCACATCAAATAATTTGCTTTCTTTCCAAAACTTGAGATAATAAGCACTAGAGACAGATAACAGTTATCTCAGCATAAAGGTAAGCTCAACTAACCAGCTGCTGTTTGTAGTCTTGTATTAAAATATATTTACAGTATTCAACTCTTCAGAGAGTGAATAAGAGTATTTCTCTATTTAATTTATAGAGAACCAGGCTGACTATTTGCCACTGCTTCCAGTCTTTATGCTAAGCTAAGCGAGGTTAACTTGCTCTCTGGCCCCACTCACCACTTTATTCACAGGCATGAGTGTAATATCAATCATGTCATCTAACTCTCAACAAGGACATTAAGAGGCTCATTTCTCAAATGTGGAAATGTAAAACTGTTCATTTAAACCTTTTTTTGGCTAAAATGTATTTATGTACAGGATGACTTTTACAGGATCTTGTGGGTCAGGGTCTTTTTCATTGACATTTAAAGTATCACATTAATTTGGACAGGTTAAGAAGTGGTTTCTTAAATGGAGTTGGCATCCTTTCCTACAAATGTGATGCTAGCGTTTCTTCACATACGGAGGCTACAGACTCCCAGGAGCCACTTGATTCCTTTCGGCGTTCAAGTCGATTTGGGTCCTGTAAGTGCTGCTTCGTGTTGGAGTTTGGTTCAATATTAAGCTTGATTCCAAGCCAAGAAAAATGCAGCTTAATTAGCAAGCTACCCAGGAGGCGGATCTCAGACCCCAAAGTGCATTCGCTTTGTCTCATTTAACTTTCATCAGTATGTGCCAGGGTCAGTTGGTGGGCAATAGGACTGACCTCCCCAGCACCCTTTACCCTATCCCTCAGGAGCGCCACAGATGAATTGTTCTCTCCCAAGGAAAGTGTTTTTCCTGGCAGCCTCAGCACGAGCTGCCTCGATGGAATAGAGTTGTCTCAAACAGCTTAGGCCTAACATACCTTTGTAAATTAACCCATATTTATTATGTGATGGCAAGCATGGACTGTAGAGCTTCAACAATGTCAGCATTCATAAACAAATATCAAGTAAGTTTATTAGGTTGAGAGGTTCCTGAATCAAAAGCGTACGGGGGGTCTGATGGCTAAAATGTTGGCTGCAGGGTCTGAGAAAATCTTTTTTTTCCTCTCAGTAACATGACTGAATGAGTAAGACTGTGAAGATAAACAGAAAAGCTGGTCATAAATCTCTCTCTACGACTATTCCCACTCATTGTTTGGCCATGAATGAATTTTTCCAGTAGTTCCGAGAGCAGCAACTAACTTAAAACCTGCAGAATATCATTTTGTTACCTTTTCCTACGATTTATTTAACTGCGGGGAGATAACCAATCTATAACTGTTTATCTCTATAAAATATACACTTTAAAGGTTAAAGTGGAGTTGGAAACCCAATCTGTTGATATTTAAGTTCCTGTTCCAAAGGTGATGCACCGGTGGCAGCTATACTTCCAAACATCAGGTTGATTTTATAAACGTCTAATCTCTGTTGGAATAGAAGAGGAAGAATAGCCTTTCGAGTGAAAGAGAGATGTGTGGTTTTCTCCTCAGACAGCAAATCATCCAGACAACTTTAAAGTTGTATTTGTGAGGTTCGTAATGTTTCCCAAGAGCAGCACTAACCTTTACGCTCCGTGCTCATTTGATCTGTTATTAACTGTTTGAGTGCCATTGACATAATACAAGGTCAAAGTGTTTTTTTTTTTGCAGCTGGTCGCTGATCACAGTCTCCTGCAGCCTGTGAGTAATTTCGGGGCTTCTGTGATTTGTAGTCGAGACACAAAGAGTTAATATGTGCCACAGCGATCAAAGCAGGAAGTGGAGACTTCATGTTTAGAGAGTAAAACAAACGGATTCTGTGACCTCTACTCTCCTCCACACGTTATAAACTATGCTGTGGGTTTTGAAATATGACTGAAAAAAACGCTGGCACAAGGCACTTTTGATTTTAAAAAATGGCTGGCACTCAAAGAGTTAATGTAAAATATTGCTGCAGCTTTAGTGTAAAAAGTGTTACTTAACTCACTATATAAAAAGCTACAGACCTGATGTAAAAATGGACACAAACTAGAGCAGTAGGGACGTACAGAAGTACACAGAGTACTTCTAATTAGTTCCTTTGCCCTGTAAACTCACCACTAATTGCAGCTGTTGGTCACACATTGTGTTATCCACACCAATAATGGTCAGGATATTATGGGTTGTGACTGAAGTGTTTGGTAATGACAGTCATTAGAGCCCCACTTTGCAGCAATGACTTGAGGTCTGATGAGGACACTTCCGTTTTGCCTGTCTTCACGTGTTTCGTGGAATGGCGGTTATGTGCTTTTTCACTGTTGTTTTCATTTCCTCACCTTGTCTCCCTCTCGTCTTTCTGTCAAGACATCACTTCCTTTGCCTCCTTCACTTCATCACATGCCAAGCAAGTCGGGCTTTAATGTTTTTACATGCTCAATTGCACCTCAGGCAGTAACAATCTGGGGCATTTTTTTTTAAATTCAGAGTGAACAAGTGCTGAGACGGTACTGCCTTTAGGTAGGGTGTCAGGGTTCAGGGTAATTGAGGTTGGACAAGCGGGGCCAAGGGCCAGTCGGGGTGACAAGTGGGGCTGGGGGGGGATGGGGGCACTCAGTGGCTCGGCGAGAGAAGGAGGCCCATCGCTCAGCTGCACGCTGTCTTGGCAGCTGTGTTTTGCATGTAGCGCCAGGTGGAAAGGGCAACGGCCTTGTACAATTAAACACTTAATTTGTCTTCATTAAAAGGATGGGCATGTTAGTTTTGGCAGGCTGAGAGGATGTTTAGACTCAAGTTTTTTCCACTACATGCTGTGTCTCCTGGTGTTAACACCACTTCAAGTTAAAGATTTAGGGGAGCTTTAATGTTGTAAAATAATCTGACTTTCTGCATGTGCACATGGACACGCATATGTGCACATACACAGTCCTGAATGTGGTTTTACACTAATCCAAAGAAGGACAGTTCCTGGCTTCAACATGCTTAGAACTATGCCACAAAAAAAGGACTGCTTGCAAAGAAAGGACATTAAGTATGTACAGTAAAGTAGATTTGAATTCATCCTAGTCTTTGAAAATGCTTTACGGGGAATGAAAAGCACTTACCAAATTTATTAGCAAAACTACACGTTTCTGAGAGATAATAAAAGTAATTATGTTTGTTGCATTTTAAAGAATAGTTTGCCAAGAAATTAGAGGTTAAAAAGGTCTGCAGGTATTTATATGTTAATGACTGTGTATCTAACCCCATTACATCTTGTGAAGTCATTTTTGCAGTTATTTATTCATTTTAAGAGTTGTTTTCTTTTGAGCAATCAAATTCTCTGGATCTGTCATCCTTGCATGTGATTGATTGAAAAACCTTGGGTTCAAACAGCGACTTTATAACTGCCTCTGTGATGCTTCTTAGCCAGGAACGCCAGGAGTGAAAGATATCCTGACTCCATTGAAATTACCTTGTGAGACACGCTGAAACAAAACTCTTTTTGCACTAGAAAGCACCGACAAAAAGCCAGGACTGAACAGGCGAGCAGTGAATGAGGAGACATTTGCCTCCCCGAATCGTGCGCCTTGGCTGGCTGTCTGGTGTTTGGCACATGTGAGTGCTGTTTTGGAGGCTCGGCCCCAGCGCTTGAAGAAAGTGCTGAGTGCTGGTGAATGTGGTGCGAAGCCACGTGGCTTTGGACTGGAGATCTATCTCTCACCCCTGTTTGTCCCTTCAGCATGTGCGTTCAGTAAAGCTTTGGCCCTCACAGTGCCACATCGAATACCCCACAGCCACGTCCAGCTTGATGTGGTGTCACACCAGTGCGCTGTGGGTGCTGGTGTGGTGTTGCTGAGGTTATACCACCAGGGATAAGACTTCACCACAATACCCACATAACAAATGTGTGTGTGTGTGTGTGTGTGTGTGTGCGTGCAGGCAGTAGCGTGTTGCTGGCTACCGTTGCACGCACGCTACCATCTGCAGACTCGTGCAGAGCGTACCCTCATCTAATCCCGTCATTGTTTGTGTTCGCATGCTGACATGTGCTGTTCAATACGGGAATCCATGTGATTTCTGCGCCTTTTAGAATTCAACACCGTCACATGTCACCTCGCACATGCACAGCAGCCAAAACGATGTCTTTGATTAATGAACGAAGCCTCCTCCCTCCCCGTCCTCTCCCTCATCATCCTCACACTCTTCTCTCCTCACCTCCTGCAGTATCTGCTCCTCCTCGGCTTGTGAAGGCACGCACACATTTTCCGGGCAAGTGATTGATTTCTAATTGTTTACGTTTCACTCCCTGTTACAGATGTTTGTATTCTGCTCCATGTTCGGCACGCATTTACACAGGCATGCACAGGCACAAGCGCAGACACACTCATACAATGGGGACGTGTTGATGCCAAAAATTTTCATCCAGGAATTTTTGGGATGTCTCAGCTCTGGGCTTTGGCACCACTTGTACTAATTGCCTCCAAGTGGTGATTGTTGTTAATAAGCCTCTTATTTTGGGGTTCTGTGTGTGCGTGTGGGCACATGGGCAAGATCAGTGGAGGCCGTTGCCATGAATGTGGTTTCATTCTGGTTGAATGAGGGGGTTATAAGAGAAATTCAATTTTGCTACAGAATATTGCAGCCAAACAATAACATCTCCATCTCTCAAGCTCTTGCTCTGGGTGGGAGTCCCCCACCCATACTCTTGGACTGAAGAACTGTTTATATGAAGTCAACAGTGATGTTGCTTTGATATGAGAATGTGTCTAGGACATGTTGTCTTTCACCGAGGGGTTCTTGACTTGAGATAAACTTACTAACTACAGGGTGGCAGTTACCAACTTTAATAACTTCAGTGGGACGCCAATGTAAGCTTCTGTGTGAGGTGTTCACAGAGGGCACTTGGCTTTGGCAGCCTGGAGCATGTAGCCAGTATCACGTAGCGTAAGCAACTGTGTTATCCTGAGTTGCAGCAGTAATAAGCTGCTGCTGAAGGATCCCTGCCACCCATGCGGAGCAGAGTTTAGGTTAAGCAGTGGGCAAGGTGTAACCCAAAACGGGTCGCTGTCTTTGATGTGGGCTCTAATGGCTCTATGTGGTCGTGGTTGGGCATGTACACTACAGTAGCAGAACAAACACACACATGTCCCAGTTTTCCTATCTGGAAAGCCATGTGCTGGTTTGTTCTCCGTAGTACTGGCTTGCTTGAGTTTATCCTGTACAGCTGGATGATTTACTGGAAGGAGGGGTTGCAACTTTAAAGGTCACATATTTGATCCCTGAAAGAGTCCTCAGGACCTCATGGAGTGATGTTTTGCGCCAGGCTTCATTTCTTCGAGAGGAATTAATGCCTTAAGTCATATTATGTGTTATATCTAAAGAAAAACAGGATTTTAAAAACAAAGATGGCATGTATTTCTGAGCTTCTTAATCAATGCTAAAGAAAATTAACTATTTTGGAAAACTATTTTAGGAAATGAATAACTGGCATAATTGCTTAAATAATTATCCTCAGGATATCTTATGAATAGTTATTCTTTGTCTTTCATGCTTTTTCATGTGAATGTTCAGAAATGTCTATTCCTGTTCGTTACATGCATACCATCTTTTCAAAATATACACAGAAAACAACTTCGGTATAGGCAACATAGCTACTGAGTTTGAGTTAAGGAAAAACGTGACATGACAAACAAACACTGACTGAATTGAAATATAAACTCATAAGGTCTGGCATCTGTTGTTCAGATAAATTTAAAATCATTACTTGGGGCTCTGAGAAGTTGTGAGAGGAGTTTTTTGACATTTCATCATTTAATCAATAATGAAAGTAATCCCAAATGTATAACAATCATACACTGCCTGTCCAAAAAAAAAGTCACCACCAAAAAAAAGGTCACACACTCTGTTATTTTGTTGGACCTCCTTTAGCTTTTATTACAGCAAGCAGATTTATTTCCATCCAGTGTTGCATTAATTTTTCACCAAGATCTTGCATTGATGATGGTAGAGTCTTCTCCAGCACATCCCAAAGCTTCTCAATGGGGTTAAGGTCTGGACTCTGTGGTGAAAATGATGCGTCATGCTCCCTGAATCACTCTTTCACAGTTTGAGCCCGATGAATCCTGGCATTGTCATCTTGGAATATGCCCGTGCCCAAATCCATTGATGGAATAACCTGGTCATTCAGTATATTCAGGTAGTCAGCTGACCTCATTCTTTGAGCACATACTGTTGCTGAACCTGCAGTAATTATCCAATAGGAGGCTCGTACCTGTTTGCTTAGTTAAATCCAGGTGGCGACTTTTTTTGGCTGGGCAGTGTATATTTATATTTTTTTTCCCTCTTCCTTATGCATCTCTTCAATTCTATATTTATTTGCAATCAGTGTCATTATTTGTCAATTCATGTATCTAAGTATATGTTTTTAATTATTTCTTTATGTGTTTATATTTTCCTAAGAATCGTTGTACTTCACTCTGCGATACTAAGTGACAGTTGCAGTGGTGTGGTTGCCATGGATATACCAGAAAAACAACTATTGTGTGTCGAATGTGATTATAAGAAGCTGGATATTCAATAAAACCGTTTTTAAAATAATGAAAGTAATCCCTAAAATATTCAAATTTATATTTAAATTTAATATTTAAAAGATTATTGTATCACATTAAATTATTTAAACGTGATAATATGTCAAAGCTTCGTAGAAAGCGAGAGTAGAAATTTTTCTCTCACTATGTCTTGATGCCTCTCACACGCTAACCTCCATGTTTTCCCATTGTAGCACAAATGAGGGGATTTTTATGACGACATGATGGATTTGGTGCCTGAGAGAGAGGCTCAAACAGTCGAGGAGCAGGATTCATTTTCAACATTTGAAAATGACAGCTTTTGCCACATTATAATCATCACGGTGTCCTTTAACTCGTTCTGTAGAAGTTGTTTTGGATGACGGCAAAAGCTTTATTTCCATAATGTAATTTGAACATTTTTCTCCTGCAGGGCATGAAGCGTGTCTGTCGGCGTACGTGTGTTCTTGAAGGGTTTTAAGACCCTTTCAGAGCGGTGCATAACTCGACATCTCTGGTTGTTTGCAACATTGAAAAACGGTTTTGATCTGCACAGTGAGACGTGGTGGTCTGGTCTCCCTCTGTTGCATGCTGGGAACCCATCACTGCAAACTGGTGTAAGTCCTCTGAGCGTAAACATGAGAAAATCAAAACCATGAAGTGTGTGTGTGTGTGTGTGTTTTCGCAGGCCAAACACACATGCAAACTCACACCCTCCTGCACACACTCAGAGTTTTTTTTGATCTCAGGGAGCCCTGGGAGAGAAAGTAATCTTTTCACAAACCACAAAATTGAAAAATTACCCTGACGCTCTTCCAAGCTGAAAAGCGAAGAGTTCTTGCAACACAAGAAGACATACTTACACAAAATTTTTATAAAACATGGAGGTGAGCCTTTGACTTCAAATTAGCTCAATTTAAGGCTCTCTTTAGGCTGCATGTACTGTGAAGATACTCACATGTTGGCCGGTGCTTAACTCCGCATCCCTGGTAGTTTACAGTGTTTGATTTCGTGGAGACGACAGAAGGTGAAGAAGCTCCAAAGTAATATAAGATATAATGAGAATGAGAGACTGTAGGGAGAAATGTGTGTGTGAAGCAGTTTTAACGAGTACTTTTTATGTCTCTTCATGATCTTATGATAGTTTGACTAAGCCTCTCTTATTTTGCAAACCTGGTGATTAGTTGGCTTTACCACAAGAGCACATGGGTGCATATTTACAAGATTTAAAAGAGACATGATTTTGTTTGAGTTTGTGTTGTGCGATTACATAACTAAAGCTGTTCCACCTCCAATGTACACAAAGCCATCTTTCAGACCAAATCAAAGCATCCAAAGGAAATTTTTAGTGCAAACGGTGCCATGATGACCAAGCAGACAAAAAAAATGAAGCCAGTGTGGAAGTGCCAAAAACTGCAGTTCATCAACTGACCACCTGAGGCTTTAAAGGAGTCAATCTCCATGTTAACTCATTGAATGCCAGCCCTTTTTTAAAAATTAAAATGCCTTGTGCCACCATTTTTGGTCATTTTGAGTCATTTTTCATGATGCACTGAATATTATGTTTTGTACTATGACTCTGAAAACGCTGAAAAGCTCAAATGAAAGAAGCGACTTGAAAGAAGAGAAAATGTTTTTACCTTGTTCTATTGTTGTTTTATCTTCAGTAGATAACACTTTCACCAAAATCACCACTGTTTGTCCAGATTCTGTTTGTTTTGCTCTCTAATCTCGATCGTTTCCACTTCCTGTTTTGATCTCCGTGGTGTATACGGTCTCTTTATGTCCCGACTACAAATCCCAGAAGCCCCAAAATTACTCACAGGCTGTGTGAGAACACGCTTGTGTCCCTGCTGTCGAAAAAAGCAAAGATGTACATATATGTTTATGGCACTCAAGCGTATTTTATATACATCTTTGGCACTCAGAAAATTAAAATGTAATAAACATGTTTATAGGGAAGTTTTATAAGATTCACCCGTTTAAATGATATTAAGTGTTGAAGTTATACATAACTCAAAAAATGTCCTTTTAGGTTCATGGATGAACTGAATAGATTTAGTCAAAAGTCACTGTCAATTTTGCCTATGATTGAAGAATTCACATGCTAATATTGACAATTTCACAAAGATGTTGAACAGGATAAAATGATGATTTTGGACAGACATGGTCATTGATGTAAACTGCAACTTCACCAGTTTGGAGAGGCATACATCTCTAAGTTAAACATGTGGTACAAGCAGAAGCAGCTTATTTTAGATGACATGGACTTGTGGTCTTCTACAGATGCATGTTAGCTTCTCCATTATACAGCAACTGTGGTTGTGGTTTAATTGGTCTTGCTTCTGAGTGCTGATGCATGAGGTTTATGCATGCTGTTGGGCTGATTGTGAGCACAGCCTGTTCTCTTGGGGTCCTTTTCTGTTCATTCGTCAGCGCGGTATTAATTCCAAATATGCTTCCCAGATGCACGCACTGGACACTGAATTTGGAGAATCTGATATTTTAAGCACAATGCTGAAGTAATTTGAAAGGATCAGGATTTAAATGTGCATTTTCTTCTGAGCTTTGGGCTTTTTGTTTTTGTTTTGCAATATACGGTAAGAATTTCAGATTGGTTTGGACGTCAGAAATGGATAGGGACCTTTTACAAAAAAAAAGATAAGCCCTGTATCGACCAGCATCTGGTGCCTTAAAGGATGTGCATCCTCCCACGATGTGCATGCAAACTTCCTGAATTCCTTTTCCCCAGCTTTTTTTTTTCTGAATCCCAAATTGCAATGAAAGGTGACCCAACGGAGTATTGAAGCTTCCAGATTTATGAGGCCTGAGTGCACAGCGAAGGCCCCGCGATGAAAACACAGCCTGGAGGCCTCGGGCCAGGAGCCAGGGTGTTAGTTGACCAAAGACAAGTATTCATGTTGCATTGTCCCCCGTTGAAAGGTTTGCATTGTGTTGTTGCACAGAGTGTCTGTGAAGATAAGTGTGTATGTGATTTATGATACTAATCTTTGCATTGCTGTGGAGCCAAACTTGATAGACTGTGGTGACAGTATGAAACCATCAATCATTTGATCACTGCGGAAATCATTGATATAGTGCAGAAAGAGCTCATCTTTATTTGGTTTGAAATAAAAAACTGTCAGAACATTTTTTTTTTTTTTTTTTTTTTTTTCAAAAAAGGACAAACATCTTTTTAGCTCCTTCCTACTGACCCCGTCAATACTGAGTTTCATTTCTTGAGTTAAGAATGTTCCGTGTCATGTTAGGTTATGATTTATGGCGCCTCTGGTTTTACAGGTTGAACCACAAGCGAACGAGCAGCATTTCTCACAATCAGCTTTTCTGAATGACCTCACTGGGATAATGATAGGGGATGAACTACAGCAGAGGAGCTGCTCCTCTACTCCATCTTTCACTGGCTTGCCGTGGATGATGGAGTGATGGCTAGGAGGTGGAGGTGAGGGGATGAGGGAGACGTTTTAAAGCCTGGCGCTGTTTTGCCCTCAATTGCATGGCGGCACTCTGCAATAGACACCAATTATACAAGGCGTAGAGTGAAGCCCTTCTAGATGAGCTCAGCCTGTGGCTCCTGTCTGGCACACACACACACACACACACACACACACACACACACACATATAACCTATATATAAGCACTTAGAGGGGCCCCACTAACTGCCTCACATCTTCTTTGTGTAGGTCCTTACGTTTTCAAGAATTTCATGATGGTAGCAAAGTGGGAGAAAAGTGTTTGTCTTTACCATAATGATTTAAAATGTGTACATGTATATGTGATGTATGGATACGTCAAATCGTCCGATGGGCGGGGGAGTGAGGATTTATTGTAACACCCTCTTATTTAGTGTCAGATGCCAGAAGTTATGGGTTTAAGTAAACCTCTTGGAGAACTTGGACCACCCCAAACACTTCAGACAAGTCTCGTCCTTCTTCGATTGCACCTCCCGTGGATTCTTTTTGTGTGTGTGTCCAAGGCAACTTGGAATTGAAACTTGTATTTGGAGTTTGGAGATTTGCGAAAGAGTGTTTTTATAGAAACCCTGCAGTATAATATTTATTAATACTCTGTTGGTCAGACCTGCAAAGGAATTTCTCGTCTTCCTCTGGCTCTGAACTCTGTCGAGTCAGAGGTCAATGCTGATCTGGTTGCACTGGGTTTCCGTTATAAATGAATAATATATGCAACATAATCATATTGAACTTAATGATATTGAGAAGCTAAATGGCGCTCCTCAGTCTTGACAACCTGCTGAAAAGCTTTTTAAAAGGAGCGTTAAAAGGACATGTAGTTGTGCGTCTCAGGCACAAGATGCTGCTCTTGAGCTTTAAAGGATGCAACAGAATATATTTCAGGTGTTGAGTAATCGGTGCTTGCTTTCTCTTTTTTTTCCCCTCTGTCTCATAATTTATTGGTATGTCTTTGAGAAAATATATTTACCTACATTTTACAAAGCATTTTCCCCAACAACTGCTTTTTATACTTTGAAATAAACAAGGTATAAGAAAGAAACTTTTGGAAAGTGGTTCCAATTAGGGCTCAAGATAGAAAAAGGTAATGCTGGGTATTATTATGGGCACCAGGCACATGACTTTTCTTTTCCTGCAGTATAGCTTTATTGTCTGAGCAGCTGCTGCCTGTGTAATGGTGCAAACACCTCACTGCTAGGGAGTTCACTACAGTAGCATATTTAGACAGCTGGAAGCGCAAAAGCTCCTGTGAAAACAGGGTAGAGGGTTTTTTTAATGTGGGAGTGGGGTGGGAAGGGGGTGCGCTGATCCATTTCAGCTCTCTTCCTGTGCGGTTACTCTTCAGTCAGGCATCCAAATGTTTCCTCTTCCTCTCCATCACCTGGGCAAGCTTTAACTTGACACTAACCTTAAAGGAGGACACATGAGGTTTCTTTTCATGAGCGTACACTTGTTGATTTTGTTTTGTAAACTGTGGAAGAGAAACTAGATGTGATTTCCACATTTCAACAGATCTATGAAGGAACATAGCCCGAGGTGTGAGTTTTTCAGCAGAACAAAATAAAGTTTTGATGTATGATTTGGCATGACACATGCATAGTGTAGAAATTACACACAGTTTCTCATCTTGTTCTCTCGAGCTCTCTCTTACACACACAAACACGTTACCCACAATACATCCCGACACGCAGATACAGGCTTCCATTACGAGCAGCAACCTATCATCATTGCAGCAGTCCTGTAACTCCATATCACAGATAATTTGACGTTTCCCCATGCAATCATTACTCACAGACTTTAAGATGTGGGAATTCTTCAGTTGTGTGCTGTCCATCATATAACTGCTCCCTGATCAGTGGTTTTTAAAGCTGCGTCAACTGATTTTAACTGACCTTTTGGACTACAGAAACAAGCTGTGATCACAAAATTTGTTTCAGGTTGATATGGTGAACAGGATACAAACATTTAAATAACACAAATGTCAACCTTATGGCTGCACTAGACAAAATAGTCAGGAGATCACAAAAATATTGTGATTTATCAGTGTGGACCAACTGACAGGCTTCAAACCCCACTGACAGGTATGATACATTACCAGTGACGTGAATAACGTGAACATAATCAGAAATGAATGTGTTATGCTGCTACATAGTGAAGACTTTTTCCACACAGTTCTCAGTGCAGCGTTCAGTTGGCACCATTGGTCCTCCTCTTCAGCTGGCGAGGATGCCGCCTCTGTTTCGCCTCCGGTTACATGCAGAGCAGTGATGTCAGATATTTTTGTTTGCCATTATCTTGTGGTCACACTTCTGGGATTCTGAGTTTCTTGAAACTTGGCATTGCGTGGTTACAATGGCCTCATGTCACATTTTTTTTTTTTCCACAGCCAAGAGTAGCTTTAAAACTCGTCTTCGTTGTTGGGCAGGAGTCTGAGGGGAAATTTGGAGGGGAGGATGGGTATTTTGTTTTAATCGTGTTTATCTTGCGGCTTTGGTAAAAAACCATAATATGTGTCCCATGGGCCATATTTCCTTGTTGACCTACTAGTGAGTGCTCCATACATGATATGCCAGTGGTTTTGGAAAAGATGGGCAGGACGGCTGGCGCGAGTGCTCTTTTCCATATAGATCCGTGATCGGCCCAACAGGTTTCGACAGGCTGAGCTGAAATGCTATCCAATGAATTTTATAATAGACGGATGGAAACACAACTTGATGGAGTGACAGTCTGAAAAGAGAGAGAGGCTTAACAAGAGAAAATGCAGATGAAAAGGAAGTGTGTATGGTTCAGATGAGTCACTACACAAGATCTTTTTCCTCTCATGTCTTTGCTGTATCTCATTCACTTTATTGTCATTGCTGTCAACAAAAAATACGCAATTCAAAACAGTGAAATCTTCACACATTTTAATGGATACATGACATCATCCTCACCATGTTTTTTTGCAATTCGACAGCATCCTCTGTGTCTCTCAGCTGATTACAGAAGCATATGGGTGAGGAATGCTTGATTGCAGAGCTGCACTGTGATGGATTGTTTCCTCTCTCTAAATGTGGCTGCTGCAGGACAAAGCCCAGTCCATGTGTTGAAGTGTGGCTGCATGAAAGAGCTGTCAGCGCTCTCAGCACCATGGCAAGTTATGGGCAGAGACGTGGATTGCATAATGTCATGTGTCAATCACACATTTTATTTAATTGCCATATTGTGAAAAAATGACCTCTGTATTGTTCTTTGCCACTCCAGAATCTGCTTCTCATTTACTGTCATACAGAAACAATATTGGCCCTTCTTATCTTCTTCCTCTCAGTAGAGTTCATAATAAAATATGCAGCAAACTCTTAATTTGCTTATTTTTCTAAATATATCTACGTATGGTACATCCCAAGGAGCTATTTTCCTAATTTCCAACCATACATGGTTAAATGAGGTTTTGTACTTGTGAAATCATGTTCAGCGACTATTTAGCATTTTTAAATGTGGATAAAAAGTTTGTTTTTAATCTGTATGTGGAAGTTAAAAGGCCATTATTTTAAATAGCTGTGTGCTGTTACAATTTGTGCATGGATTTTATTGACGCAGTCTCCCTTTTTTTCTATTGCAAATCTATTCCGCACATTCACAAACTTATCATTTATTGTTTTCATAGATCTGTAAAGAGATTCACGTTTGAACCTTTTATGATACAGACAGTTTGATCAACAATGAGTAGAACTGAGGTCCCAAACCACTTTTCTTCTTTTCATTTTAAACTGGCTAGTTCATATCTGAACAATACTAATAAAGGCCAACATGTTTCAGCCTGAGACGAGCCTTCATCAGGAAATGAGCGATTGCTTGAGAAGTGTTTTGCTGAAAACCTGATGGCATGCATTCATAAAAGATCAAGTGAATTTCTGTTTCTCAAAGGAAGTTTGAACAATGTGCTTGAGGTGTCGTCCATTTGTCTTTAATCGTTTCCATATTTGTAGGTCAGGCACAGGTCATAACAAGACACTTTGCTCTGCTTGTTATTGCATCATTATTTAACCAAGTGAAAAATGTCAGTTTTTCAGAGGACGCTCCAAGGGTTAAAGCCTCCTTTGACTACCTTTATCATATTACTATCCCTTTCTCTGATGGCCGCAGAGCCAAAGACAACACACAATACATTTTCGACAATGAAAAACACATGTTACTGATGTGACTCAATTTTGGGGTTAAAAACTGAAACTTTAGCCGCACACACAGGAGATCAGACACGTCTTCTTGTGGCTAGAAGAGCTTCAGCTCTCTCCGAGTGTAAATACTGCACACTTGCACATCATGAATAATAAGCTGCTGAGACAAACCAGGTGCCGTTTTATTTGGAGTCACTGCTTGGTGTCTCTGCTTGTGTCTCGTTTTGCAATTAGGAAAGAGGTTAACAAGAGTGCCTGTTTCATGTCTGCAGTTCAAGAAGAACCCTTTCACAGCTTTGAACTTCATTTCTCTCAGCTCTCATGTTATGAATGCAATAATTAGTCAGGATGTTGGTTCTACTTCTGTGGTGATATTAAATAAAATTAGCTCTTTGCTGCATGTAGATGTAGTTACAAAATGGTCAATGTTTTTGAGTATGCGTTATATATCTAGGCTTATTTCCATTCTTTCCTTTCTCCATATAGCTACGGATCCTGACGTGACCGTGGATGTCATATTTACAGTTCTGCAATCCTGATGGAGCTCATTGCAGCCAAAACTCTTTGGTTTCACAGCACTGATTACTGCAAACGGCTGCAATATTTCTTCACCATTACGCTCACTTTCCCAGACAGCCTCCTGAACAAGCTGTCCAGAGTATGCCCTTGTCACAAGTCTCGGAAACGAGTCCTAACTACTACAGAGCCTGGTCCGCCTTTTAAGCAGGAGATTAAGTTATCAAACGTCTTAACAAAGAAAAACATAAAGTCAGGTTCAGACGAGCCAGAGAGCTGTCTAAACCTGTTAAGGGCTGGACGGATTTGGTTAAAATCCAAACTTTGATTTCCGTCACAGTGGCTGAACTATTCAATCATACCCCCACCAATCAAAAGTGCTGCACAAGTATGAGTTTTGAGCTGTGAGAAGTTTTATTCCCTGTAAAGATTTGTTCCTTGAATATATTGTATGAGTAGCACATTAAAATCACATCAAAAGATGAATATGAATGTCTCTTGGTGTTTCCCACACGCTTTGGTCTGGAAAGAACAACAGAGCGTCGACAAGCGATAAATTAAACACTCTAAAACGAGCGTGCCTTCTGCTTTTTAGTATCAGATAAAACAGAGCAAGCTGTTAATTACTGATACACATGTTCACTGATTACAAGTCCCGCATGCTCTAACTGCTGCCTCCACTTGTGGCATTATGTCACCAGCATGTTAGTAACTTCAGAGTGATTTATTTTGAAATGCATGAGGAAACCAAAACAAATTAGTCACTCAGACAGGAAGGAGTTTTGGGGGATGAGGCCAGGGTGTGTGTTGAATGTGAACAGCCCCAGGTGGAGCGGTGATGTCTTGTGGGTCAGAGCATCTCCAGAACTGCAGCTCTGGTGGGGTGTTCCTGGTCTGCAGTGGTCAGGATCTATCAAAAGTGGTCCAAGGAAGGACCAGTGGTGAACCAGAGACAGGGTCATGAGAGGACAAGGATCACTGATGCAGGCCAGACCAGACTGCTTTTTTTTTTTTAGCATAGTTTTAGTCTAACTCTTGATTGATCTATTTGGTTCTTTAGCTGTTAATGCTCAACTTTCTTTTACTTTCTAGTCATCAATACAAGCGACCCCTTTGACCTACAAGTGCTTCACAAAATATTGTTTCATAGCTTTAATTCCAGCTTGTTGTGTTGATTTGTGTTAGAGTTTTCAGAAAATGAAGTATAGTTTCAAAACAATGTTGTAAAAAAACAATAATATCCAGATGATATGGCAATCTGGTCTCCAATGTGAAGCACAGGGGATCATTCAAGCTTGATGCTGGCTTGGAGTCCATAAATAAGCCGTGGTGCTTAGTGTCTGCCTGGATCTGGATGTGGGTCCCACGCTCCCTGTTTCCTTCCAGCACACCATGGCGGGGCCAGTTTAGCCAACTCCAATTGCTTTACATAGCTAATTTATACCCATCCCCTCCTGTCATACCCTCTTTAAAACACCACAGTGGTCGTGGTTGGGTCAAAGAGAGAGCCGTTTTGTGGAGGGAGGGGATGTTGGTGTAGTGCGACCCTGACGGAGTTGGCCTGTGCGAGCACCTGAAACCTGCTAAAACATATGAGCTCTCCTGGATGTGCTAATGGGAAAAGCTTGGTGCAGAGAACCTATGAACGCAATTTCAGGAAGTAGTAAATGTCACTGCTGATTCTTAATCATGTGCCGCTGCACTGTGGGAGTTTTAGACGCTTGCTCAGGTGGAATCAGATGTGTTTACTGGCTTATTCACATCACCATAATGAGCACAGTAAATGATTCTTAAGTTTGTATTAAAGCATTTTGGATTAATCTCTTCTTAACCAAGAAATAAATAATCTATGTATTAATGATTTTGAATATACAAATGTCATTATTTTTCCAGCTATTTATGATGTCATTGTCAGTGCGTTGATCATTAGATCTGTTACTTTTGTCCACACTGAAATATCTCAACAACAACTGGATGGTTTGCCATGAAATTTGGGATGGATGTTTATGTTCCCCTGTTGATACTGTTTCTATACTGTATTCAAGCTGATATGACCCTTATTATGTTGCTGGCTGCTATTCTGAAAAACAAATCCTTTTGTTTTCATTCATGCTGTAAAACGTTCTGGGACCATGAGCAGGATCTGCTGGACTGGATGCCAGCAGAGATGGGTCTGTCAAAGGCCAAGTTGGCGTTTGTCTCTCCCTTGAGCACATTATTTATCCCTTAAATCTGGCCTTGCTTGCTGCACCATTCTTTCTCCCACCTCAACCATGATGCGGTATCCTGAAAAGATGTGTTTATGGCTCTGTAAATCTGTCATCTTCAGATTACCAGCAAATACTGAAACCAAATATCGCTCATGTCACAGGATTTCTTTTGACCACTGTTCCATATCAAGCCTTAAGTAATAGCATTTAATAACCACAACTAAGGAGTACATACACGGAAGGAAGAACTCATAACAAGACGAATAAAGAAAATACTTTGTGAGTATTTGAAAGCATGTCTTTTATCTGTACTGCTGCTTCCTTTGAGTCGCTGTTTTGTGGCTCACCTCCCGTCTGGCTTGAATTGGATTGAGGTGATTGTCAGGGAATTACATCTTTATTTTAATCCTTTGGTTTTAGGGGTGGGGGAAGTGTGGTTGATTTTCAGCTGCAGGTCGTAAAATCACTGTCCTGGTAAAACATTTTATACTGCGGCCCAGAAAGCTTTTTAAACAATAGCTTTGGTGTAAATCATGCCTGGACACATACGTCGTCTGTGGGGGTGGTGGGAGGCTACCATTTATCCTGCCTGAACCATTTAAGTCTCCTTGTGGGCTCTTGAGTATAACCTAATGTCAACCCCTGGTAACTTTAGCTTCATTTGTCCTTCTTTCTAAGAACTCTGGGCCTGTTAACTCAGGTCATCGTGGTGTAATATGGCAATCTCTTAATTTGACCGTTCATTCCTCCACAGAGGACGAGAGGAAAGGATCAGTTGATGACCTTTTACAAGACCTGAAATCACTGTCAGTTTACATTTGTATGTTTTGCATGCTAGTGTAATTTTACCTGATGATGAGTGTTGATCGAAGCAATGTTTATGTTTTGCCTCAGATTTCAAACTTGCAGGAATATTAATTGGTTTGTTTTTCTTCTTGATCACTGTACGTGCACTTTAAGTATTATATTTAAAAAAATACCAGTTATGTTGCCAGTTATTCACTAGAATATAATATATGGAAAAAAATAGCAATGTGCAAGAAATAACTGGCAATGTGACTGGCTCCTACATCATAGTATTTAGTCGAAGGCTCATTTCTGTCACTATTTTCCTTTTGGACAGCAAAATTCATTTATGACAGGGATCGTATGTGAGCAAGGCTGTAAAATGCAGTTGGGGTACAAATAGATCATCTCAACAGGGAACCTGGGAAGAGTTCTTGGTGCCTCTTGGTACAGTGTGTTTCTTTCCTTTCTTGATTGATTCTCGATTGCTGTGATCATGATGAGATGACGACATTGCTAAAAAGAAGTCATGGAGCAAGAAGTGAAATGTTATCAATGGTAAAGTGAGGATCATAAAAGAAACACTATATAAAGCCTTGTCGCGAGTTAACCCATTTAAAATACATTCATGCAAACATATATTTAAGGATTCCTCCATTAACTTACTTTCCAGTTGCTGTATTGCAATTGTATTACCGATTTTTTTTTCCCTCCAGTTTGTTAACGTGTGAGTCTGACACCCAGAAAAAGACTTTTACTAGCTCTGTTCAGGGTGTCTGCTGCAGACATGGATCATATGCTACAGTGGTGAAAACTCAATAAACATCATTTTCAATAGTCTGCTACTACTTGGCATCCATTGTGACTTTTTTTTCAGTCTAAATTCTGTAAAAACCACAGCCAAAAGTGGTCAACCGGCAATAAAATGCTAGCAGATTAGCTCAGTAGCAGTGGTGCCTGCCTTGACTTCCCCTGTATGTAATGTGACCCTTGGCTTGCAGGTTGCAGTGGTCACCTGAGGGTCTGCTGTGCAATGAAGGATTATTATTTTCAGTGATCCTCTTTCTTGCCCTGTTGGATTTTGTTGTAGTATGTTTGCTGTGTTTGCAGATCCTCTTACTGTAGGGAGTACAATGTTATCATACCCATTGAAATTATAGTAAGATCTATTAAATATTCTGAGGACAATCTTCTAAACCACTTGCATGGTTCCCTCCTGCAACTTAATACCCAAGCCTGCCCTCGTGTAAAATAGCAATGCACCATATCATTTTTTTCTCACCTCCGTCGTCTTCATGGATTATTGTTTAAACTGTGAGGAGATACCTCCTGCAATGTTGGTGTAGAAAACTGGCTCCAAGTGAGTGTCAGTCAAACACGTTAATTTCCTCCTCAGGTATTTAGTTTTAAACTCTGGGCACATCATCGTTGCCACGGTTTATTTTTTGTAGTCAAACATTTGCAAATATGAGAAGGATTTCTTCTGAAAGCAAATATCAGAAGGTTATGGATTAAGGGTGCAAGGGGGTATGATTTCTGTGTAGGAGTGTGAAAAGGTGCACCGCAAAATACGCAGGTGTTAAGTGGATGGCTGAGAGTGTGTGCATGTGGATGTGGATAATTCCCGTGTTTGCAGAATGTACAGACATCCCCCACTAGCAAGTCAAACAAGCCAAGTCCCATACTGTCAGCAGCGAGTTAGGACTTCAAGACTGGTTTACTGTGTGTAACTCAAGTATAAAAAGTGAGTGTGTGCGCTGGTTAAGTGTCGGGACATCCGCTCCGATGTTGTGATTGGGGTTGCTGACTATTTGCTCTGGAGTGCAGCACATTCCTCACAGCCTTAATTGATACCAATTATGTGGTTTTCGATTTGGTGTTTGATTGGGAGGTGGATTTGAAGTCTTGATTTGAAGGGCACAGGGTTTTTATTGTCTTTGGAACGTCAGGGTTGAATTCCTGAACGATGGCCCGCTACCTTGTAAGTCACATTCAGGGGCACCATTGGTTTGGCGCTAACTTTGACTGCTCTATATTTTGAATTTCTGTTTCAGCCTTTTTTTTGTGTGTGTCTAGCTGTTTGAAAAGTTAAAAGTGGAAAGTTACTCAGTGTATAGTGTAGTCCCTCTGTGCCAAGAGCTGTCCATCTTACTGGTTGTTTTTCCCTCTATAACCAGAGGTATTGTCCCTCCAGGGGACACCTGGCTTGTTCCCCACCTCCACAGTGCAAATGTTCACTGGCTTAAACTGCCAGATGTTATGAAAGGCTCTATTGAAGTAGACCTTTAGCTCATAAAAAAATAGAAAAAAGTCACCATGACTGAGAAGTCTATCCCAGTAGCTTCAGTGACCAGACTATGTCATCTGATTTACATGGGGATCTCACATGTAACTCCTTGTAAAGTGAAAACACAGGAGGAGGAGGTGAAGTCATGTGATCCTTTATATGTCTCATTTTTAACGAGTCAGCATATCTTAACATATTAGCATATTTTTAACTCAAGAGAATCATGAAACATTGTCTTACCCCAATCCAAAACATGCGAGCGGATTAGCTTGCTCTGTATGACTGAGATTTTTTGACGTTTCCAAAAACACAGCGTTGGCAGCACATGGAGCAAAGCGAAGAAATGAGAACCAGTGGCGTGAGCGAAATAGAAAGGCAACCCGGGAGGAAAAAAAAGAGGAGCATGAGAGGCAGAAACTTGAGATATCGGACGAAGCAATGGAAAAAATCAAAGGGAGAAGAAAATTGGTTTACAATTGTTGTCTGTCTGCCATTATTCCTACTCTAAGACGGCCTCACACACACACGAATGTGTGAAGTTGTGAAGCTGCAGCTGGCCCAGCTCCTTGTTTGAACTAGCACGCTTGACTGAGGCCCATTTATTGATTGGCTAGTGTGCCAGACCCGAAGGACTCGTGGGGCTCAGATCACCCCTCCCCGATTACTCCCACCACATTCACGCATCGCACACAAAAACACACACGCATTCACACGCACACTCCCAGTCCTCCTTCCCTCCCCTTACTCCTGAGGAAGAACGGGAGCTAGTCAGAGAGGAGACGGCAGGCAGGCAGACAGGACACACAGTGACCCAGGCAGCAGAGCATCACTCATTGGCCTCAGACACAAACAAACACACGTTTTGAAAAGGCATGGAGCGAGATTTTTTAACTTGCAAGCTACTGGTGACAGCACTTCTTATCCTGGTACTGTAATGTTTAATTTTTTTTTAAACGTATAGCCTAGAAGAAACATTTTGTTTAGTGATGTTTTTGTCTTTTATGTTTTATGTCATCATTATCCTTTTGAAATACTTGTAAAGCATCCAAAAAGCATGTGTCTAATTATGTAAGAGTGTGTTTTTATTTTATGGTCATCTGCAGTAGATGGTCCTTTTATCTATGTCTTTATTAAGGTTGTTTGTGTGACATGACTTGACTTATTTACTCTTGATTTAAAAAAAAAAAGTCCTCATGACTCTTCCGTGGTTCTGATCACAAAAGTACACTTGTCATGCACGTGCAGGTGAGCAAGCTGAGGACTCCCTGTTACATTAGTGACCGCTTTGCTTTGCAGCGTGGCGGCAAGTACAGTGCCGTGCGGCGTGGAGCAGACGACAAGGGATTCAGCAGATGTGCAAATATCGTATGTCTTGACGGCTGAAAAGGCCATCGTGTGTATATTGACACAGTCTGCAAAAAAAGCCACCAGAGTCTGGTTTCTTTCCCCAGTCGAGGAGTTTTCCATCTTCAAGGAAAACGTCCTTAGTCCCAGCTGCTGACAGGTGACTTAAATAGAATCTGTCCATCAGAACAACCTAATACGGTCAGATCAGTGGTCTTTTTTATCATGGGCTTATTTCCTCTCTTCCCCTTGATGTGAAAACATTGACTGGGTGACAGCCATGGGGACCTTGTCTGTTTTTCTCATAGCAGAAGATCCAGAGAACAAACGTGTCCCAAAGCTTGAGTTTGTTGGGTAAATGGTACCACAAATAAAACCCTGGAGGGATCAGAGCAGGAGAGGTGGGACACAGTGGTGGAGTGTTAGGAAGGCTCCAAGTGGATATCCGAGCCTTATGATTATTGGATCCAAATCCCAGCAGGACGGCCGCCCGACTAACGGCTTGTTCTCCTCCGCCTTCATTTAGAACAATAGCAGCACAGTGAGCCAAACAACCTCTTCATCTCCATCCCTCCGTCCCTTCATCTACTTCCCCTCCTCTTTCTTCACCAGCCTTGTTATGCCTCCGGCGCTCTTGGCTTTGCAACACAGCTCCCGATCGTAATTGAGTGCAAAATTCACTGATTGCTTTTCAAAGGAGAAGTGTGCTACCCGGCTGCCCAGAGCACAGCCCGTGTTTATTTACCGTGGATCCAAACACTGGAATAGTTGGCCCGTGCAGAAAGTAGCGTCGTTGCCGATATGTTTGGCTGTATGCTCCGTTGGCTGAGTGTTTAGGTCTTGCCGTTCCCCTCTGCTGTTCCTCAGGCGTCATCAGCACTGACAGCCATTTATATCAGTCCCCGTGCACTTTTAATAATGTGAACCCACCGCCCCGTTCTGCAGCGTGTACAGCATGTTTTTGCTACCGTGACCCAAAGAAAATAAGCAAGGCAGCGTTATTAGCTTGTATCTGCTTTCCTCTGTGAGATCCATTCATCTTTGTAGACGAAGCACAATGCCATGCTGTTAGGAGAAAGGGGTCAAAGAGGTCAAAATAACTTGGCATATCCTGAGTTTTTCCTCTAAATTCTCAAGGATGTGTATCTCAAATGCAAGGCTGTAAACTATTTGTCATTTAGTGGGACTGAATCGTTTTTAAAGCAGGTGTTACACATAAAGTTCCCTTATTTTATTCACTGTGTTCAGGGTTAGTAGACTGGTCGTGTCTCACAGTGCATTCCTCATCTGCAGGATTTGTTTTTTTTTTTTTTAAGTCACTGTCAAAAACTCTGCGGGATGTGCAAGCACAAACTGCCATTGTGGCTTAAAGGTCCCGTGGTAGGGGGCTGTCTAAAGCGCACAAAAGCTGCATTTCTGCAATCTTAAATTATTCTTTCATGGTTCATTGACACCAGAAAGACTGCCTATCTGTTCAAGTTATTGTGGAAAATTATAATTTTCTCTTAAATCCATCTATTCCTTTTCATGGTCTCAAAGCTTATGTTGAATGGCAGATTATTTTATTGAATGTGTTTGCACCTCTAGTCTTTTAAACCACATTCCTGCTGCCATAAGAGGTGGATGATTTGTCCCAATGTCGGTTCCAAGTTCCAAGTTTCTTTTTTTTTTCCATTTTCCAGGTTTCCATTGAACAGGTATGGAGTCCGTTTTTTGGCAGCTTTTGAGTGGAATACCTCTGCTTCTATTCTAGATAGCAAAAGCAATCTGTTTTCCTTTTCACTCCATCTGAGCCCGTGACTCTCTAACTTCATTCAGTGAGATCTGCAAAGGGCATTGAGAAGAGCTAGGCTGCTGAGTAGAGCCAAGACAAAGAAACATAACTCATATGGAGCAGTAGATGATCCACGTCAGATGACAGTGCCAGCCTTACAAATAAACACCTTCTTTAGAGCAAGGTGAGTCAGTTCCAGTCAAATCTAATCTGAAAATCCAAAAGGCCTTGAAAAAGGAGTTAAAATGTGGGAGGGTGGGGAAGATCTTTGTTTTTTTGGCTGACACTCTATTATCTGAGATGCACATTGTCCTTGCAGTCACAAAATTAATCTTCTCATAATATTGATTTTGGATTCTGCAGTAAATTCCCTACCTCTGCTGCCAAATGCAGCACGATGCAATTAACAGAGGGAGACACACAAGTGAGGCCCGGAGTTTAAGAGAGGATTAACAATTCATAATCTGAAGTATGGCTCAAACATTTGAGATATGCAAAGGGGCAAAAGTCGAGAGCTTTTGATTACTTCCCCTTGCAGTCTCTCTCATGCTGTCACATGCACTTGTGTTTCATTTTCAGCGGCTCCTGGAATTTAGTTCTGGCTCCCAGCTCGCAGTCTTTTTAAACCGAGTAGGCCACAACTCATTGCATAAAGGGAGATAAGAACATAATTCACTTTTATCATGTTAGATGTTTGTATAAAATAAAGACAACATAAATTTGGTTGAACATGACAAATAACTCATTTGTACTAATATGTTTGCTTATATTTTACTTCCTCCTGTCTGTCATGTCTCTTCTCCTGGTGTGTAGAGCTCGCGAACGGCCCGGTCAGAGGAGGACAGAGACACTCTGTGGGATGCCTGGGGCTCCTGGAGTGAATGCTCCCGGACTTGTGGAGGAGGCGCCTCATACTCGCTCAGACGATGCCTCAGTTCTAAGTAAGGCCACTTTTTAACCACTTCTTCTCACCCAAAAGACTGATACATGTTCTTATGCATGACAACGTAGCGGGCAACACCACAGGTGATGTACTTGTTTTTGCATAATGCAATATGTAGCTTAACATTTATCATACCAGTGATACAACTAACAGCATAGAAAATAGTGATCACAGTTTGTCTGTAACTACTACAAGAATGGATTTCTGAGAATAAAAAAAACTTAAGAAGGAAACTACAACTAATTTCAACAATATGTGCCTTAACTGTCATTGATTAATGTGTGAAAAGTGTAAATAATTCATAACAAATGGACCCTTGAATGTCCCTTATTGCACACAGCCATCCAAAGACATAAAAACATTACATTTCTGAGTGCATTACTCACAAATGATGCAATGTCTTAAGAGATGCTTACATCACAGGAGAGGAGGATAAACAGTGAATTGAACATTTAAATAACTTATTTCAAGTTAGAACCTTGCTGAGATTCAGATAAATGGAAACATCACATGGGCAATTTGTAAGCGTGTGTTCAAACACAATCCGAGGTAATCTCTCTTTTAAAGAGCAAAGTCCTGACTGGGGCTGGACTGGATTCCATTAAAGTGCCATATCATGGCTTTAAGATTCAAGAGAGGAGGAGGGGGGAGCTCTTTTTCTTTTGCTCACAGCCGTTCTGCCAAATAAATCCAGACAGCGTCCCTAATAGTGTGAGTAAATCTCACCAATCGCTCCATTCCCATGGGATGTAATGGGACTGCTCAAAATACATATGACTGTAATGTGACTGTTAAATAGCCTTCGGGGGTCAGCTGAAATCACTTGCCCATCCACCACCTCAAACTGTCTAGACGGCCATGTGAGCCTAAATATTGAATTCATCAGTGACAGTATGGATCAGATTTTAGTAATGTTTAATGAAAGCATAACAATCAATGCCCCTTGCCAAAGTGCTTGTCACTTTTAATTACTTGTTTCTGTTGTAGAGTTTGGGCCATTGGTTGGATTCCCAGTGCTCATCATCTCGGCTTAAGTCTCAGGACGAACTGGAACTTGCACTTTGGGCCTCTCGGGTTCTTTCATCCTTGTGCCAAAGTCACCCGCTTGGTTAGGCTTCAAGCAAGCCCTGTGGGCTTCAAGATTAAAGCTGGAGGCCAAGTGTATTGGGCAAAGTGGTCAATTACAAATGGATTTTAGGAGCAACAGAAAAAAGGAGGAGGAATGAGAGGATATGTTTTCCATAGAAATGCTGTCACATTTATAGACTGGGAAATAACTGCTGGGTGATTTCACTGCATTCCTCTATTTTACAGTTCCCTGAATGTATTGCTCTCTCTCACCAAAGGTAGCCAGTGAGCTTTGCTGCCAAAGTCACCTCTGTTTCACTGTTTGGGGCTTCAGGGAGCGCTCCAGCAGTGACAGGACAGCCAGTGAGCACATAAAACATTACAACTGTCCAAAGACACACTTGACAAAACAGGGCAGATCATACCTGAGGTCACAACCCAAGATGTACTCTATGGTGCTTCCAGTGTGCCATAACCATGAATCTGTCTGCACTGGCACTGGGAAGCCAGGCCAAAAAGCATAAGGCTGTCAAACCCTCAAACTCCAAGTGCCAGACCCCCCATGTGCTGCACTATAAACATTGAGGTCAATGGCTTTTTGAGGAGTTCGTTTAATGACATCAGTAGCAGCCATTTCTCTAAGCATGCCCAGATTCTTTTGGTCAGGCACACCTCAAAATGCTACCGACTGTAAAAGCAATTGACGTGTTAAGAGGTGTTTGGGGTTTGAGCTCCATGAGGGATGCAGACAGTGTGTAGAGGTACATGCTCATGTCCGCCCAGGCGGGTATGTTTACAAACTCTTGTGTCCTTTTGGCGGTAGCAGTAATGTATGGGGCTCTTGAGGAAATGGCAGGACCCGCCGTCCCACCTCATCCCAGCTCAGCCTGCTGTTGCGTGGGAATGAAGGAGCAGCAGCCTGGAACCGGGTGGCAGATCAAACAGCGTCATTAAAAAAGCACAGCACAAGGCCCCTTGTGTGTGTGTGTGTGTGTGTGTGTGTGTGTGTGTGTGTGTGTGCATGTGTGTGTGTGTGTGTGTGTGTGTGTGACTCTTTGGAAAGAGAGACTGGAAATGGGCCTGCAACACCCTCCAAACCACTCCAACTCTCTGACCTTGAAACACACACACACACACACACACACACACACTCATATATGCTAATGCAGAAACACACAAGACTTTGACAGCCTCCAAAAAGGGCACATGTAAAGTACAGACTAAACACAGCTCGCCTGGCCCTCATTAGTTCCTTCACTTGATCACAATCTTCATCATTAACAACAGCATTTGAAGAAAGTGTGGACATATGGATTGGGTGCCATGGCAAGAGTAAGCACTGCTCAGTGTTTTATCAGGCTGTAAACTTCAGATTAGTCTTTTTTGTTGTTTTTATAAATGGGGCGCCAAACATACGCCTAAATACTTTAAACAGTCACATACCCCATTGATAACCTTCCATCATCAGGAAAAAAGGAGCAAGTTGAAGTGATAGTTCTGCTGTTTGTAAATGTGCTTGAATGAGGTATTATTCCATAAGTCACGTATTACTGTAGAGGAGACCAAGCATCTGAAAAAAGCAATTCAGTGCTGCAGATGGGGACTGTAGAAAACCAAAATTTAGCCACCTTAAAAATCATTACCCTTTTAAGTGTACACTATTAGGTGATATTTTTAGGTGAGTCTTTTCTTTTGGGTGGCTAAAGTTTGTTTGTAATACAAGTGCTATGGAATAATACCTCATTTAACCTTGCTGTCTGTGTAAGTGTGTAAGCATTGCACCAAGGATGATAAGGATGTTTTTACACTTTACTAAGCCACTGATTTGCAGAAATTACAGACAGGGACATTAAATGACTGTGGCATTTTTAGAATTTCACCAAAGCCTTCCCACAGCTGTGTTTAAAATCTATCTTTAAATGGTGAGGTAGTTAAAAGTGAATTTTCTCCATGGGAATTAAGTTGCCCTCATTAACTTGGGCTTGGCACCTTGATTATGTCTCCTGCTTAACAGAATAGGAGACCCTCTGCATGGCCTGTGAAGCACTAAAAACCACTCACCTACTCCACTGTGCCACTGAGCCTCTGCGTCAGAGTCATTTAAATTTTCAAATCCATAAATGTATTATACAATCAGGACAGACATAACGATTCAAAGATTCCAAATAATGAATAATTCAAATTTTCATGGGATGATGCAGTGCAATTCTCACGCTATCAGACACAAATCCATCCTGTCAAGCATCAAATAATGCATTTGTGTCTGGCGAGTCAATGCACCGAACAATCAGCATTGTGTTAAAAGCTCCAGTCAGCTATGGTTGTGGTCTAAGCATGTGTGATGCTACACATGGAGACCATTGTTAATGACTACTACACAAAGGAAATAAGAGGCGACCTTTTTCTGCAGGTGTTGCATCTTTCTTAACTCCTTCTGAACCTTCTCAGATGCCCCAACTGCTTTCAATTTCCTAAATGAATCAATAGCAGAGTTTACAAGAGCATATTATATTATGACAAAGGCCATGGACCCTGGTTGCAATGTTTTCAAGCTAACAAGATCAGTTGATGACATATAGATGGACATTATGAGCCAAACAGATTTTATTGCATATTTCAACATTTTAAGAAGTTATTACCATACATATTTCAGAGGGTGATGTTATTGGCGTGCTAGATGGTAGTTTTACTCATGCACATTGCACAGTCTTGTGTGTAGTTAACTGATGAGCAAACTCTCTGTAGTTGTGTCTTTTGTGTATACTTGGCAGAAAAGAGCAGGCTCACAGTCACATGTGCTCTAGTCGTTTCTTCCTAACCTACGATGACGACATGGTGAATCTTTCGCCTTGGCCCTACTTCTGCTTAACCTCCACTTTGTAGCTAACAATGTCAAGAGGAAATGAAAAGGGAAATTAATTTTATTCCCTTTGCCTCTTTTATGTTTAGTTTATATACTGCTTGTTCCGCTGATCCAGATCTTTGCTACCTGTCTCTCAACTCATGGACTTTGATAGTCTCTTGTTTGGGTCCAAACCCCATGACCTGCTGTTTGGCTTGGCAGAGGAGACCGTCTGGATTCTTTGCAGGGTCTAATGTTCTTGCCATGCCATACATTTCACATCCACACACTCAGCTCTCTGGAATAATATAATACACACAAGCCCTCGTTCATCCGTGAGTCCGAACTCGAGTGTGGGGTTGCTTTCAATCATGATTCGAGATTAGCCAACGGCCGATGACACTGGAAATCAAAAGAATAGCCTGTGATTAGTTCCCACTGGGCTCTTGAATAATTGGCCAATCTTTGTTGCCATCAGTGGTTTATCATCACACAGTATGAAAGCACAAAGTAATCCTAATTTTCAGTATGTGGTTAGCACTATAATTTAGGCAAAGACACCGCAGACTATCATGCAGAGAGTCATGATGCAAAGCGCTTCAATCTGCTGAGCACACAAGATTCAAAGGGCCCTAGTGTGTCTGCCTTACTACTGTCGCTTTATTGATTGATCACAGTGGAAATTTTTGTTTTGCCAAGTTTGAAAAATCAACCATAATATTATTGCCAGATTTATTGTCAGGAAATATTATGGACATCCCATTCGGCACTCACCAATTCAAAAAGCAACAGCTGGTTTACCAGCTGTGTCGGGTGAAGATCATTGTGTGGACTGTGGTTTGTTTTTATCATTCACCTCAAATTTCATGGTCATTTCTCCTTCTGCAGGACCTGCGAAGGGCAGAATATCAAATATCGCACATGCAGTAATGTGGTAAGTCGGACAAACTCATCAGTATGTGCTGTGTGTCGATAGAGCTTGAAAGTGTTTTGAGTGAAATAAACTGAAGTAATTGTGATTGTGTGGATTCATTGTGGTGGAACAGTGAAAGTGTTACAGAGGTTTATTGTGAAGGGCTGTAATTTGGTGATCTAGGATCATGTTGTTTGAGAGAAAGAGAGAAGTTGTGTATGTGTGTGGGGTGGATGGACATCCAATAAGTTGTTCTTTCATTTAAATTGGCTTAATATATCTTTTTTTAAACCTTCAGGATTGCCCTCCAGATGCCGGAGATTTCCGTGCCCAGCAGTGTTCAGCTCATGCAGACGTAAGATACCAGGGTCAGTACCATGAGTGGCTCCCTGTGTACAATGACCCGGACAACCCCTGTGCTCTCAAGTGCAAAGCCAAGGACTCTGGCCTCGTGATTGAGCTGGCACCCAAGGTGCTGGATGGGACACGTTGTTACACCGAGTCCTTGGACATGTGCATCAGCGGAGTCTGCCAGGTATGAGAAAGACAGTGAGAGCTTTGTTAATTTCAGTCATTGAGGACTTTATATTTGTTTTTTATTTATCTATCACAAGAAGCCAAATTTCAGTGTTCGGTAATTTATATTTATGGGATTATAAGACAGACTTTTCAGAGACCAGTAAATGTGATTTTGAGCCATAGTTGTTAAAAAAAAAAATCTTAAATGTTTCTTCCTGATTGCAGTCTCATACCAGTGTGTTGTGAACAGCCCTGGCTTGGATTTAATTAAAGGCAACATTAGGACTATAATATTATATATTTCTTTTATTGATATATATATATACTTGTAAACACAGCAATACATTTACTGGCTCACAAGTTAGGGCATTACATAGATTAAAAGCTATACACAGTATGTTGAGGTACACTGCTAATATTATACCATCTGCTTTATAAATGAATCCCCAATGAGAATAATACTTGAGATCGGGCCTTTGACTGACAGTTCAGGAAATACTTTACAATGCATTTTTTCCCTGGTTGAATGAAATTACTTCCCAAAGCGTTGTGTGTTCAGAGACACACTCTTCCCATGCTTAGAATCACACTGTGGTTTTGGTTTTGTTTTACCGACAGAAATTGCAAAAAATGCCATCAATCAACTATGGATGGTTGCACATAATGTTTGACAGTGAATGAATGATTCATTTTTGTAAAACCCATGATCTCCAAAGGGGTTTTCATGCTATCTTGGAAATACAAACAATAGATGTGGTCTGAGTTTGGAAAAATCTTGATTGTTCTTTGGATCATTTGATTTCACCATTTACATGATATGACATTTTCTTTTATAAACTACAAAGAAACCAACATGAGTACTTTTTTCTTCATTGCTGTTTATGTATTATGTGTTTTCAATATATTATAGATTGTAGGGTGTGATCATGAGTTGGGGAGCACAGCCAAGGAGGACAACTGTGGCGTCTGCAATGGAGATGGCTCATCCTGCAGACTGGTGCGAGGACACTACAAATCCCAGCATGCTTCGGGAAAAAGTAAAGCATCTTTACATCTATATTTTTTGTATTTGTTGATTTAATTAATTGTAATTTTAAAGTGATGGGGCATTGAATTGAATGTGGTGGGCTTTTATCAGGCAGGATGGGCCAAGTGATGATGCTGTTGAGTAGCATTGTGGGAAATGTAGGATCTAGTTATTTTTAGTCAACCTGCCCATATCTGACTGACTACAAATCAGGATACCTCGTCCTCTGCTGCTTTGTTTTTGATTTGATTTTTAATCTGTCTCTCAGTGGTTTTCTTGACTTTATGGAAGTGATGATGATACTTATATTATCCTGCCATCAGCAATAAAACTTTACAACATCAGCATCACTGGCTGATGTAAATACAATCTGGACTTATTACCATCATTGTCATTGTTTTCATGTACTATCCCTTTGCACAGAAAATTTGCACTGCCTCTTTCCACAAAAAAACCCCCACTGTTTATTCATTTGATAATTGTGTTTCATTAACAGTTCATCGCTGCGATTAAAATATATATATATATATATATATATATATTTATTCCATTGTATCTTGTACATATTATCAATATTTTATTCTATTCTATTATTATTATTATTATTATTATTGTTATTATTATGCCATTGCTGCTGTCTATTTTATCTTTTCTAGCTACTGCAGTTTGTCTGTGATTTTTTTTTTTTGTCTATGCTGCTATGGTGGGTGAATTTCCCCCGATGGAGGGGATAAATAAAAAAACTATTCTATTCTATTATGATACTGTAATAACAGGATTGATTATTATTATTGTATTTATTTAGAATTTAAAACAAAACCAAAACTTTTGGTTTACTGATTTGTTTTCTGATTTGTATTGCCAATTGTAATTATATTTACTTCTTCCAATAAGTACTGATCAGTACTCTTTTTCTCCCTCCGTCTGTTTGTCCCTCTCAAGCTGAGGACACGGTTGTCACCATCCCCTATAAGAGTCGTCATGTGCGTCTTGTCCTGAAAGGCCCGGATCACTTGTGTAAGTCCTGGTAGGTCCAGGGTGCCCTTCCATCCAAAACAGTTGAACGTGATATGTACATTTGGCAATGCTTTTTTAAATTGCCGAATACCTTATGTGCTCTGCATGTGGTCTGGGAGTTTTACTGCATGTCATGTTATGTTGTAAAGACTTGTCATTCAAAAAGAATATTTCTTTATTTTACTTGACCTTTCCAATGAATATCTCACCCAAGTAACCTCTTAAATTAACCTTTTATTTCAAAATATATCTCACGTCAGGCTCTCTGATAAAGACTGGTTTTAAAAGAAGCTCAAGGCAGAATAATCTGAATAGGTATTTATTCTTCTCCTCTGCCCTGGCTTTGAGAGGGTGTCAGGCTTCCAGCAAATATCACTGGTGTCAAAGTATTGGCAGCAAACTCCCCAGTGGATGAAATCGATAACAAATGTTCCATCTCTGTACCTATCCTTTGCTCCACAGTTCGTTCACAGATCGTCTCCTGAGCCAGGCTAAAAGAGCTTCTTTTCTGAATGGATGGATTTTTCATTAAATATTTCCCCCAGTTTTTATTTTTTTGGTCAAGAGCACTTAAATTGTAACCATCTGTCTGCACATGATGACTGCTGCTGCTGGTTACTGCTTGTTCCTGTGTTTCCCCCTATTGTTTTTGTTTTAAATGTCCGTGCTGGAATCACACTCGACCCCGTTGGGCCAGGGTTGAAGTGAGCTCACACAGTGGAAAAGCTCACTGCAGCCTTACAGCAGACTTACATGAGCCTCTTGGCAGTGCCAAAGTCAGTTTGTGTGGTTGCAAATGCAGCGGCTACTCAGTGATCTTTATGTTACTGGATCTGACTGACAAGATACTGCGATTGTTATTTATCATAGATGAACTACAGTGTCACTGTTTATGGTGAAACCTGCATGCCTTCTGTATATCGTGACTCTAATGTGTCCATTTACTGTGTTTCTTCTTTAGACGTGGAGAGTAAGACTCTACAAGGGGTAAAAGATGAGCTGGTCTTGGATAAATCAGGACAGTACCACCTGGAGAACACCACCTTGGACTACCAGAAACTTTCGGATAAGGAAGTCCTCAGAATCACTGGCCCTCTTGGAGCTGACTTCACAGTCAAAGTAAGAGCTCAAATACACTGATAGAGCTGCATTTATTAATATTTTTATATTAAGACTGGCCCAGTTTGTGTTAATGTTATTTATCATCCACCTCTTTCCCTCAGCTCAAATTTATTTGAGTCATGGTGGCCTTGAAGAATAATCTTAATAGATGTGGTTTACTTACAGTATGTTTTAAAACATAACACAACATAAATTTAGTTCACAAATTCAGTTAATAAATTCAGTAGAAGAGCATAGGAGTTTCACACACACACACACACACACACACACACACACGCACACACTTCTCGGGCCAGTAAGTGGACATTAAAAAGTTATACAGGCTGCAGACTGGGAAACGCTTGTGAAAACTTCCCCTCCTCATAAACACACAAGTCAGGATCAGACAATAAATAGAAATTCAGGAGACAGAAATCTGAGAAGCTATAAATGCATAATTTTCTAATCTGTTACGAGGCAGACGGCCAATTCATATCACAGCGCTGGGAAAAAAAAAAAGTTTGGACAAGTGGAAAATCATATTAAAAAGTTGCCAGACAGTCTCTCCACTGTAAACACATGAATGTGAATGAGTGGCAGCAGAGTTTGATTTATATGTGTTGAAGTTATAATCTGGCTTTGGGCAATTCTTCACTGTGGTTGAGGGTGTGAGGTTAGAAGAAAAATGTTTGCTAAAATATTTATGACACTTTAAAATTCTTTAACAAAACACACACATTATAGATTGTGGCACAAATAGTCTATTTTCTATACATGCAGTGTGCTGAGCAGCCAACCAAACAAATGGGCCTTTATTTTTTTTTTTTTTACCCATTTTTTTTCCCAGTTGCATTGGACACAGTGGCAATATTGGCCACTAGGGGTCAGAAAGCCTCTGAAACAAATTTCACTAATAAGTCTGTGTAGCTATATATCAGATAATGGTGCTTAGCTGCAGTAATAAACCACCTCAGTAAAAGTACTTTCCCAAAAATTTGTTCAAATCATTCTTGTTACATGTCAGTATAAAATGAAAGTGCATAATGTCTTCAAATAGTGAAAAGCTTTCACACTGTTAGGTACAGTTTACCAGCGGAGCCAACAGTGTGGTCCAGTATATCTACTACCAACCCATCATCCACCGCTGGAGAGAGACCGACTTCTTCCCTTGCTCTGTCACGTGTGGAGGAGGTAAGCATGAAGTCGTGTTGCTGACATTGTGGACAAAGTACTAAGAAAATGTGTTTTGCTGATGTTGCAGATAAATGCAGAATTGCTGCACCAATAAGTATGTTTTGATAATCATTTAAGTGTCATTTTTATGGGACGGCTGACATGTCTTTGCAGGGTACCAGCTAACCTCAGCAGAATGCTTTGACCTTCGGAGCAGCCGGGTGGTTGTGGATCAGTATTGCCATTACTACCCAGAGAACGTCAAACCAAAACCCAAACTCCAGGAGTGCAACATGGAGCCCTGCCTGGCCAGGTTAGAGAGTGGACATAACAAAACAAAAATATTATATATCCATGTTAATGATCTGTCAACAGCAGTTTGTATAATCCTAAATCTTCATTTCCTTAATTGATTCTGTCTTTTAGTGACGGCTACAAGCAAATTATGCCATATGACCTTTACCACCCGCTGCCTCGGTATGTGAAATAATGACACAACAACATTGATTCTGGCACATACCAAACCTCTGTGAGGGCCTTCGTGACTTAAGCTTTTATGATGTCAGATGGGAGAGCAGTCCATGGACCGCCTGCTCCACCTCTTGTGGTGGAGGCATCCAGAGTCGCTCTGTATCCTGTGTGGAGGAAGACATGCAGGGCACCATCACTCCCACTGAGGAATGGAAATGTCTCTACTCCCCCAAGACTGCGATCCTGCAGCCCTGCAACACCTTCGACTGCCCCACCTGGCTGGCACAGGAGTGGTCACCTGTAGGTGTCATTTTTTTTAATTTAATTTTTTTTTTAATCAATATTAGGTCAAGAAAACAGGTTTAGTCGATTACAGTTGTAATGCTGTAAGACATTACAAAACTAGAAATGTTCAGCTAAAATGCCCAGTAACCAAATGTCTTTCTGTGTTCTGTAGCTGTTACCACCTGGGAAATCAAATATCAGCCAATGGTTCGTTCGTCTTTTTAGTCAGTGAATCACCACAGTGGGTCTTAATTAACTCGTGGAGTAAATACTTAAAACATGATGACTTGTCTTGGGGAAAAACAAAAGTATTCTCAGCAGATGTTTTGACCTGTGATGTTGTCATCTTTTCAGACATGTATCAGCATTTTCAACTTGACAGGAACGCTTGGATCATCCAACACTCCTGGTTAGCTTACTTATTTGCCTGTGTTGCAGGAAAATTAAACATAAATATCCCACACAACTTCCTTATGGGGCTTTTTCAGCCTCACCAATCATACAGGCACAAACTGAGGCCCAGGGAGTCAAATTTGTGGCCCTCTGAAAACCCGGGATGCTGTTTACCTAGCACATTCTTCCTTGTGAACCTGCCTTTAAATGCTTGTTTTGGCAGAGCATTCACAAAGTTCACTCCTGAGCAGAGCGCTGCAGGGATTTTGGAGGGTCTCTTTCTTCACTTCCCTCGTGTCAAGCCTTGTGGCTTTCTGTCAAACCCAAGCAAAGAGGTGTAACTGTAGGAGCGAGACCTAGTTTCAGTAATTTTTAGAAAATATCCCCTAAACTGTCCTGTCACCACCAGTGCACGGTGACCTGTGGTCAGGGTCTGCGCTACAGGGTGGTGTTATGCATCGATCACAGAGGACTCCATGCTGGAGGTTGTAACCCCACCACCAAACCCCACATCAAGGAGGAGTGCCTGGTCACTGTGCCCTGTTATAAGTCCATAGGTGGGTTTTAATGTTGTTTTGTGTGCATGTTTAAATTACCAAACTTGTACTTATTTCTCTTGTGATGTTGAACTTTTGATGGTGATTTGTTGTAGATACGCTCCCAGTTGAGGCAAAGCCTGTGTGGCACAAGCAGGCCATAGAACTGGAGGAGGAGATCAGCGTCACTGTGGAGCCAACGTGAGTACCATACACACAACTCTTTGTCCACCTGGGCTTGTCTGACAGGACAGCTTGATGAAGAAGATCATTTAAGGAGAAAGATGAAGCTGATAGTGAAAGAGGACAAACATGTTTTTTCAAAAACAGCGGCCTGTTCAGTCACTGACTACCAGCATTACCTCAGCAAGCCTCAGATGTTCCAGATGTTCTTGTCCCACATATCAGTTGACTAATAAAGGCTGTCCTCTGACGATGGACAGTTTTTGGACCCTACCCAGTGTCTTGCATGACTTGCATTATCGACCATGTTAGCCAGTTCAAAACATCTGTTGCTTTGACTTATCTTTGGAGCGAGAGAGTGGGAGGGAGAGAGAGAGAAATGCCAAAACATATGATTTTGCTCTGCTGCTAAAAAGCGCCCCTCCAAAAACACATAAATATCTGTGTATAATATGCAGTCATTCACAAGCCAACAACAATATCTGCCTACCATATGGGGCCAGGTTACGGATGTGAGAGGAAAGACAAGGAAAGACTTATTGCACCTCTATTGCCAGGCCTTATGCCTGCCCTGAGCCACCGCTGTGCAACGGTTTGAAAAATTAAACCCATATATGTTCCACAGCTTGGACAAAAGGTCTTTTTCACCTTACCACTGCCATGAGTAAATACAGTTTTTCCATTGATGTCAATTTAATTGATATGATTAACATGGGGCTCTGGCGGACATCACAGAGATGTGTTGTTTCCGTCCATGAATGAAATCACGATTGTTTTTGAACTGACAGATGTGTTTTAACAAAGCGTGAAGAACAGCATTTCTGCGGGTTCGCTTGTTGACTTTGTTGCTTGTGTTCCAGTGTTTGACTGCCGGTGATTCATTTGTTTGTCCAAAACACAACGAGCCTTCGAGTACTCATAAAGAGCCAGCTTTGCTGTAATTATGAGCTCTTTATTGAGGCGTCATATAAAAGCAGCAGGGTGCTCTTGTGTTGTGGTCAGGCTGCTTAACCAAGGAAGAATGCAGCACATTGTTGCATGCTGCCATATTAGAGGGTACCACTAGGAGATACATGTACACTGATAATGTTATTGGGCTGAATTTCTACTTTTTAATAAAATCAATGTAAAAGAAATACCAAAGACACTTTTTTTGGTTATTATGTAGCTCATTTTTTTCTAAGCGAAGCAATTACGCAATACAGAAACTACTGGTTCCAGTCCTGAAGAGGACAGCTGCTGCCTGTTGTCAACATCTGGGCTGCCTCTAGCCACTTTGTATCGATGACCAGGTGCATCGCTGGGTGTAATGAGAACACCTTTTAAAGGATGTGTACCCTGTGGCACAAATTGTCTTTATATCTGCATATTCCAAAATGACAGTGCTCCCAATGCTACAGTACATAAGCTCTTAATAAACACAAGGGCGGCATGAATCAGTGACTGATCTTCCCAGTGACATCTGAATATCATTGAATCATTACAAACATCTTGAAAAATAGAGCATCAAATAGATTTCCCCTCCTTCAGAGAACAATGCTTTTAATGTTTTCCAACCTAATGCTCAAGAGGGATTCAGCCATCTTTCGGTCTCACACTTTCCAGTTTTATTACTTCTTTTACACTCTACCAGCATTATGTAGGGAGGGGACCGTTCAGTTTCTAGGCCCTAACTCTCACACAATCTTGACAGGCCTTCAGGCGTTCAGTGATCTACATTTCCTTCTCTGATCCATTCTTTAAGATGAGGAAGGATGCGTATGAAAGCTGTTTATCCAATATTCTAATGCTTTGCAGCTGTGTAACTGTCCACGGCAGGACTGGATTTCATAAATACTCAGTAAATGACTCAAATCTGTGTAAATAGGGAATGCACAAAAACCTGTGACTTTCAGTCTCGTCTCTTTCAAGTCTGCACTGCTTTATCAAATAAATAATGTTCCTTTCCAAGTCTGTTTGCAGAGCTACATGATGTATACTGACTAATGTGGAGCATATTTATATTGGTGTGATTAATCATCCTGCTTGTGTTTTCTCAAACCTGCTGCCTCTGCTCTCCAGCTTCATCCCTGGTCCCTGGCAGCCCTGCAGCAGGACTTGCGGCACCGGGACCCAGCAACGGACTGTCAAGTGTCAGGTCTTGCTGTCTTTCTCCCAAACCGTTGCTGACCTGCCTAATGACGAATGCGAGGGGGTGAAACCGGCTACAAGTCAGCCCTGCTACCGCACTCCCTGCTCTGGTGTTGTGGGCCAAGGAAAAGAAAGCAAAACAGAGGAGCAGGAGGAGGAGGTGGAGGAGGGGGAGACACCCGAAAGAGAGGAACTGCACGATTGGGAGTATGACGGGTTTACGGAGTGCTCAGAGATTTGTGGGGGAGGTATGGATCAGTTTTGACCTTTTTAATATGAGTGAGGAGAGAAATAGAAGAATACAGACAGGAGGCTGAGATTTCCATCCCTAGATCCACGCTGCTAGAGTGGCTAAAAAGAAGAGATCACATTCAAAATGAAATACATCATATTTCTTACAGATGTTTGAATACACTATAATTCCTGAAGGCAAACCCCACAGCATCAATGTCACTGGATTTGTCCCAGTTGCTGTATTAAAAGAGCAGTAATTGGTGTCCATACACCAGTGGATGGATAATACCAGTATTGCCTTTGAAATAGAAACAAGTTATATGATATTAGATGATAATGGATTGTTTAACCCTAAAGGTCACATGTCACCGACTCCCACAGCAGCAGCGAATGCTGTCTTACCTAAACATCCTGCCAACATTAGTTGAGGCCCATTTTAATCTCTTCACCTCCACATCATGATGCATGTATGCCTGAATCATGTGTTAATGTCTGTGTGAGTGTGCATGTGTAACTTAATTTCTGCACATGGGTGTTGGCTTTTAGTCAGTGTGTGTATGTGCGCTCACACAAACCTAACAAACTCCCATTCGGGGATGATTACACAGCAGTATCGGATGTCACATCTACACCCCTGAGGGTTGAACTCCTGTGGACCATCACACCACTGTGGCGTTTGAAGTGTCCGATTCACTGTTATTGTCCCCAATATTTGAAGCAGACTCCGAGATTTATGTTACGTTGCTTTTAAGGCGACCTGACATCACACCCTTAAAGTTTATCCGCAGTTCACGCCAGAAATTTTAGCAGGCAGCTGTACTGTTTTGATGTTCATTGTGCCCCATTAGGTACAAGCACTGCTTGCTTTCATTGAGGGGCCTCATATCTGGGTTACTTCATTGCACTGTCTGCTTGTAATATTCTTTGCTTCTCATGAGGGGGATAATATGATATATAAGAGATATGTAACAGGAACAATGTGTTTGCATTTTTAGCAGTTTTTCGATGAAGATTGGGCAAAGCGAGTGTATTACTACGATTGAACCTTGCACAATAGCTCATGGCTCTCTCATAGACATCTCTTGTGATTTTTGGTGCTGTCTAATTCCAGGTCTGCAGGAGGCTGTGGTCATCTGCCTGAACAAGCAGACCAGGGAGGCAGCAGACCAGAGCCTGTGTGTGAGCTCCCGTCGGCCCCCGCAACTCCTGCAGGACTGCAAAACTCAGCCCTGCCCACCCAGGTACGCTAAAATACAGACATCATTATCAGTTAGACATTGTTTAAATGTTTTGCTGCATAAACATTAAAATAACTTGATTTATGGATACATTAAAACTGAAGAGGATTTTTTTGGGGTGGAAAGGGGTTTGGCTTCATTCAAGAAGAAAATATTAATTAAAAGCAGGACTGGAATCTGGCTCTGCTCTTTATTAGTTTGCCAAAACTGTAACCCAGCAAAAATATGCAATAAAGAGAGTGGGGACATTAATGTACCATTTCCCAGCCCCCTGATGGCTTCTACACCTGGAAGTGCTTAACTATCTGACTATCAAAAAACACACATCACACTAGTTGAAATAATTAATCTCTTTTCATCACTGGTTGTGAACAAAAGAGATACAAATCCTTCTAATCCACAACATTATCCCTCACAGTTTAGACCACTTAAATCACCATTTAGGCCACTTGGGTCCAAGTGGTGCTGAGGCAGAATGACAAAGATGGATGGTTGTATTATTGAGAGCAGGAAATGAAGCCACATGGACAGCTTATAGAACCTGGTCAGAATCAGACACAAAATAGGGACCAAGTGTCAGTGGTGGTGGTGATGCCTGTTAGGCCGACATGTGAAATTGTCACACAGTTTTTTTTTTCCAGTGATTGTACCAGCATAGATATGGAGGATGCCTCTGCTGCTGTAGTTAGCATTCCCTGTTGAACAGTTACTGTAACAAACAGCTTCTGCTTAGCTTTTTATAGTACTACTGCCATATTATCAGGGGTTAGCAGTGTAGCATCCTGCGTGGATGGCTTTGGAAAAACCAATCAATGTTAAAGTCAAAAAGGATTATCCTCCTGGGAGCATGAATATAGTCAGTCATAGTTAAGAAATACTGTGTGTTATGTAACAAGGTGACATTTAGATGATCCATGAAGAAACATCATGTAGTTGTCAAAACTATTAAATTTTATTTTTTTTTCCTCTGGAGAGTATGAATATGCTAATAGCAGCCATAAAGAATGGGAATGTTATTGGAGTATTTAATGGAAATTAGAATATTTCAATATTCTTTGTACAAAGATGACACATTGGAAAGGAATACTTATAGAGTGTTGAAACTAATTTGTCCTCTGGGGGTGAATGTATTTATAAATGTACCTATAAATTTATCTTCTAGGAACAATGACATTTCCCGGAAATCTTGGTCATTAGCTTTAAGAGAAGGTAGTCAAAAGAGATCCCTAAGATCATTGTAATTATTACTATCATTAATATCATTGCTAAATGTCAAGTTAGAATTATTGAAATGCATTCATGCTGTTTTTATAACTAGCTTCCTGACACAGCATTTTATGTAGATGCAACCTACACTATTAAAGTTTTGGGTGTCAATTTGTACTACATTGCATGGACAAAGACCACCCGTAATTAATCAAAATGAAATAACTCAATTGTGAAACAGCATAAACTGAGCTGCGGCTAAACGGTGAGTGGATTTTGCGGTAGGCCACACGTTTAAAGTTAACACCATGCACGGTGTCGGTGTTCCACCACTCACACTCTTGTCAGAGGACCCAGAGGCTTGCAGCCTGCCCTTGCCTGTTTTTCCAAGCCTTGAGTCTTGTTTTTAGGCACAACAAACGCTGTATTGGACTTGTTTCCTTTGGCCCTTTACTCCCTCCCTGAGGCCTCCTCACCCTCCCATATTAAGCTACACTCTTTGGATACTGTTCCCTCTGAAGGGAAACAGCCATAGGATTTGGCTTGGAGTATAGCACCGGTCCAGAAACAAACTTCATTCCCAATTCTCCTCAGTCCCTGGACCCTTGAGTAAATATGAATAGTTTTGAAATACCACCTAATCCGTCAAGCAAGAAATAAAATTGCTGCCATCTTGGTCAAAGCCGAAGCTTTTAAACGCCTTTAAAGTCATGGTGATGATTTCGACACATGACACGTCATTTTCAAGATTGGAATAAAAGCACTCTGAAAACTTTGATGCTGGATTTATCACCCATGTGTGAAATTGTGCTGGACAGAAAAATTAATATTGGTCCACAGAGGTCATTTGGAAAATGCAAGTAAAGACGTTACGCCACAGAGATTTCTCAAATATCAATAAATTCAGTGGGAGATTTCATGTTTCTTTGCCAGGATCTGGTCCCATGAATCACTCTTTTCGTTTTCTCTCATATTCACTTTCATGAATTTCCCTTTCATGAATTTACACATTCATAAGTCTGCAGGAGTGTCCTCTCATGGGATCAAGTAAAAACACCAAGCACTCTGATTGAACTCCTCCTGACTGCACTCCTTTATAGATTGGATAATGGGGCTACTTATACATGTATGCAAAAGATAAGATCATCCTTTATTAGTTCCACAAAGTGGATAGTACAACATTAACCTGGTGTTCAGCTGGTTTAATTCAACAGTAGTTTGATGATAAGTATTGTGTTCACAGGTGGGAAACAGGGGAGTGGAGTTCATGCTCTGCTACCTGTGGGGTTGGTCTGATGACCCGCAATGTGGCATGCACTCACCGGCCCTCTCGGGACAGCAACCGTACTGAGGTCTTGAGGGATGAAGACTGTCAGAGCCCTAAGCCCAGCCCTGTCCAAGCCTGCAACCGCTTTGACTGCCCTCCCATGTGGGACACACGTGACTGGGGACAGGTAACTGATCTCACTCAGGAAGTTTACCACCATAAAATGCCTGCTCAGCACATATTGCTAATGTAAGCGCTGGCACCTCTGTGTTTCCGTAGTGCTCCCAGAGCTGTGGTGGTGGATTTCAAAGGAGACAGGTCCTGTGCAAACAGCGGTTGGCAGACGGTAGCATCCTGGAGCTGCCTGACACCTTTTGCCCTTCCAAGAGCCCCTCAAACCAGCAGCCCTGTGCCAAGCAAGAGTGCTCCCCTCAGTGGGTCATAACTGACTGGTCCCAGGTAGGCTTTCCTCAAGGCACCAACCCACCTCTATAAAGTGGTCAAAAGCTAAATGTAATGTCACATGTACTGTATACATGGTCTGCTCATTCTAATAGCACAATATTATTTATTTCTCCAGTGTTCAGTGACCTGTGGAAATGGAATTCAGAGGCTGCAGGCAGTCTGCAGAAAACCTGGGGGAGATGGGGAACTTTTGACTGTAGGTCCTGAGAACTGTTCCCTCATGGATCGACCCACCAAAACCCGGCCATGCTCCCTCAGGCTCTGTGAGAGTAAGACACCTTCTGTTTTACACAAACATTCAAGTATCAATTAAAAATACTTGAAAACAAATGCACAGAAATACAGAACACACACAATAATGATGCCATTCACTTGTCCTGTTTTTTCATCACAGACCCTGTCAAGGCTGATCCTACTATACTGGCCCAGAGGAAGGTGTATATCCAGTGGAGGAAGGGCAAAAAGTTGCAGTTGGTAGTGGGAGGCTATGCATACCTGCTCCCCTGGACAACTGTGGTCCTTCGCTGTCCGACTCGACACTTCCGCAAGGGCTACATCCGATGGCTGAAGGAAGGAAAGCCCCTGGTCGGCCTCCCACACCTCTCCATAACATCACCAGGATACGTGAAGATTCAGCAGGTTCGTGCATCTGACGCTGGGATATACACGTGCGTCGCAGGCCAGGCACATGAACATTTTGTTCTACAGATCATTGGCAGCAAGGAGAAGCTCTCTGTTCCAGAAGCATGGCTCCTCACAGGTGGACAGCAAAATGTTGTGCATCCAGATAGGTCCTCAACAGGGGAAAGATTTCAGGAACTACCCATTTCCCTCAACCAATATGACAGCATAGTTGAGCGTTTGCTTGAACTCAAAGGCTCTCTCCAAGATGAGAAAGACACTGCTGATAAAACGCACTCTAGTGAAAAGAACAGGTCGACCCTGGAAGACGAGAGAGGGAGCACAGAACGTTCAAGCCTGCTTGTACTCACAGCCGATACCCACAGGCTTGATGAGATCATGCATGGCCTCTCTGAAGGACCTTTGGGGGAACAACTCATCACACAGTTGCTCAGTGAGCTCACCATGACACACAGTGAAACCAATGAGTCTACTCTTCATCCCATGGAAAATGCTGAATCCTCCACGCAAGTGCCCCTCCTTCATAAACCGAACCTCAAAGCCCACATGTCCAGGCCAAGAAGCCCGATGATAATCCAACGGCCCAGGAAGGTCGGAATGATGCCGTCATCTGAAGTAATAGTTCATGTGGGAATGCCAGTGTTTCTGCAGAGACCCATTGCTAGTTTGGAGCTGAGGTGTGAGGCACTGGGGAACCCTGAACCATCCCTGATGTGGACAAAGAATGGAAAAGAGTTGCACTACAACAGCAGGTAATGAGAACAACCCTTTAATGTGACCTTTTATGTGAACGGCAGATTGTGTGTAAAACTAGCTAATTCAGTGGTTTCACTGTCTTTGTGTTGACAGAGTAGGCCTGATGTCCACCGGCTCACTGAGGATCCAGTCGCCAAGCAAGGTGGATGAAGGGCTGTACAGATGCACTGCCAGGAACCGTCTTGGATCTACATCGCTTTCATCTTGGCTGCAGGTTACAAGTAAGATCCACAAAGACAAACTAGATACTGGTTAATTTAGTCTCTGTAAGTATCCATACATTCAGAACTCTATTCTAAGTTGTAGTCAAGCTCCCAAGGTTTAAAATATTACATATGAATATAAAATAAAGCACTAGACATCATCCATTAGGTTTAACGATCTCAATATTGTTCTTAATTTAAGTTCAACATTTTGGGAAATACTGAGAGTTGAGAAAATTGCTATGATGGAGTCAGTATTAACCTAATATAAGGTATATAATGTAGTCCAGTTTCAATAATGTGTTCTTTTGTGGTTCAGACTTAGAGATTCTGGTAAAGCATTGTTTTCAACTGAGAAACACACCCAAAGGCATATCCATAGTCAGTGATGGGGAGCGTCTAGAGAGAAAACAGCTTGGGTCACCACAGAGTGACGCTGTCGTTCGTCTCTTTGGAGCATGATCAGTCATGACCTCGCTGCAGTTTTTCATCAAAGCAACGCCACTGCCGGGTTTCCTGATGCTCCGGCACTTTTCCTCCCCATACGACAACAATTAGAGATTCCAGGCAATTTTTCAAAGAAGACTAAGTGGGTACATCCCATTTGCCTAATCCAAACAGAGGATAAAGGGGATTGAAGGTGCTGAAAAATGTCCAAACTAATTTTCTTTTATTTAATGATGGGTCTAATAGTGGCACTTGAGGAATCTTAAGAATGTTATCCCAAGAACTGTTAAGACCATAACAAGGGAAAAAACTTAAAACTATAATTTTTGCCAGTTTTGCCCCAGTTTCCAGGAAAGTGTCTCATTTCTGAACAAGAAAAGTGCAGATCTCTGCCAGGTGTGTCTTTTTCCCTCTCCGAAACAAAGAAACCTCCTGGCTCCCTTACAGTCAAAGTGGTAGCAGTGATAACAAACGGGGCTTATACATCTCTTATCGTGCCTTAGATCATAAAATATTGGATATGTAAATAATCTGCAAACACTCCAGTTGTTGATGGATGTCAGTTTTTGAACCATTACATAAAAAAATAGATGAGATAAAGCTACTGTAGCAAGCACCTACTGGCCAGTAAAGTGGAGTGAACACAAGAGTCAGTAAAATATGTTTAACAAAATGTTGCACAACCTTGAGAGGTCCTTGAGCATATCGATATAAATGAAATCAAAACCTTTTGATGGGTCTGGTTGCATACAAGTATATGATTTAAAAAGACAATTTTCTCTTATTTTGATTTGTGCACTATCCAAGACTACATTTTCATTATGTTTTCAGGTGGCAAAGGAAGGAATTGTGTCCAAGGTAATGGTAAATGCTCTGAAAGGAGTAACAGCAGCCAGTCAGTTGAGCAGTGTCATGGACAAGTCTGCCCCTTCAGGTAACTTTCTACCACTACATGTCTGTCATGTTTGATCAGACCAGTTCCCACTGTCTCCTTTATTTACATGCTCAACTGAAACTGACATGAACTTTATGTTATTGTCTGTTTTTTGTCCATGGTATATCAGGTGGCGAGTGGATCATTGGTCCCCATGCTCAGCTAATTGTGGAGGTGGGTCCCAGACTAGGAGAGTCCGCTGCATGAAGGGTCCCGAGAGCAGATCAAGAGAAGTGGAGAGTGAACACTGCCTTGCCACAGGGAGGAGACCCTCTGACACCAGGCTATGCAACCTGCTGCCCTGTACCAGATGGGCAGCTACTTCGTGGGGAGCAGTGAGTCCACTGACAATGACCACAAGCACACATCTGCATGGTGTCAAGGCTGTTTATGTTTGTGCAAAACACCTCAGAAACTGTGTGCTGGCTCTTGGTTAGCTCATTTAGGTAGTTTCTTCACTGCATAATTGAAGGGGAACCACCCTGCTTATCCTTCTCTGTCTGCAGGGTGTCACATCTTCCCCAAGTCTATATGAGAATTCCCCAGACTTAAGTCACTTCCATTTTAAAATGTACATTTCATGTTTTATAGTGAGACATTGCTTAAAAGTTCTAAAAGTTGAAATTCAGTGAAACTAAAAGCTGAATATTGCTGAAATCTTCTCTTTCAGTGTCATGGTCAGTGTGTGGGTCCCAGTTTGGCCACACAGCAACGCCTTGTTTACTGTGAAGACACCAATTACACCAAAGTCCCCTACAGGATGTGCAGTGGACTACAGAGGTAATTATATCATAAGATACATGTACATTTATTGATCTATGATATGACAAAATGAAATGGATTTCCAACAACTTTCAGAGCCTTTTTCCTGATGTGTGCTTGTATTTGTAGGCCCAGCTCCCTGAAGAACTGCTCCTCAGAGGCCTGTGCCCTTCACTGGCGCATAGGGCCGTGGACGCAGTGCACCGCCACCTGTGGGCGACATGGTTTCCAGTCACGCCAGGTGACCTGCTCGCACCGACGAACAGGAAAGGCCACGCGAGAACATCACTGCATGTGGAGGCCTCGCCCTCCCAGCTGGCAGCGTTGCAATGTTTTGTCCTGTGGTAGAGGTGAGAAAAATTAGTGCTGATGGCAAAATAAAGACAAGTGGTGTCTTTATTGGGGTAATGACTTGATTTTAAAGTGATTCTGAATTATATGTGGCAGAATATTCACTATGGTGCATATGTCAAGCGTTAAATTTCCTCTGAAAAGCATATTTCATAGGAAAATGTGCAGCACAGCCTATGTCATGATCTCTGATGGCATATTTCAGGTCTTTCCCTAAATAAACTAGTGAAAGAATAACTTAGATAGGAACTCAAATTCAGCCATAAATATTATTAAACTGTACCATCTGTGTTTTCCAGCAGGAGAGTGCCGAGACAGCACGAGGTATTGTGAGAAGGTTCGACAGCTGGAGCTTTGTCCACTGCCCCAGTTTAAGAGCCGCTGCTGTCATTCCTGCCAAAACACCTGAAGCGGAGACTTAAGATGAGGGTAGCAGATAACCTGGACAGGTCAGGGAACGTGCTCAGACAGCTCACAGAGACTTGAAACCTCTATGCCCCATCCTTACACCCCACAACTGTCTTCAGTGATCGGTCCTGGGTGGGGATTCCCGAGTGTGGAGGAATATTTGCATGGTCATAACTGGAGAGGTCGTGATCGACTTTCCTCAGAGATATCATGTGTGGGTTTGAATTTGAATGTTTAGAGAGGAGAGACATGTCTGTTGATGAACGCTTCAGTTTGTTTTCATTTTTTAAATCTGATGTTCATGAAGCTTTCTTAAATTATGCAAAAAGATACATTTCCATGATGAGTAATAGAAATGTGTTGCTGCATGGTTTCATAATCAATCAATCAATCAATCCTTCAAAAGCCTTTATTGTCATTATATGACGGTGCATACAACAAAATTAGGAAAGAGGAACCTGTCCAGAAGAATGGAACAACAGTGCTGCACCACCACAAATACATAATTAATACTCATTTTGTTTCATTGACATCATACCCAGAGATTCTGGGTAGACCCCGAAGCTTTTGATAACCACTGGATAGCTGTGTGTTTGCCTTTATTGCAAATGGTTAATAAATAGTTTTGATGCTTTTATTATAGAGTAGGTATGGGTAGACTGTTGTTTAAAGACAGCAGTTCTCTATGTGTCTGGGAAACAGCTAACATGGCTCATATTTGATAAATGATATACAGTACATTTGGTATCAGCCACATGGGGAATAGATTGTGATCTGTGTTATCATTTTGGGTCATTTAGCATGAGTTGACCACAGCAGCTGGTCAAGTCATTTGAAGAGGAAAGGAATTAGGATTGCAGTCGCTGTAATTTTTGGTTGAATAAAAAGTAGGACATGATTTATCTTGCATGAGTTGCACTATGGAGGTGTATGACTGAAGCAAGTCAATTTTTGGAAAAAAAAAAGACTTTTTGCACTCAACTCATCAAGTCTTTGTTGAGAACATGACTTGTTGAGTTTTTTTTTTTTTTAGTTGTTGTATAACATTGTTTATATATTGTTTTCTGATTTTGGTATTTCTTGCAAAGATGTTTGTTAAAATGTCCCTTTAACCACTTTGTGTCATTTAGATGTGAGATGAACATTGTTGCTCATCCTCACCACCAAATTATATTTTTGCTATAGTGTGACATTAAAGGAAAAAAACAAGTTACATACTGTATGTGCCTTGGACAGATTTCAGATTGGCAGGATTTGCACTTTTGACATGATGTCCATTATGAGCTCCACAAGGTGCAACACAGCAGATCACCTGGCCTTTCTTGGTGTGATTATTTGACTTTGTGAAAGGAAAACGATAAACATTATTAGTTATGCTCTTAAATTATGTAGTTATTTGTCCTTTGAACTATTTATTTTTCATGTGTGTTCTTGTGAATAGTCATGTAAATAATTACAGGAGTGGTTACAGGGTTTAAGTGTTCATTTCTCTACAGTTTTTTTTTTTTTTTGGTATTTGATGTGCATGTAATGGGGACCCTCTGCTGGTAAACTGATGTGTTGCTCTGCTCATGCCTGGTTTATCATTTAATAAAACCAGATACATTCCTTTTATAAGCAGTTTGTTGTGTTCTCTGCTGGAGTTTCTGTCAAAACATAATACTAATTCAATAATTTCACTCATTCTCTCACTCATTCGCAACCATTTAGCAGGACATAAATATGAAAAAGATTCTGTAGTGGGAGGATGTTATTAACCAGAAGAACAAGATATTCAAGGCTATCATGTTATGACAACTCAGTCATCAATACAGTGTCGTCAAAGGAAAAGAACACTTCCTCTTCCCATATTTAAACAGTCGACATGACTCATTCTACTTCTCAGCTCTTGAAGAGGGACATGCATTCACAAGATCCCTCTCAACTGTGAGGGGGAATTGCTTTGGAACATGAATCTAGATACTAAAATTCCAATTGACCCCATCATAAGCTGACATTTGTGAATTGCGTTGAGGATTATTTCAGATTAGTTATGGTGGAAAGGGATGGTTGCAATTCCTGTTTGACAGCACTTGGACTTCTGCGAGTTTCCCTCGTGGATGAACTGGAGGGACGGATCGACTCTCTGCTGGAGCGCTTAGTAAGTCAGGAAGTGTTCACTCGTGATGACCGAGAGGAGGTGTTGTGTCAGCCGGGGCCCCGGGCAAGAGTGAGAAAGGTGTTGGATATCCTGGTGTGTAAAGGCGAGGAAGCAGCTAAGATTTTTCCCTCAATTAGCAATCGTCATCAGCAAGTCAACACAGATCATCTTCGTTCTGTAGGTAGGCAGTTCACTGAAATGATGTCACTGAAAATAGTGCCATGAGTTGTGCCAGAATATCATTGCATTGTTCATGTCAACAGCAGATAGTGATTCATAAAGTCATTCATAAATAAATTGGCAAATGAATGTGTTCTGAGGTTCTGCAGTTGATGTAGAGGATTAATCGTAAAACAGATTACATTGACTTTATCTTCTCCTACAGAGTATAATAAAGTCAAGCAAAAGCATAAAGATGTCCTCATGCGCCGTAGTGAGAGCATGCTCTTCTACAACACTCGTCATGGAGAGAAAGTCCTTTTCTCTGAACACTATGTCAATCTTGTGCTGGCCGACGGACACCAAGGCTTGGAGACAAAAAGACATGAAGTGCTGGCGTTTGGGCAAAAGCGGTTATCTTTGCAGCAGAAGTCGGCGGTGCAGAGGAAGATCTCACCAGATAAACTCTTTTCAAGCACAAGTGGAAGTCGTCCAGTCAAGAAAGTTCTGGTGTCTGGGGTGGCAGGCATCGGGAAAACCATCCTTGTGCAGAAGATGCTTTTTGATTTTAGCGGAAACAAGGCCCATGTCGGGTTTGATTTCATCATCCACATGACCTTCAGAGACCTTAATCTTATCAACAAACCTACAAACTTCCGGGAGCTGGTCTTGTGTAAAAACAGGCACCTGACTAAAGAACTAGATAAGATTTTAGCGAATGACAACAAACTGCTGATCATCTTAGATGGCTTCGACGAGTTCAGACACTACAGGAGCTGCAATGTTGATGCATTTGTAACTGAGCCAGATGAAGTTGCAGAGGTGGTGGAGATTTTTGGGAGTCTGATGCAAAGTGAACTGCTGCCCAATGCTTCTGTCATGCTCACAAGTCGACCAGTGGCCATCAACCACATCCCTGTGGGCTGTGTCGATCGCTTTGTTCTCATTGCTGGATTCTCCTTGGCTGAAGTTCAAGATTTCTTCTTGCATTATTTCCAGGACAGTGCCCTAGCTGACTATATGTTCACAGTGGTATCAGCAAATGAACTCATGCTGACGCTGTGCTACATACCTGCATTTTGCTACATTGTGTGCTGCATTCTCAAAGAAAGCAAAGACCTTTGTGGAGAGAGCCCCAAGACCATGACGGACATTTATGTGCATTATCTGGTGGCCTTGCTTCGATCTCACACTCAAGCAAGAGCCAAAACATTTTGTCAAGAGCAAAGTGTGGGGGCGGTCCAGCAGCTGTCTGACATTGTGCTGAAGCTGGGCCGCCTCGCCTTCCAGAAGCTGATGGAGCATCAAACACTTTTCTACAGCAGCGACCGAGATGTGGCAGCGTTAGAGGGATGCGGCCTTGCTAGCACCTTCCTTGACAAGACTGTTGCACAGGAGCCTGGCTGCACTGAGGAGGTTTATTCCTTTGTGCACCTTACTGTTCAAGAGTTCTTTGCTGCAGTTTATTGTGCAGTGACGGATCACCCTTTACCTGATGCATTTCAGCACACTGCAAGTCCTGGGGAGGGGTCAAGCACTGGCCATTTGGACCTCTTCAACCGCTTCCTGTCTGGAATCCTCTCTGAACGCAATGCTAATCTTCTATCAAGGCATGTGGGGCTGTGCTGCCATAAAGATAAAGTGGGCACCTATCGTCAGAGGATCATCAGAGAGCTAACAATGATCTGTGAGAATGGTACTCAAATCCTAAACCATTTACACTGCCTGTTTGAGCAACAGGACCCCTCTTTGGCCCTCGCTGTGCAACCTAAGAGACTGCAAGTTAATGTTAGTGATGAAACACTCTCCCAAATGGATTACAATGCCATCAAGTACTTCCTGAACCTTACAAAGGGCCCAATATCAGAGCTGGATCTGACAGGGACAGGACTAAATGCCACGGCACTTACAGATATTCAACCCATACTGCTGCGATGTAACAAACTTTGGTGAGTTCCAGGTAAAATGTGGTTAGGATTTGTCTAATTCTCTGAAGAAATCTGTCACAAAATGTTTTTTTTATATTGTTTGTCATTCACTATCGCTCTGCATGCATCACTGACTCCACTGTTTCATTTTTAAGGCTTGGAGAAAACAAGCTTGATATGAAAGCAGCTCAAATCATTGCTGATGTACTGCAAGTGTCAGAGAGTATAACCCATCTAGGGTAAGGTGTCAATAGATTATCAGTCTTTTTATAACAAGATTGTACAAGATCTTTTTTTTCAAATATCAAAAGCGCTAAAGTGAAAATAATGAGTAGAATCATTCTTTATTTGAGAGAGTAAAGAATCGGTTTCACTCTTTCATTTTTAGACTTGGATGGTCAGACATCAGTGATGAAGAACTACTGGCTCTTTCTAGTGTTATACGTGTGAAAAAAAGCTTTAAGAGTTGTGGTAAGAATGTTATGTTGAGGGATAGCATGATATGCCACATAATGGTAAGATTTTAGGGAAATGAAAGTCTTTCCAGAATTGTTGCTGTCTGAATGACAATTTAAAATCCAACAAGGACCAAATGACAAAGAAAATATTATGCAATTACTTTATTACCAAAGCAACCTTTATCACCATACCAGTAAATTTACGTTTAGGTTAATTGCTCTCAAGCTCCATAATTTAAGTTTCAAAACAAAAAATATTGATTCCGTTGAAATAATTTGTAAATGGTATATCCTATTGTTGAATGCTTTTTAATAGTCTGTTATTTTTTTGTTTGGCTTTGTGTGGACTAGATGGTTAAATACTGAAATCCAAAATAAAAAAAAAATCAAAAGCCTTCATTGTCATTATATGACAGTGCATACAATGCTGCTCTGCATGGTGCTCAGTGCAATGTAAATGAATAGAAACGACTTAAAGTTTTGTAAGAAAAAATAAAAATAAGATAGTATTTACAGTAGTAAGGGGCATTTATTGCCACAAAATAAGTCATTGCACATTTGCAGAAATGAAATTATTGCACAATTATTGAAATATTGAAGAAAGGCTTGTTTATAAACAGGTTTCTTATTAATGGAGCACCAAGTAGCCTACAACTAATTACCTTTTCAAACAAAAATGTACATGTGTAACATTTGGGATCACCATGCTGAATATGTATTTATAATGTTTGCTGATTTATTCATGTGTTCATTACTTTGATAGGATGGAGGGAAACCGAGTGAGCTACAAAGGTCTGCTGTCTCTCAGTGACTTGACCCCAAACCCTTTGAAAAAAGTTGTGTGAGTGTGTCTTTTCAACACATTTAAATCCATATTTTTGAATATTTACAGTTTCTAAAGTTTCTGTTAATTCCTTTTTCATACAGAGCTATATGGAATGACCTTACCGACACAGATCCAGGGACCATTTGTACCCAGGAAAGCATAACCGTGGGCTTCACACACGACCATATGTGGGAAGCATGGGGGCAATGGGTCTTAAGAAGGTGTGAGGTCAGCAGCAATGACAAATTGTTGACGGTACTCCACAAAGTGTGCAACGTGTCACTTAACTGCTTAGAAGCCCAGTGGGCGAAAAATTTCTACATGCAACTATCACAGCTCATCAAATACAGAATTGAATGCTGTACCGAGGATGACGTGCAAGAAGCTCGAAAAATTTGAGAGCATTTTGACATTATAATGGTTATGATCAATTCATTAAACTCATAACAAAGCTCAGTTAAACTTCTAAATAACATTATCAAAATCAGTCATTGGCCCGTACGGGGATCGAACCCGCGACCTTGGCGTTATTAGCACCACGCTCTAACCAACTGAGCTAACCGGCCATGTGACACTTTAGGTATTCAGTTTATTGTTATACTATTGACTGTACTAAAACTACTAACTAGACCCATTTCAGACGTTATATTAGTGTAGGCTGTTTATGATATTTATACATTATATTTATTTTAAAAATCTATACACTAGAATATATTGTATATATGTATACATTGCTATATATTAATGTATGTATGTTCTTACAAAAACTCTTTATTGTAACTTGTGCACTATTCTCAATAAAACGTTGAAACCTCATACGTAGACAACGCGCAGTTGCATTTTATTTTGGAATAACATACCGGAAGTTGTTCAAACTGCTTGCCCTGGTTCTGATGTGACGAATTTATTCTGCGACATCTCGAGGAACGCAGTAATGTCGCTGATATACATTTAGCTTGCAAGCTAACCCGTTTTTCTTCTTTGTATATGCAGTGCCGTCAAATTATACTGTTTCTGCATATCAAATTGGGTGAGTTATCACGCATGTTCAACGCATTTTGAAGTGCAATGTGTATGACTGACATTTTTTTTAAAATTACCACTACCCGCGAATAGACCTACTAACTTCCAATGGCTGTTTGCTAAAGGCAGCGATAGCTAACACGGGAGCTAAACAGAGCACGTCACGATAAAGTAGTTAAGAGTTGCTAAATGTGAAGCTAACGGAGTTGAACTAACGATTAACTCGTGAATTCTTTAGATAAGGTGAAGGTTCACTCATGAAGCCAATAACAGCTGTGAATGTGACGCTATCTAAATTGAGGAAATATTCCAGTAACGTTACCATAAAGTGTTAAAATGGAACACAGTTGACCTTAGGCATTTCACTGGCCTGTGTTGCAGTCTCACCCGCAGGATGATTGACACAGAGAGGGGAGTTGGTGATGCTGGCACTGCAGAACCCAGCAGTAAGAACAAGGAAACGGAGAAAAAGAAGAGGTCCCGTGTCAAACAGGTGCTGTGTGATGTGAAGAGGCAAATAGAGTTCTGGTTTGGTGATGTCAACCTTCACAAGGACCGCTTTCTGAGAAAGATCATCGATGAGTCAGAGGATGGATGTAAGGGGCTCTCAATGGCAATAATTCACCTCATTCATATCAGCTATTGAATCATATAGAGCAGTTTTGATGTTTAACTTATTTTCAGATGTTGATATATCTGTCTTGGCAAATTTCAATCGAATGAAGAAGCTGACAACTGACACCAAGCTGATTGCGAGAGCTCTGAAAAATTCATCTGTTGTTGAGGTACTGTGAAGTGAACATTGCCCATATTTTTTATGATTTTTTTAAAATATTTTATATATATGTATATATATTGGGAGGTTGAACGCAATTAACACCAATATTTTTTTCATTTTATGTCAGGTTAACCTGGAGGGAAATAAAGTAAGACGCCAGCATCCGATTGGAGATGTACCAAATGATGTTGACAGCCGCACTGTCTATGCGGTACAAGCGGTTTTACTGTCTTATTTTAATTAAATTTCCACAGACAGGTCTGAGCTACATTTACAGAAATAAATAATTATATACAGAGAGCAACATGAACACATTTACTTAGAGACCACAAGGATTGAGCTCATGTCTGTGGGTAGACCTACATACTCATTTGCTGGTTGTTTTGACAAATGTCATATATCTGCCAGAAATATATAAATGAAACATTTCTTTGTTTTTTATTTATTTATTTTTTTTCTTTAAGGAACTTTTGCCCAAGAATGTGACGCACAGCTGGATCGAGAGAGTGTTCACAAAATGCGGGAATGTGGTTTATGTTAGCATCCCCAGATACAAGACCTCTGGTGACTCCAAGGGCTTTGCTTTTGTAGAGTTTGAGACAGAGGAACAAGCACAGAAAGCCATAGAGGTGCTTATTGATTAATATTTTACTGTTTCCTAAAATATGAGATGATTCAATCCTTCCAGTGTTGGAAGAAAACCCATGGGATTTTTTGATCTTTTGGAACAGATGCTCAACAACCCCCCTGAAGATGCTCCCCGAAAGCCTGGGATTTTCCCCAAGACAAAAAATAGAAAGCCCCTTCATCTGCCAGCCGACAATCCTCCATCTGGTACAATAAGATTGCATTTCCATCACCTATAAATTTAAAATCCCTGGCTCATGGGAAATCTGAGGTTGGCATAATATCAAGAAAGATATTGGTTCAATTTATCATTTTGCTGTGTCTTGACATTCATGTGCTGAAGGTGAAGAAGAGGAGAAGAAAAAGCGAAAGAAGAAGAAAAAGAAAGAAGGTGCCACAACACAGACTGCTGCTGAAGAAGCCAAAGAGCAGATGATGGAAGCAGAGCCGTCAGAGAAAAAGAGGAAGCGCTCAGCAGTGGAAGATGTTGAGTTGGAGGTCGCTGGTGGTGAGAGGGCACCAGACAAAGTGTCGGAGAAAAAACGACGACGGTCACAGACGGCAGAGGGATCCAAAAGTGAAGTACCATCTAAGATGAGGAAGATGAGTGAATGTGATACTGTAGAGAAGGGGAAAGATGTAACACAGACTAGTAAGTGATCGCCTCACTTTCTTTGTGTTTCCCTTTCACAATCTGATGAGTAATAACAGCAATGAAACCATGAGGTAGTTGTTGTGTTAGCCGTGTTATTCCCCTTTTTAGATCCTCCCACCAAAAGTGACACAGAGAGAGGTGTTGAGGAAGGGAAGGAAAACCGAGATGATTTAACAGTTAAAACGAAGAGGAAGAGAAAAAAGAAACACAAGGAGAAACTGAAAATCGAAGAAGAAGTCATCCCACTGCGAGTTCTATCGAAGTAAGATCCCGTATCCCCTTTTTCTACAGGAAAACCCCTTCAGAACTAAAATGACTCCAACACTGATGCGTATCTTTGTTCCTCTTTTGTCTACGTTCAGGAAAGAGTGGCTCGTGTTGAAGGATGAGTATCTGGTCTTGCAGAAGCGCAGCATGAAGTCCCTAAAAAAGTGCATTAATAAGATTGATCACAAGGAGCACAAGAGTCTGATGGAGGCACAGAACCCTCAAGATGGAAACAGTGAGTCACTGTCAGACAGCCTTTTCTGGCAGGGAGTTAAAGCTAATTTTACTGAACAGAATAGAGTGTCGTACCTAGACAGTAGACATAGTAAATGGTGAAATCACTGCCATAGCAGAGCCTCCTTTCATCAGTCTTAAGTGAAGTGTTTATGTGTTTGAGACAAAGAAGTGGAGAAACAAATTAAAATATCCTAGTACAATGCCAAAGTAATTCAGGGTTCCCATGCATCCTGGAAAACCTGGAAAATGATTGACCAATTTTCCAGTCATGGAAGCCATGGAAAATGAGAAAAAAGGGAAAATATCCTAGAAACAGTTAAGTTAACCTGGAAAATGATTTATCCTCCCCATGCCTTGTGAGCGAATGCAAACGGGTTAAACGTTACTTTCTTTTAACTCAAGTTTTTATTGATGTTTCTACACACAGGAACAGGTAGTATATAATTGAGTAACTCTGTTGAGTCATGGACTCAATATATTTATTTTTTCATAATAATATCAAATAATATGTACAATAATCTGAATACAAGCACAACCATACATGCCCCACAACAACCATACAAACATACCTGCAATAAAATAAAACATAAAAGTTACTTTTAACCTGTTTTGCATAAATCATTTTCCAGGATAACCAAACCGTTTCCAGAACATTTCTTTTTTTTTTCTCATTGTTTTCCATGACTGGAAAATTGGTGAATCGTTTTCCAGGACACGTGGGAACCCTTTCCCTCAGTGCATTAACAGAGAGGATGACATAAAGCCAGTCAAACCTGTCCTCTGTACAATATTTACATCACAGTGTTACTTAGAGGTTTGAGGGTTTATTTATTTATCTGTGCAAGATTATTTAAGTTCTGTTTAATACAAAACATGTTGGTTTGTGGGATTCTTCCAGTTGAGAAGACTAACAAAAGTGAGAAAGAGACGAACCATGGGCCTCAGTTCATCAGTGGTGTCATCATGAAGATTACAGACACAAAACCACTTCCAGGAAGGAAATTCATCAAGGTACAGTGTAACTCATTGTTATCTGTTTGAATCAGATCATAACAGTAGCAGAACGGTTTTGTGGTTTTGTAATGCAACAGTTGGCTTTGAAAAGTATCATTTTAACAGTCATCAAACAAGCAGCACTGGACAGTTTGGTGTACGGTATATCACAGATATGTGATTGCTTAAAAATGCTGTGGTGCATTTATGGGTTGTTTTGTGTAGGATGTTCTTTGCAAAATATCTCCAGTGGCGTACATTGACACTTTGGAAGGAGACGCTGAGGGTCACATACGCTTTCACAACACGGAGGACGCTAAAGCCGTCAGTGACGCTCGAGCTGAGCTCCAGAAAGAGCACAGCTGGAAGCTCGAGATTCTCACAAGTATGAGCTTTATTTCCTGCTTTCAGGGTAGAACTGTTGGTGCATGCAGCTTAAACTTTACACCTCTAATCCTCCCAGTTGAGGAAAGGAATTCTGTGTTTTCTAAGAATTGTTGATTAAATTTTGAGTCATGATGAACTACATCAACACAATTAATCTCTATTTAACACCATTAAGGTGACCATGAGCAAAGATACTGGCAGAAGATCCTCGTGGACCGTCAAGTCAAGCTGAATCGTCCGAGGGAAAAGAAGCGGGGTACAGAGAAGGTGAACATATATATATATGTTCAATATATAAATAGAGATTGTCTCTGCACAGCAATATATTATTAATTAGTTCATTATTAATTTCAATGTGAGGACGTAAACAGCTGTATTAGGTCTCAGCTAAATCATGAGAATACAAATAAATAAATGATATATGGATATCTATATATAGCTGCGACTTTGTATTGACTTTTATCACATTTAATTTCCTTTCTTGTCACACTTCAGCTCATATCCAAAGCCGAAAAAATCATCCTTGCCCGGGCCAAGGAGGCTAATAAGCACATCCGTTTCCAAGAGGACTGACTTTTTTTTCTTTTTTTTTTTTTTGCGCAAATCATGCATGTTTGAGTATGTGGACTTTATGTGATGTGATTTGTAAAGGACAGTAGATGTTAATGGTTACCTAGCTCAAAGAGAACTGACTGAATGGAAACTTGAAAGTAAGTAATGGGTGTAAACTAGTCAAAATGTCCCCTTATTTTTTTTCTTTTGCACTGGAGCACCCAAGACTATGTTTGTGTTTTTATTTGTTTATTTTTTAATTTTTTTTAGAAATATTCTGTATATGATGTAAATACAATTGATTGATGTGAATGAGTCATGGTGTCTAGTTTTGAGGACATTTGGGTTTTTTGGTTTTTAATAAAAAAAAATCAATATTTACATTACATTAATTATTGTTCAGTATTTATAACAGTTATGCTTTTTATAGAGTGTGTGAGAGGGAAACGTAACAGGAATGATGGGGATTTTTCACCCCAGTTGAAAAGTCAAATTCTCAGATTATGTCACTGGCTAACAGATATCTCAGTCTCAAACCTTTCTGTTGACACACCATCCATTTAGCTGTCTAACTTATGAAAAATATCCCAAATGGTACATAAAATGCCCTCAGTTAAGTAGATTATATAACACTTAAAATGATTTGTACAGTAAGATGCTTAATAGTATTAACATAGCTGCCATTACATAATCTGTGTACTGTTAATGTTTTTTATTGTTGTAAAGGTAACAACCGCCTGGGGTAATGTCTCCAGGAAAGCGTGGCGTCTGCTATGGTCACAAGTTGAATGACGGACTTGAGTCTCATTCAGTTTGGGATAAGGGCTAAAAGACTCTGGTGAGTCTGCAGCCCTCAGTAGGCTGGGGTGTGCCTGGTGAAAGGGTGGGTTTCATGGGCTGGTCCAGCTCTCATGTACAGATGGAGGTGAAGCGTTGTGGTATGTCCCAAGCTTTGTAATCATCCATCATGGTCGTTGTAGTTGTAAATGGCTGCTTGGTTTTCTCTGTGGTTTCCACATAAGGCAGGTAGGGTTTGGTGCGCTGTCACTTGTGTGCTGTGTCGTCGGCATGCGTTGTGGAGAGGAAGTTATTGTGACGTGACGGTGGTCTGGATTCTTTGGCTTTGCCTTGGCCATGGGACTTGTTCTCAAGGGACCAGGTCTTGAATTCCTGAATTAATTCACTGCCTTTGTCAAAATGTTCTTGGTTTATGTCCTAAGCCACCTTTGGCTCCAATAACACAGCGGGCTGTAATGGCAGAGCTTTGGCTGGGTACACAGGCTTCTCTCTGCGTGTCCTGGGCTGAACTGCATGGGTCACATAGTCTGATCTAGTCTGATGATAATTTTTCTGCAAGCAAACTTCTTTGGAGTTGTTGGTGGAAGGTAATCCTTGGTTGGCTTTTAAGCTGTCAGCTGGTTGATATGGCTGCTGCCTGCTCTCTATGCTTGCACATTGTCTGAAAATAAAAGAGTGGATTTGATTTGGGATGTGTTCATTTTCTGCAACATACGACAGCTGATTACTTGTGTGCACTGATGTGTTGTTGTCCACCCTGGATGCACTCTGGATCGATGCAAAGCACTGAGGAGTGTGTGGCAGTGATGACTGCAGGGCCATAGGTGGATATCTGTGGGCCACATAAGTGAATCTGAAACAAACATTAACAATGTGAGATCTCCAAATACTTCCAACCCCCACAAATCCTCCCCATGCTTTGTGAATAATATGCTAAAAGTATTGTTCCTGGAACCTGGCCATGTGGCAGGCTTGTCTGGACAAAGACAAAAAAATCTCACTTAAAACTGCTGACAAAGTGCACACATGGAAGCCTGTGTGCATCCTGATATCAACATGTAGATATATAAATATTATCCTTTCATCAGTGGACTACAGGCTCCATCACCATTCTGTTAAATCATTTGGCTTTACATGGTTTTGTACTTTCAGACAAAGAATAACACAAAGCACTTAATGTTGAACATGTTATTTGATATGGCATCTTTAAGATGACCCCATAGTATCATATCATCATCATTTTTGAATCAGTATATAAAAGTCTGCAGGATCAAGCCCCATCATACATTAGTGGAGACATAAATGGTTTAGTAGTTTCTCTCATGTTTCAATCATGTTACCAGAACTCACACAATGCTCTGTTCATTGCTGTAATCACCAGAACAGACATGCAAACAGCACACTAGCAGATATAACATGCATTGAGTTTTATCTGAAGGAAGACTGAAACGACTCTGCAGACATGTTGCGTTTGCTTGTTAAGAATGGGAAAAATCGCAAAATCCACGCCATAGTACACTGGTCTAACGTGCGTTTAATGAGAGTACAACCGTTCAGAATCATAATAATATCCTGTAAAATAAATCAGATATAAAGTTTAGGGACCGTTGGATTTTGTACCTGACAGGGCGCCTTCCTGCCAATATGCCGGTGTTTTGTTTTTTTCCCTTTTATTTACCAATTGCATCCATTACACCACACACAACACAACACACCATATTTACAAATACACACTGACATACAAACACAGCAAAGAGATTTTCCGGTGTTTTGGTCTTGACAGATGCATGCCAGGATTGAGTGACGTCAACACCCGGCGCTCTATTGCTTCTGTAGCAATGCAGCGAGAAAGCGCCTGTCAGTTCGCGGACGCCCCCTTGAGGTGCGGCAGAGTACTGCCTGCCTCACCTGCTGACTTTTCCCTGGGCTTTATTGTACGATCAGCAGGACCAGTTTTCTCACACATGCATTAAAGATACAGACTGTAGAGAGTCATGCTGTATAACAAATATTCCTGTAATAAAATAAAAACGAGTAGAGTCATACTAAAAATGCGTCTTTAATACAGATCAATGGAAAATATTCATATTTATTTGATGTTATGTTTTATCATGATAGCAGGTGAGGCACCGCCTCCGCTCACCGCACGTCACTGCTCGGATGCATTTGTTGCTGAAAGCGTGTCAACGACTTATTTCCACTAAGCCAGTGTTTATCAACTTTGGGAAATATTCGTCAACATGATCATGTTCCCTACTCACTGAAAGCAAGAGCTGAATGTAGTTTCTGACATAATAATTTAATAAATTGAAGATATAAAATATATACATGTAACCTATATATATCTACAGCAGATAAGATAATTTACTTTTGCTGGCAGATAAGATGTAGCCTAGTAAAACATTGTAATCGATTGCCGAGTTGTGTTTTTGCAATATTTGTGAAGCTTTAACATCACTTGTTCATCAATTGTTGGTCACTACCTTATTCAGTTGAACTGCTTAAATGATGACTTATTTTCAATCAGAAAACTGTATGTTACACACTGTCATTTGCAACGGCACTGACAGTCTGTTTTTCTTTTTATCTCATAGTTATCAAAATTTGTACCTCGTATTATTATCTATTATCATATTTTATCTTAATCTGCACCTTGTATTCCTCTTATGTAGGCTATTACAGTATACATTTTGGTACTTTATATCTTATTTTATTTATTTTTTTTTTATCTAATCTAATCTAAAGATAATCTACTGTTGTTTCACACGGACTGTTTCGGTGAAACACCGCACAAGTGCAGTGTGTATGGGAATGTAACAATCTGTGATGGGACTGCGTTGTTTGTATATCTATCTATCTATCTATCTATCTATCTGTCTATCTATCTATCCTAAAGCTAATATATCTATCTGTCTGTCTGTCTATCTATCTATCTATCTATCTATCCTAAAGCTAATATATCTATCTGTCTGTCTGTCTATCTATCTATCTATCTATCTAACCTAAATCTAATATATCTATCTGTCTGTCTGTCTATCTATCTATCTATCTATCCTAAATCTAATATATCTATCTGTCTGTCTGTCTATCTATCTATCTATCTAACCTAAATCTAATATATCTATCTGTCTGTCTGTCTATCTATCTATCTATCTATCTATCTATCTATCTATCTATCTATCTATCTATCTATCCTAAAGCTAATATATCTATCTGTCTGTCTGTCTATCTATCTATCTATCTATCCTAAAGCTAATATATCTATCTATCTATCTATCTATCTAACCTAAATCTCATCTATCTATCTATCCTAAAGCTAATATATCTATCTGTCTGTCTGTCTATCTATCTATCTATCTATCTATCTATCCTAAAGCTAATATATCTATCTGTCTGTCTGTCTATCTATCTATCTATCTATCTATCCTAAAGCTAATATATCTATCTATCTATATATCTATCTATCCTAAATCTAATATATCTATCTATCTATCTATCCTAAATCTAATCTATCTATCTATCGATCTATCTATTACAATTATTTAATAGTAGCTTATCTAAGTTGTAATTTGAAACTTCTGGGGCTACACAAACATTGGTTTTTAAAACATAACTTGCATCTTTTCACCTGAACTGTGAGGGGAAAGTTAAAGTGACATCCTTCCTTCATGCTGTGGAGGGATCATGGATCACAGGGTGCCCAATCCTGACATTTCAAGCCCTAAGAAGAAGAAGAGGACATGACGTCACCTGACCGAACATGCACAGCTCCATGCTATTCGTTTGAACGACACAACTTGTCGATGCAATTCACGGTGCGTCATTCCAACTGATTTTTTGGGAAACACGTGCGTCGCTCAACGATGCCTCGGAATATGTTAGTTGTAAATATTGGAAGTTGCTGTTGGGAAACACCTGCGTCGTAGATCCGTCGTTAGAATTTAGAAAGTAGCAAACGAAGTTAGCAACAAAGTTTTTTGGAAACTCAGCCCAGGATTATTCTGTGATGTGGGCTGGTTGCCAGAGAGAGGATGGTCAAGAGGATCCTACATCAAACCACTCTATTGTAATGACACACAGAGTGGAGGGAAGATCAATTAATCAATCAACCAATCACTTATCAATCAGTCAGTCTGATAATGTGCAAAATGCAGTTGAATGACGCATTTGAAACGTGACTTAGTCACAGGACCTCATCGGTTATTTTTGTAGTCATGTTATAGAGAGAGGGAGAGCACGTGGACGAACACGCGCACACACACAGCTGTGACCTCGTGAGCCACACAGATGTTGAATTCTTGATTATTGAATATATCGAGTAACAAATGGCGTTGCTGTGTTTGTCCACTAGATAGAGCCAGAACCTTAGATTATTGCTATTTTACTTTGGTATCTGTATTGTTTAATAGAACATAAAACTACTACTGCTACCACTAATCATAAAAGTAATAATTTATCTTTGTCTTTAAAAAAACATCTGTATGGTAATCTGAGGTCAGATGAGTATGAGAATGAGTTAAGCCATATATTTTATTGGCTACAGCCACAGGTGTAATTATTTCATTGTTATTATTATTATTATTATTATTATTATTAATTGCACACAGCAAATAATGATCTGCTCTCAAAAAACACCCAATATATGAAACATTATTTAATAAAATATATAACTAAAATGAATCAAAAGAAGTAATTCTATAAGAGACATTAATTTGACAAGACTTTTTTTTTTTTTTTTTTTTTAATATTTTTCAGCTTTTGATCATTTGTTCTTTATGTTCCACATTTTACACTGTGATATCTGAAGAAGCATTTAGCCCAAGAAGTACAAATGGCCTCAGATGTAGATTTTCAGTGCATGGGGAACACATTGGTCTTGTAAATGAGTTTACTACTACTAAATACTAATTATGTAAAAGTAGATGAATACCTGTTTAAAGTACCTGTGCACATTAGTAACCACTTGTAGTCGCACTGATATACAGTAGTTAACAAAGTGAAAGGGAAAAACAAGGACTGCCCATCTGCTGTTTTTTTTTTTTTTAACAAAGGATTTGCACACCCACACAGGTGTTTCCACTCATTGTGGCTGATTAGAGGTCTGCTCATGTTAAAGATGGGATTAGTTCACAAGATTTGATCTACCAATGAGATTCCTAAAAGGGAAGGCTGCCCTCACAGATGCTGGAGGAGAGGAAGGGAGATGTCAGTCAAGTGGTCTTTTGCCTGAAAAGGACTAATCAAATCTAAAAATTAAAATCACCTGTGTGCATTTGCCATCTCCAAATCTCTTGGATTTACCCCTCATTATATGAGGAATTACAGGAACAGATTGTTCACTGCCAACTCTGCAGGTTATGCAACAGAACAATAACTTCAATGCCTTGCTTTGCCAACTAATTAATGCTTTTGGATTGCATGTGTTAATTTCCCTCTGACACTGTGCAGAAAACAAACAAACAAACAATCACTACAGGCAACACATTAGTTCTCCACAACACAGACATAACTATAGTACTAGATCTTAATTTAGTGCCACACTGCATGCCAGAGAGATTATGATTATGTCAGATTTGTTGAGATCTAAATTGAATTATTGTGGAATATACTTGATTACATGGGATATCAATTAGACTAAAACGTGCCCTAATAACTGATGTCACATCCAAAATCACATTCTTCATCCTCTTTGAGTGATTTGGGGTGAAACTCTTATATTGTCACAGAGAAACATTAAAATGCAAAAAGGCTGGGAAGAGGAACAATGGAATAAGAAGGCAGGAGTCTGGGGAGGTTTATGGATATTTGAAGTCGTTCCGCATTTGAGAAAATGACTTCTGAGCAGTGTCATCTTTTCATTTTGAGCAGAGCAGAGGGATATTTTTCAATCTTCCTCAAATTGTAAAAATCTGTACATTAAATTCATTGACAGAGAGGAAACTCTTGTAGTGCTGCTATGAATATATATTTGATCATCATTGTGACATCCAGACAAACTGTGCAGTTATGAATGTGGATTGGAGTTGATGCAAATTGAAAAATATTCAGACTAATTCTTCACTTCTGTCAGTGTGTTAGACTGGAACCCTGCAGGAATTTCTCAGAAGGACCATCTGTAAAAGGCTTTTTACCCCCATTTGGCCACTATTATGTGACGTGACTCACTGAGAATTTATGTGCATTATGTGCTACAGTCTTAACCAAACCCACGAAATACATTACATCTAATCAGTATTCAAGGAGTCAAACAGTACAGAGGGGACAGTGACATCTCTGTTGGAGCGCTGCTGTGCTCTCTTCTCTCTTTTCTTCGCATGTCTGTTGAACAATACAAAGTGTTTTTCCTCATGCTTGCACAGTTTAGCGTGTCTCTTTATCCATCCAAACCTCAGAAAGAGCCTTTAAGAGTTTCGTGCGTCTTTACGCAGCGCCATGACCAAAAAACAGTATGTCAGCGTTGCCATACATGGGCTGCAGTAAATGCAAATTTTCCATTTTAAACACTATAATTCCATGAATGATTTATAATGCATACTCTATTACAGTGCCCTTACAGTAAAACCTGTTTTTTTTTTAACAAAATGCAACTAGTAATTGCCTTTTTACGCATGCGTTGCGCTCTATAACAGGAGATCTGAATATAACTGCACTTCATGACAAGTAGCTGTAATTGTGCTCGACTGTAAGAGCGCTAAATGAGCTAGTCAATAAATTATGTTAATCAGTCAGACAGATTGGAGGCGTGTTGTTGCCGTAACGGGGGGGAGGGGGGCATGCCCGCACCGTGGAGAAAACCTCTGAGTGGTTATGCTGTCTCTCCACTATCCATGCGCGCTGCCTTCGATTTCCCCAGCCTCTCCTTCTACTTTATTGTGCATTATAGCTATTTCCTCTGCAGCAGCTTACTGTGCAAAGGGGGCTCAGCGCAACAAGTTTGCAGGAGCCCGTCAGTGCAGGTTGACTTGGAGTGGAGCTCCACTCATCTATCATCTGTCGCTGTCACCACAAAGTCACTGTGCGTGAACGCTGCGTGCGCACGCACGCACGCACGCAGGCAGGCACACTCACACGCGCACAAACAGTGTGCCACACATTCGTGACTGCCTCACCATATGCAGTTTGCTCACAACGAGCGCGCGTTTAGTTGTACTTAAATGGAGACCGCGGAGGCAGCGAGAGGTGCATCTCAGTGCGTGGGAAAAATGGAGAAAGAAGTGGCGCCTCAGAAGCGACAACATTGCCGCACAACTACAGTGCTTAACATCATCTCGCCTTTATGCTCGCTGGCGTCCGTCGCCTTTTGCATTCTCCTGAGCGTCAACGCGGCTGACATTAAGAACCGGGTCGTGGATTTGGAGAGTGGGAATGGCGAGCACACCTTCACCCATGTCCCTGGTTACTCCATGGATGATTTTGATTCATTGATTGAGCAAAGAGTGGATGAGCTGCTCTCTCAGGTAAGATTGGCTCCTGCACTTGCGCTTGTTAATTGATGGGTTGTTTAATTGCCTTTAAATTGACACCAGTTCCCTCTTAATTTAATGAGTTATTGGAAACATAATGAGCATTTGATTAAAACAATCTTCTTTCAATTTTCAGCGCTCCTATGAAAATTTTGTGAAGATTCGGACTGCCAGACAAGCATCTGCTGAATGCAACTGCCCTCCAGGTAAATCCAACTACTCCTCCCCCTATTCATTTTGAACATGTGGTTATGAGCTGTATTTGAAGAGTGTGAGTGAGTGGAAGCTTTCTGAACAGGTAGTTTATTTAACTGAAACATGATGACATGTGACAGTTTGCCTGGATAGTGCTGATAGTGTTGGGAGGTCTGAGCTATGAAGGATGCAGACAGCTGACTGGCCATTACACTTAACAGAAAGAAAGGTATTTAACAGCAGCCTATACATAGAAGTGCTGAGAGATTGTTTGACTTGTCTGCTCACTTGTCCCTTGGAAAGAGAAATGTTGAAATTCACATTTGCCACCAGTAGATGGAAACATTTCTGTGTGGGGTCTGTAGCTTTTTGATCATTTTGGGATGGAGTGGAGGTTAGTCGGTGCATCCAGTGTGAGAGATGATGCTCATGGATGATGGAGAGAATGCTGCACAGTGATTTTTTTTTTTCCTGACTTTGATTTATACCATGGTGTTTGCTATTATGCATCATTGTCAGATATCACAGTGCTGCTCCGCAGTGTGACAGACAGCTCCAGTAAGACGGTATTACAAAAGTTATCTGTATATAAAAGGAACACTGCAGGTGTTGTGTGACAATGTGGAAGCAGAATTGGCAACTCATGAGTGAATATCCAACTGTGTAATGTTCAGATAGTCGTGGAGTTATGAATTTATCCATTCATAACCTTTTGGGCATTTGGAAAGCATAAATAAACCAATTTTAAAAAAAATATGAAAATGCATTGGTACAAAGCTGAAAACAGGAATGTTTTAGTTCACAAAAAGTTTACATTTTGGAGATAAATGGTTTTCATTGGAGAATGAGGTTATGTGCATTTTTTTAAGAATTTCACCACATGTTTATTTGAAGTATTTGCTCGTCACATTGTTCAATGTGAAACATTCAAAAGTTGGTCAGCATCAGTTTTCAGAATTCCAAACAGGATTCCCAGTCACTCTCAGTTTGGATAAAAGGAGTCCTTGAAATCAGAATGAAGTGTAATATCTTGCCTTCAATAACACATCACTCTGCCTGGTAGTAACACATGTGCTCTCAATGAAGCACATATGAGCATTACACTGGCAACACACTGAGTAGACTGCAAGCTGAGTAGACTGCATGTTTTGTCAAGTTTTTAAAGTATAATGCAGAGGAATCTGTGTGCACAACGCAGCTTCAAGTCAACTCTAGCTGGGGATGTAACACAAGGGTGGACATGCTGTTGGTGACCTCTCTGGAAATGTCCTAGATGTGTGACATTGTGCAGAGCAACCTTGTGGTTGGATTTGTGGATGGACAATCCAGGTGTCAGGAAGCATCTGTGGTGCAGGACTGACGTGTCCTTGGGCAGGATGCTGGATCCTTATGAAAGCCAGGGGCTGATCTGTTGTTGAGTTCTGAGCTCCCTGAGGAGGGAAAAGATCCCGCTTATCAGATATATATAGCTACACAATGAAAAGGATTATCACATCCATCATAATCAGGCATTAGTGAAAAGAGAAACAAGACCGGTGGAAGTAATAATCCTAAATGAGCGAACCACTTTTTTTTTTTTTGTTTAGTTTTCACAAGTGCTTCATCAATTGTGAGTGAGTCATCTGCTGAGTGGAAATGCCTGAATTAATGAGACACAAATACTGGAAGTATTAACCATAATGAGACTCTCACAATCATACTGCTCTCTGTTCTCGAGCCCTATCGTATGTCTGCTATTTATTTTCTCCCACCACATCTCTGTAACGGGCAGAAATAAAACAATGAAAACACATCACATCAAATGAAGCTTGGCGACCCCAAAGCCAAGGCGGCACCGAGCTCCATCTCAGAAACTGGCACTCTCAAAATGTGTGATTGCGTTTTTTTTTTTTTGTCCAACTTATCCCATACTTTTTGGCCACATAAAAACACATATATCATCAATGTACTTTGAAGAATCTGTCGTGTATTTAATATTCTAATGTTCCTGCAGTGCAAGTGTACTACACATGCAACATACTTGGTTAATGCTTGGGAGCAGGCTTTTCCAGGCCAAATCTCTTTATATGAATGCTGAATGGGTTCACTCAATATTTATCCTCTCTTCTGTCGAGGAGACAGCCTTTGGCTCAGATGTGGCTTTTTTCTTTTTTTTTTGCCTTTGAGGGAAGGACTGTAATGTGCTTTTCACAGTCTTCACTTTATTGCTGTCAAAGAAGATGGAGTGGTTGCAAAGACAGAGCAATGGTCCATACAGCTTCAGGGTATTTTATGGGTTGATTCTGAATCATAGGAAGTTGTACCATCTCCATCTTTATCAGAGAGAGCCTGTCATGAACTTAAAGTATGTTTTATTCATGCTGATGTTGTTCCTGGTTAAATACTGTAGGTGAGGTTTCTTTGCTTTTGTCATTGTAACAGTGTTACTGTCATTTAGCACTCAGTAAAAATGTTTGACTGAAGCTCTTTGGCTGTGATTGAGTCTAGACCTTAGATGGTTTTAGTCACACCACTACTACATGGCACCACTTTGAAACATCTCAACACGTTTTAAATATATGGCTGTGAAACTACAGACTGTGATGAGGTTGAACTCAGCACAAGCAGCATGTAGACATTTTGACTTTTTAATGAAATATCTCAACTTTTGTCTTGAAATTTGTCACAGATATTTTATGGTGCTGAGAGGAGGAAGTAACTGTGGTGATCCCTGGCTTTTCCACAAGAACCAGTAATAGGGTGACATTTGGGTTTTTGCGTGAAATATCTCAACAAATTTGGGATGAGTTGCTGTGATATTTGCTTTGGACAATCTAGTTCCCCTCAGGATGAATAGTAATGACTTTGCTGATCCTTTAACTTTTCAATTGCAAGTATCATCACAGGAACATGTCAGTTTGTCCAAAAGTTTGGTTTGTAATTAAATCCCTGCGGTGTAAGTTTGAAAATGAAAATCTGTTGAGCTCACGAGATCTACGCAGCCCGCTCCTCAGCAATATGTGTGGAGTACTTCTTTCAGTAGGGACCCTGAGTTTGAGAGACATTTTTTACACCATATATTTAGTTTTGGGTCTGGGGGAGAAGAAAACCCATCAAACCAAGTTGGTGTGAAATGTCTGAAGTTACACCCACTCAGTGTGCCACACCGTCTCCTCCTAATAATTGTTTCAGCATTGTCGGGCAGTTTTGTTTTTCATTTTTTTTGTGTGCATTCTCCTCCTCTGGGATCTACATTCCAAGCAGGGGCTTGTTGTTTAATGGGACTATAATAAAATGTGCAGTCAGCAGGCACTGGTGCTTTTGCTCTTTCCCTGTTTACTCACCCGTACACCTCAAACCCCCACCTCCTCTATATCCCCTTTTCCCACTCTTCAGCATTTCTCGCTTCAAAAAGCCTAGCAGCTAAACACCAGCCAAAGTGCTCCTGGGAAAACATACAACTTGTTTTATGTGTGACTTTGTTTTCCCCCACAGTGGTTGTCACAGGCATGGGGGGCAACAAAGGGGTCATATTAGCTGGCTGCTATATCATAAGATTTCAAAATAAAACCAGAAGCAGATGCAGCAATATCTGTCTGGCTTGCTTTGTCAAATCTAGACTTGATTTACTTCAGCAGATGCAAACACACACACACACACACACACACACCACCTCTTCCGCCTCACAATGACTGTAATCCCAGTGGCCTGATACAGTTACAGTTGTGCCAATCCCCTCTGATATCCTCGACTCAGTGGGCAGCTGGTAATTAATCACTGACAGCTTTTGAATATCACCCTCTGTGTGGTTCGGTGTTGGGAGGTGCCCTAATAGCCATGTAATTACTGAGTTGCAAGGTAAAGCTAAGCAGACTTCCAGGTAGCTACTGCCACCAGCTGCTTCTGGTTAGGTGAGTCAGGTCAGGCCGACTTTTGTGAGCAAGTGAGGCCGGAGACGAAAGCTGGAGCCTGGGAAGCCTTTTGCCTGGAGGCTGTGGCGAATGGGCAGTAATGGTTTTGATTGCTGCTAAATTGCTCAACAGGCTATCTACATGTAAATCACGAGCATAATATACTCTGCTCCCTTGCAGGGATGTTTTTTATGAAAAGCTTGACTCATTCGGCTCAGTTTTTTTTTCTTTTTTTTGCCCCAATAGATTAAGATGACGTGATTTATCACGATGAATCATCAAAAGTGGTGCATTTGCTCTAATTTTCAATTCTCACTGAAGGTTTATTATAAAGGGCAGGATGCTGGAAATAGCACAGATGGTCTCTTTACGCCTTTTGACACAGCAGGTTTTTATGGGAGATGATGAGGGATGCCAGCTGAAAGTGGTGGTAATGAGTATGACTCTGGGGTTTGAAAGGGTGGCAAATTCCTTTTCTCCTTTTTTTAACTTTACATTAACCTGAGGGAACACTCTGAATAGACGTGAGCTATGGTGGATCGATGGAGGGACGGACGGATGGACGGACAACGGCTCTCTGCTGGAGATTGAAGTTCCTCAGGCTGGGAGAATGGGGACAGAGCCAAGGGAATAGAGGAGAATCAAAATGCTCATGCTTAACGGTTCGTCTCATCTGTCCTTGAACATTTCCTGGCGGTGATCCTCCAAATCGTCATATTGTGTGGAATAAAGTAGGAAGCTTGGAGATCCTGTCTTGGCTGCTTTATATGGTTACTACTTGGAGCAAAATGAAGGGGTTTCTGTCACCGCAGCTTAACGGCACACCCCGCAAATGAATAAAAGAATTGTCTCCATGTTTTGATTTGACATGCATTTGGTCCAAAAACAGGCTGTGTGTGTCAGAGATTGAATGTTTTCCCTTTGGGGTTGATTACACTCTCTGCATCATCAAAGCATTAAGTTGGACAATGAGATTCAAACAGTTCGAGGTGGAGCAAAATTATTCCAGTGTGGTTTTGTGCCTTTAAAATTCAATAAGCTCTTTGTCAATGGATGTCACTCCAGTTGTTTGGTTACAGCTGACTGGTTTTCCTGCTGGATGTGCTGCATTAAAACGTCTTGATCCTCTATGTAACTACTCAGGCATGACGTTTGAGGGAAGGGCTGATGCTTTGCAATGCGTTCATTTTGCTGTTTTCTCATGTAGATGCTGTCGTTTCTTTCTGCATGGAAGCACATCAGTTGTTAAATATGGAGGAATGAATGACATGAGCAGGACTGGGGAATATCTGAGTGTCTGCACCTTTAAGGGTCACTTTATGGTGATTCAACATTACCCACTGCCTTGCAAGAGCTGGGTGGCAAATCCTCCACAAAAGAGGGCTCATAGACTCTCGGCCTCATCTCCTGGTGCCCTCTGACACAGGATTGAAAGTTCCAGTCATCCTGCCACTGAAGTGTCCTTTGTGATGGCTTAAGTTCACCCTTCTCTTCCCGAGCCCACGCTGACCCACTAATATTCAAAGAGTCTTTAATAGACAAGGGGAACCTTTTCTTTAGTGACACCCTCATGGAACAGCTGCTGTACTGTTCAGTATCATGACATATATGTGACTGCAATAGCCACGGATGTCTTCAAGGTTCATTGTGAATTTTCTTACCTCTATTAGTGCTGTGGATGAAACTTTTGATATGTAGTCAGTATTTTTGTGGAGCGTATCAAAGCAAATGTCAAATGCAAACTACACTGAATGCTTTCTGATTTAAAATGCAATCAAGCCCCTGATGCCTGTGAAACAATTCTTATTTCATTTTTGGTGTAAGGCTGTTTTTCCAGTGTCTGTCATCAATTGCAAATCACCAGTAAAGTGTGACGATGCCAGCATTCACCCGTGTCATGGAAATTCTGGGCTCCAGACAAGCAGAGCGAACTAGGAACCCCTGAGGCGTTCCCCACATGCTCTCCTGCACCCCTTCCTCCCCACCGCCTGTGGCTTTGTGCCCCAGGCCTCTCAGCCCAAGCTGACATGGAGGATAGGGGGTTAGGGGCACAGATGCTGCTGCTCTGTAGTCCATCAACCTAATAGAAACAGGCACTACAAATAAAACAGACTGGTGTGCAAAAAAAGCATTGGGACATGGCAGGAAGCTGTAATTTTACCAGCGTGTCTGACATGCAAACTATGGTTAATATGGTCTTGCCACCATTCATGGGCATCCCTAAAATGACAGCAATGTGTGGCTGGCATTGGCTGAGTCTGTTTATTACATATGTATGCATCATTTACTGTACGTCCACAGACTACAGCCAGCATTAGCCCAGAGCTGTTCCATGTCATGTTCACGTTGTAGCGTTCCGTCAAATAATGTAACGAAGCACAATACCAGACTGCCAGTCCACCCCCCTTTGTAGTCTGTGAGGTTACATACCTGACTGTTGACGCTCAGAAAGTTTGGTGCAGTTCAGGAATTGCAGTGTGAAAGTGGAACCAAACCAAGTGATAAATGCTGCAACTTTCAGCCCCCCAAGCGAACCGAGTCCACTTGGTTAGGTGTGAAAGCGACCTTAAACAGTCATCATCTGAAACAATTTCATAAAATAAATAAATATACAAATGAATATTCTCTATATGTTTTTATATAAATATAGTCAATATTCCATCCATTTTCTATTGTTGAACCGTGAGCTACTAACTGGATCCAAGCACCAGTGTTATGTTGACTGAATTCACCAGTGAAAAAATTCAGAAGCTCTTTGAGATAATATTAAAGGCCTTTGAGAGAAGAATGACAGGACATGAGGATATGTGAAAATGCACCCTTTAATATATAAAACTGTTCAAAACAAACAACAAAAATATAATTAAACTCCCCCTTTTCAAATACCCGGAATCATTTTTGTACAGGCCCTAAGCACAAGTCCAACATAGCAATTCTTGAATTGTCTTTTGTTTAATGTCCAGAGTTTAAAACAACATATTTCAATCTACACCTAACGGCATTGGCAGGTATCCTTTTGGAACATGTATTCATGGTGGTTGTATTGAAGGTAACATTTTGGAGTGCCCTTTTTTTCAATTTTCAAACCATTTAGTCTCCGCAAAAATGAGCAAGAATCCCTCAAGCTATCCAAAGACAGCAGGGACTCAGGAGATTTCTCAAAGCCAGCAGGGTTTGCCCAGCGGCTGGCCAGATGATATATGCTCTGAGACTCCCCTGGGGCGCCACCAAGAGGATGGACTGAAAGAAAACCAAATGTTCCACACTGTTGGATGAAACTCCTGGGGTGTTTGTAAGTTAAGAGTACCCTCTTGCTTTCCTCCAGCTTTCACTGTCCCCTTCCACGTTCACTTTAAGATACAACACTGTCTTGCTTGACAACTTGTGGGTTCGTTCGATGGCCCCCTCCTCACCGCCGCTCACCAGGGGACGTGTGCTCTGCCAGCCGGCTCTTCCTTCTTGAAGCTGTGCTAAATGTGACATGAAATATGAGTCACACTGTAGATCTGAGAGGGTAATAAACACACCAAGCAAACATTTGAGCCCATGAGCACTCACAAACATGATGCCGCACACCCGTGGACACAACTGTATCACACACTTTGAGATGATCCCACCACTCACATGTAGTAACACAGAAACATGCTGCTGTGCAGGGCAGTTTTTTAATGCAGTGTGTGTTTTAGGACTTGATCTACGTTGTGGCAAAGCCTTTTGATGAGATTTTGGTTTGGTTAAGTTAATTTTCTAAATCAAGAAAAGGCAGCGCGTGAAATAAATGGATTGAAGCCATTTATTCTCAATTTTCTCAAAAAGCTGGGATGTTAAAAATAGAGTGGGATGTGGTTTTTAATTAAGGCCTGTGAAACAGTATTTTGTCTCATTATTTAAGTATATCTTTTTGTTTCCCCGCTAGCATGCAATTGATCTAGAACATGCAATTAAATAATTTGGCTCAAATAAACAATAAAGTGCCCGGGGAAGTGGCAACTTGCCAATTTAACGTACTGTACCTGTGAATGTACATGCATGTACACGAGTCTGTGTCAGTAAAGATGGATTGATATGCAGACAGTTGCCTCATGGTCTAGATGTAGCACAGTCTTGCTTTCAGGGGCCCCTCCCCTTGTATCTGATGAAGAAGAGGGTAGAAACAGCTGTGTAAGCCACAGTTAAGGCCTGGAAAACCCAGCAGTGAGACCAGCAACCCTACTTTAATTTAATTGAGTGGTCATTTGATCTGGTCCAAGCAGGCTAGACGGCTAGTTAAATTGTAATTTTCGACAGCTTGATAAATGCAGCTGATGTGCCGTATGGCTGCCTGAAAATAGGTTAGTATAATTTCTAGTCTTAGATGAAGGTGGCCCGCTAGTTAGGGACATTGTGGCGTAATAATAATAATGCAGCACTAAAATGCCTTGGTAAAATTAGAGGTTTTCTGAAGGGAATCTGGTGCTCAGAAGCACTTCCACTTAGTGAAAGGTCTTTGTTCTTATGCTGAAAGTGTGTGCATTTATAACTTAAAACTAGTCACAAGAATTTCATCACTTTGGAAAAAAATCACAACCAACATGATTTAAAGTTGGCGGTATTTTTTTTCCTCCTGTTTCAATGCACACTGTTGAAGAAAGGTTATGTCAGTTGATAATACCATTCATCTGGATTCATGCTGTTCACTCTGAGGTCGATCAGTTGTTTATGTGCATTCAAGCGCTGATGTGGTTTTAATGAAATAAGCATACTGAGTGGAAATGTTATGAGAGTGTAAATCTGAACACATTTTCCTTGCAAACATAACTGCATAACGATCGTTCATGCTGGATGTAACATCTAAGTGATGCACACACTCAATTCAGTTGCCTCTAGCATGTTCTACACTCTACAGCATGCATAAGTGCATTTATATTAATATGTTTCTTATGACATGACCCCAATTTTCTACTGTGGAGTTTGACTAAACCTGAGTATTTTTGTTGCTGAAATCTACAGAAGTTAATTTTGTAAACACTAGAGTGGAAATGACACATGTTGGAAATTTGTGGGATAACACAACCTATGATATAAAAAACTATATAAACATAAAATATGAACAGTTCCTATGACGGTACATTGCATTGCTTCAACTTTGTATTTATCTTATAGCCCGTAGTGTAGCCATCTCTTCTTAGTAGAACGGCATTCATTAATTGTGGGGAAAAAAATCTAATTCACTTTGGATAAGTCATCTGGCAAATTGATGTGATAATGCTCTGAAACACAGACGATGTAATCAGCTGCACGTCCTGCAAAGCTGGATCCAGGTTAATGAGCCACCTCCCATGAGCTGTGCTACTATCTCAAGCAGTCACATCTCAAAGGGGGAGGGCTGTTACTGAAATACAAAGTTAACTTGTGTCATATGTTGGCGTGAGCTGGAAGTGCCATTCATTTCACACAGAGCGTTGCACGGTGTACCACCTGCTGTGTCAGCTGCAGGGTGCTTCAGGTAGAGCATGAACCGGATAAATTCAACACATGCTGGAAATTCTAAGCGTGTTCCTCACTGGAAGTGTCGGAATACATCACAACAGCCAAGTATATTTGGATGTGTTATTGTACTAAGTGTGCTATGCTCTATTTATATTGATTTACATAGACTGTGACCTATACAGCTATAGTTCCCTCTGTGATGTCTGTGGATAGACACAGATAAATTGTGCTAATCAGGTGCTTAATTGGAGCCATCCCTGCTCCTTTAATCTTTAAAGCACTGTAAATGCTTATTGTCTCATAACTACACCCCTATTGTTTTCACTGGAAGCTGCAGCAGATGGTCAAACCCACTGAAATCTGCAAACCATACTGAGAGTTGGTGGGAAAACTGACTGACACAACACCTCTAGGTGATTATGACTCAATCTTAGAGGTGTTTGTCGTCAAGGTTATCACTTATTGTCAATCTCTGTGGGAAAAATGAGTGAATGTGATCTTTTCTTCTTGGCAGATAGTACTGTGAGTGTCAGCGTGACTGATTTGAGGTGCTCCAGGTAGAGATAATCTCTTTCTCAGTGTTAAACAATAAAAGATGCGTAGGGATTCATCATGGTGTCCTTGACCTTCAAAACAAATTACCTTTCCAGCGTTCTCCTTCTTTGTTGCCACTGTTGCATTAGAGGCTTTTTTTTTTTTTAATAGCCATAGGAACAAAATCCAGAGAAGAGATATGACTTAATGTGACACACATTTCTGCTGATTAAATATGACATGACATGCCAGTACTGTGATTTTGCTACAGTATTTTTGGTGCCCAGGGTTAGATTGTAACCAGATTAGTTTATTTTCCCCTAGTGCCAAATGCATGTGTAATATAAATTTAAGAAAACAGAACATTTCATAAACACAGTGACACCCAAATTGACTATTGGATTTCATCCCCGGCATGCATTTGCTGTCAGCTTCAACAGGCTTTTTCCCTTCATGTGATATAATAAATGAGAGGGAAAGTCTTGCGCACGTGTGGGTTAGCAGTCAGATCCCCAGCGTAATGGACTTGTTATTCTTGAGGCAGTTATTCATGCACTATTGGCTATCCCACCTATGAACTTGGAGTCACTTTTTGAGGTGGAGGTCAGTTGGCAGGAGCTGGCAAAGCATCTGCGTTAACTGCAAATGTCAGGTCCCAATAATATGAGGGTGTAGGTTTCGTCTGAGTGAGAACAGGGAATAATACGACGTAACTCAGTGCAACTCAAGATTTAAACCAAAGAAATGCAGAGTCCCATAGGAGGTAAGGGACTCTTGCTTGTGAATGTCATACCCATAAATCTACATCTTGCTTGCCCTGGATCCAGTTGCAGTTTAGGACAATGCTGCTGAGTTGAATGAAGTGAATGAAATGATCCCTGCTGAAGTGGATATTCAGTATAAGAACATTGCACAGCATATTATGGGCTTTTCATCATAGAATGAATACACTGAAACTGGCTGAAACTCATCACCACCCTTTAAAATCTTGGCCTCTTGGTTGTGTTTGTGCTAGTGGTGGCAAGACAAAATCAGTACGGATATGAAGCTACCCCTGAGAGGTGCAGCCTGAGGCAGGGCGCAGTGCTGACAGAGGTCAGAGCTGCAGAGTTTTAGGTTGCAAACTGCCCTGCTGCATTGGGTATAATGTTTATCATAGCAGGCTTTGCTGAATGAATTTGTTTTGAAGAAGCATGCATAGTCAGTATATGAAATGGGCTGGATGGAGATGAGAAGCTCAATATTTTGCTTTTTTTTTTTTGGGATATGTTTTTATTTGTGGTTACGTGCTGGCTTGAAAGAATAGCTCGCTGAGAGCCCGAGATGTGCCGCAAGTGCAAAGGGGCAACGTTCGAGGGCTTGCAAGAGAAGAAAAATGGATTCGTATACAGCGTTTCCCTCTTTGTAGTTTGCCAACTCTCTGCTCAGGTAGAGTGCTCCCCTCCGGCCTGCTCTCGGATTAGCAGGCGCCGGCCAAAGTCAACATGAGAGGAAGTGGAGAAACGACTTCCCTCATTCGCACCAAAACTGCTAATGCCTCAGCAGATCTGGTGTCAGAGCACTCAATTTGAAACATGTAATTTGTGTTCAACGTACAATTTATTTCAATATGACAAATCTGAGGAAAGTTTTTTTTCTTTTAGTTTAATCTAAAATTTATACTCATACAGGTAAAACCAATGCAGAGGGAGGTGGCTAAAGTTCTGATTGCATGTTATTTAATTCTGGGCAAGCTCCAAAACAAATTTATTGTTTCACATAAATGTGAATATTTCTTGAAAAAGCTTTTGCCTGCAAGTAGGAAAGCCATCACACAGAAATGGCTGCAAGAAAACCACTTAGCCAAGGACAACAGGACTGCAGTTCTGTTCCCAAGTTGTTAGAAATGGACAATAAATACAAAATATTATGCAAGTTTTACATTCATACTACAGAGGCCAAAACGGAAGGGTAATAAGTCTGAAAATGAGGCAAATTGCCTGTAAAAACAGGTTACGCAAAAGGCACCAAAACATCATCAAGGCACTGCTTGCCACCTCTTGATGTCAAAATTGGGTCATGTTCAAGGCCCTTCCCAACCCACCCGTGTTTAATTGCCATGTGCTAAAGAATTTCCCATGTGCACACAAACCAGTCAAGTCTGGTGCGGCCTAATAATTGTTCACTCAAATCGCCTCTTTGTGCTGCTGTCTGCACTCAGGCTGCCAGGATTTCTCTCCCCCTTCCTGCATTCTTCAAACGAGATCTCCCCACACTTGCAACGATGGCTCAGAGCGAACCATCGCAGAAATATTCTCTAATTGACGGAGGTTATCTGTTCAATAACCCTTTCGCTCCTCTTTGCTACTGTCAGCCACCCCATTGAAGACCTGTCGAGCTGTTTGATTCCAACCAGAAGCAAAGCTGTCTTTTAGCAGCAATCTCTGACTCACAGAGACATTTATCCCTTCCTCTGCTACATCCAATCGCCTCTTTATCCTGCTCAAAGGCTCTCTGCACTTTTCAATGAGAGTAGCATGGGGAAGCAAGCTGTTTGGGGTCCACAGCTATTGACTTGATTTATCGACTGGGCGAGACAAAAAAGTAACCAAAATTAAGCAGCAATGACAAACAGAGAAAGACTGGTGGGAGAAAAAACCCACTTTGTTTTAAGCGGAGTAGCCTGTGTGTGCGCTGCTGATATGGATCCCTCATGAGAAGGTTCAGGTCACTGAATCCCTCATCAAACAGGAAAAAAAAGATTTACTTATTTATGTTTTGCTTCAAAGTTGGAGAGAAATAAACAAGAAACAAACGGGCTTTTTAGTATGCTCTCTGCAGAGAGGGTTTTCTGTGACGCTTCAGAATGATAAATTATATAAATGTCTGTGGAGGCCACATTAAATGGTTGGTGAAAATAACAGGCCCTCTGAGAGTTTACTGTGCCTTCTCTGTATTGCATGCTTTGATGATGGTAAATGGTATACTGTTTTATCTGCAGTGACAAAATGTCAAAATGCTGCAAAGCTTTCATCCTGAGTAATTTAATGTCTGGTATTGTCTATCTAGCTGAGATTTTACCTGCACTCACCACATCCATTAGACGCCTCTGAAACTCTAAACTGCCGCAGAGATGAAGCAGGTCAGGGTTTTTTTCCCAATATTTATGTCTTAAAATATTGAAGATGTCAGTTAGGTCTTGTAGTTTGTTTGGCCGTTTTGTGTGTAGATGTGTGCGTATAGAAATTTAAGCTCAGGTTAGACAGACTGTTGGCGTGACTCCTGGTTCTGACCAAGAAAGCAGCCCCTGTCAGACTCTCAGAGACTCTGGGCTGGAGATGAAACAGAGAAGAGTGTGTGTTGGTGTCTAGATGTATGCACTGTATATGTGTACCTATGAGCCTTGTGCATCTCTGGCTTGCCTGCACCGCGTACTGACATTTCCAACTGGTGCTGGTGTAAATAAGGCCAGCGACCACAGCAGGTGTGGGGAGCAGGGCTTAGGAGCAGGGGAGGTCTGTGTCCCTTCAACACCAGGGCCGCAGAGAAATGGTCCAAGAGAAGTCAATATTTTGACTCAGTATCAAAGCCGGCCCTGTTTTTGTCAAAAGTCAGGCTGTACAGAAGCAAGTCTGTCCATGAATCCAGGAGATGTCTGGGATGTTAATTATACCAGTTTGGCTGGTGGTGCACACTTTGATATTTTGTGGATTTAGCATAAACTCTTTTGTCCATTTTGTGGGCTGTTTAGGGTTAGGGCAAATTGTGTGTTGCCTCTTGTGATTTGAATATTGTAGTGGTAGCTTAAACTCAGCCACATTTCATCTTCTTGTCTTTTGAACAGTGTTAGTGAACTGTTAGTGAACAGAACATTTAGAGCTGCACCAGTCAATAGTTTGATATAAACAATGAATGAAATTATAATGTGCTTTCTATGCCAAAGCAATAATATCCAAATATTTTGTCTTCACTTTTCTTTTGAAATATTGTCATTTTAAGTCCAAAGTTTCACTTTCACTTTTAGAATGGAGTCGGCAAAGTCAGCCCCCTACTGACCCACATCTATGACACTTATAGCATACAAAAGTCAACATTTAATTTAAAGCTGAATCACATACATCTTAATTTTGTACACTCATGAGCAGTTATGAGCTCATTTTATCTTAACTTAATGAATGTCAAAACTGCTAAATCAGAATGCTATTTAAGGCTTTTGTTAGTCACTTCACCACTTTCTTTGTCCTTGTTTGTTGAACTTCCACTTTATCTACTTTATTCCACTCCTTTATATAAAAATTCTTGTCTCCAGCCAGTGTCTATCTTTAATCATATCAATATTTTTCACTGCAGTGCTCCACCTCTTTTTTTTTTTTTTACCTCTATCCTATGGGAAATCACACTTCTCAGTTTTTGCACACAGAAGCACACATTTTAATTTCAAGACACTGATGGGAGGCCAGACTGCACTGGTGTCTGAATCCATCCCTCCCTGTCTCTTGAAAGTGTGTGGAAAAACACTTACATGCCTCGCTTTGATTTGCAGTGTGAGCAGAGGGGGTTTCCATCACTGCTTCTCTCATGTGGTCCACTGCTCGTGCTCCTGTCTGCTCATTGAAACCATCCTCTAACAGGGCTGCAAGACCAGACCCTGTCTTGACTCCATCTCAGACCGATGCAGCAGATTATCTATTTTTTCAGGTTGACACAACCTCAGTTGCAGCGAGGAAGTTTGTGTAAGTTTACTAAAGGAGGTACAGTTTAGTTGGTAATATGCCTCCAGAAAAGCAAAGAGACACCAGTGAGAGAAGTTTACACATCCGGGATAAAAGATTACAGTTTGTTGGAAAATGTAGCAGCGCACAGCTTCCTAAAGTAAACAGGCCATTACTCAATTATACAATTGTGAACCAGACCACATGTGTCACAGGCCTTGGTTAACACTTGGTGAGATGCAGCGAGGTCCAGTTTAAACTTTGTCCCACATTGGTTTTTACACACCTTCTTGCATGTGAAGCAAATCAACCACACTTGAGCTTTTAAGGCTCCAGATGAGTGGGAGCTTGTGGTAAACAAGCCAAGCAGGGCACCACTTGCCTGACTCTCCGACACTGCAGTCTCTTTTAGTGTCCTTTTATAGCCTCCTTCCTTCCTCCTCACACTCCAGTCTTCTGAGAGGCTGTGCCGGCACACTGGGGAGAAAGGAAGTCAGCATGGTTCATTAAGCGAATGCGGCGCACCACGCATGTCCCTGAAAACAACAGAGGCTCTGTTCAGAAAAGAAATGACGCTTAGAAGTAATAGCAAGTCAGAAGCTTCCTTTAAGGAATGGCTGATGGCTACAAGGCCTCCAGATGTGGTTCATAGATTTTTATTTTATATTAGCAAGCCGGAAGTGTTGAAAAAGGCTGATTCGCCTTCATGAAACTCCTTCACTCCAGGACGAATATGAAAAGTGAACTGAGCAGCATTTGCAGGTGGTTGCCGTTACATTTTAATTAAATTTATATGATTTTAATGATCCAAACCCAAATTTGAACACTTTTAATCCATTACTATTCAGTAATTGCCTGATATAGCCAAGATAGGGTTTGTCAGGCAATCAAATTTTATCAGGCAAGTATTGTTTTACGACATACAGTTAACTTAAGTACCCTATTTGAATTTTGGTCTGTTGGGTCATGAATCTGCATGTATTTGCAGAAGAATACTAGATCTCCTTGAAGAATCGCACAAACCTTAACAATCATTAAATAGAGGATTAGTGTGGCTTGTGTCCAATGTATCTATACAGCTGCCAAGAGGGAGGATTAACACCTTTTTTTTTTTAAATAAGGTGGTGGTGAGGATAGATGTCCACTAAGCTGACAGAAGCCCACGGCTCGCACTTGGAATGTAGTCACACTTTAAAAAGTTGTCTTTAAAACCAAAGGCATGTTTTGGATACTATAATTATCAGAGCTTGAGATCACTGTGCTGCTGACACCTTTATTATACATTATGTGTCCATTGAAATTCAAAAAAAGCTACAACAATTCTGAAGACTTTAAGAATCTATAATGGCCCCTCTGTGGTGTTTTCCTGTAAATTCACTAAAGTTCTGTTTTGTGTTCATTTCCTTCCTCCATAAAACATTCACTGCTCGTGGTCAATAAGTATGCACGCTAGCTTTAGGTCAAAATATTAGGATTTGCTCCTTCAGTCTGTATTATAACATCATAAATTGAATATTGGGGCTGTTGACAACTTTTTCTGTTATTTTCGAATAAATGAACCAATTATTCGATTCAGAAAATCATTCAACAAAGCAGCTAATTGTAGCCATAATTCACTGAATTATTACAGAAATAATAGCACAATTGATTAATGTAGAAATTGCTCAGAGATTGTATGTGACTGATAAGGAATGATTAGGGTTGAGACTGAATGAATCCCCACAGACAGGTGCTTGTCTGCAGCACTTCCAGTGTGGCTGTGCTGGGGGGATTAGAGAAGGTGAGAGTGTTGGAGCTCTGCCTCAAGGCCTGTCCCGGCTGCTGCTGTTTAGCCAAGACAGCGCCAGCGAAAACAGAAAACAGATGACAGAGAGGGGGGGCTCAAAAGACTGGCTCGTGTGTTCCTTCTGTTCTTTGTCTGTTTACCCTTGAGGGGTGTCAATAGGATATGGCTACCATATTGTGCAGAATATTGCCTGTGTTGCAGCTTGGTGTCGCTCCTCCATTTGTCCTGCTTTGCTTGTTATTGTATCTCCAGTCAAGCCCAATTCATGCTGTAAAATCCAATAATGTCTCATCACCTACTTGTGTCAAAACATGCTCGATGCAGCCCTCTACTCATATGCATTTAAACCCAACAAACCCCAGGCTGTGTAATCCCTGTGAAACTAGAGACTAAAGTTTATATAACACCTTGGAGGATTTAATCCCCAGTCTATCTTTTGTAGATATTCTCAGCCATCTTCTACTTAAACAATCACGCCTGTGCTCCCTAGGGACGTTTTGACAGTCCACTCGCCTTGCAGCTGTGCAGTGGTCCATATCAAAGCGACTTTGGCAAAGCCTGACAGCCTCAATTAGGACTGCTGTGCCACCTCACCTTTTGCACTAGCTGAACTGGTTCCTGTCCTAATCTTGCAGGATCATGTTATGTTTTCTCTTAAGGACTTTTGAAATGATTTTATGCCATGGTAATATTTTTTTTTGCTGCCTCGAAGCCAAGAGCCTAATCTCCATATCCTTGGAGGTTCTAGTTTACTGGCTACAGGATACCGTCTGGGTGTTTTCTTTCACCATCATGAAACAGCATGGAGCGATTAATATTCAGGTTTGTGGAAGTGGCTTGTGAGTTTTGGCAGCTATTATAGATGTGGACACAAAAGAGAGCACTGCCCCATAATTTAGACTTCTTTTTCAATGCTTTGTATGCTCAACCGGGACTGACAAATGAAGTGAAATAGTCAATCAGAGGTCCAAGTATGAGTACTTACTTATAGCTATAAAGATCATAATTTTGTGTTTCTGTGTGTGGATTTGAGAGACAGTACTCCAAATTTACAAAGTGCCCCATGTTCCAAGGCTGAAGTCCTTGTCGCAGCGGTTGCAGGTTCATCTGCATGTTATCCCGTCTCTTCCCCTTTCAACTATGAAATAAAGGCAAAAGACCCCAAAAATATGAGACATATAAGTGGTTGTATTGGTTGTTCACAGGGTGTGCGCTCTAAATATTGATTAATTTAGTATATTTTGTTGACAGTCTTAGAAATTTTGGAGTTACACAATAATGAATGCAGACTGATGGCTTAGATCCAGGTTGCACTGACCCTAGATCACCAGACACGTGTATACAGCACTGTGCCATCACGTCAGCTACTCAGCATTGGAGAGATTTGCCAAAACCTGGACATGCAGGCAGGCAGGCAGGCAGGCGGGTGGGCAGGCAGACAGGCAGACTCTGCTGTCTGGCACAGACAAGGCTCAGAGACAGACGGCCCGAGCCACATTTGATGACTCCCTGAGCTTATCTGTCAATCGCCACCTTTCCAAATTCTCTCTTGGAGATGCCACAGATACCGCAATCTGACGTCAGTGCTGACAAACAGAAGGGGAAGTTGGGAAATGGGTACTCACTTGTTTATGGTCTGATGCCCTCAGAGTGGACAAGGCCTTTGACCTGAGAGCTCGTCAGAATTTCGAGGCAGGCAGCAGAACAACGCTTGAGACTAAAATAGTAACGGGGCAGAAACATGAGATTCCTGCCCATCTGTTACGAAGCATAAGTCCCAGAGAGATGGTGCTGAAGGAAATCTTACAACTACTATTTGTAGTATCTTCATTGTAATGCACTGTATAACGAATAGTTCCTGTGCTTGTTAAAAGAAAACATTGACATATGTACATGTCCAAGTTACTGCTCCAAAAAGTTTTTGAGCAAAGTATGCCCAGCAGTCTTTTATCTTTCCATTTCCTATAGTGCTGGCGAGGTGGCAAATTGAGGTAAGACGTTAGTCTTCAGTTGGCTTTAAATCCTGAAAACAACCCCGCTCAACTCTCCACACCAGGTCATTTCAATAAACACCAATGTCAAATTTGTACCTTTACTGCCCTGTATAAACTTACTCTCTCTATATACATTTTCAATTGTTCTGGCTGGTGCACACAATATATAGTTTCTCCAAATGGCCCTTAAATAAGCAAACTACCACGAGATGCCAATGTTTCTGTCTCCGTCATGGAATGCCAAGAGACGTAAGTGTCATGTGTTGCATAGAAGATGAAGTGTTATTTAGTTTTTTTTGCCCAAAACCGAAATAGAACGTTTGCTTTCTTTGAGCATATTTTCTTTTGCATATGTGGTACAAATGGCCTCTAGCAACCTCTAGCACATTTTGTAAATCTTGGGAAACCAGTTCAGTGCTGTGCTTTGTAGCTGCAGGGGCAGGGATTCTCCTCCTCCTCAGCAGTCTAGCTGTTTCCCCTCCACCTTCTTTCTCTCGCTCTTAAGTTACCAGTGCCGTTAGGCCAAACACACTCTCGTACCATGGGATTGATGGGTGCCAATGGTTGTCCCATCTTCTGGGAAACATCCCCTCAAATAAGGCTTGTGTTGAAATGTTTACAATGTGGGAACTATTAGCAACTTTGAGGGAGAAACAACCCAGCATGGTGTAATCAATACTTCTTTTGTTCATTGAACCCACACTCAAACTCCAGTCTTCAGCTCCCTGAGTATACTGTATGGCCCTTGCTAGATTTCTATCTGATGTGGTGAAGTGTAATACTAGAGTTTTTAGAACAACTAAATGGGTTTGCTCATGGTGTCTTGCTGAGCACTGAAAACATGACTGTAACTCTGGTATGTACTAATCAGGTTCTTGTTACTAGCGCCAGACTAACCAGAAAGACTATCCGGAAAGAGAGTAATGTATGAAAGCTTCTAGGTCTGTAATAGCTATGTAAATTATATGTGTGATCCCCAGAGGTCAACTTTGTACAAATCCATCCTCTGCAATAGATGCCAGCAGGGCATGTTGGTGATAATGAGAGAGAGATCAATGAGAAAACCTGTGCAGAATGTCTACATTGGTACTACAAGTTAAGCTTGGGTATTTCTGTATTCATCCCTATTTACAACAGCTGTACATGTGTACAACATGCTCATTTCCGTGTGAGGACTTGTTATGTGGTAAAGAATACAGGAAACCGTTGATACTGAACCCTTCAGCAGCACCTGCTATTGGAATTTGGGGATCAACACTCAGGGTAACAGCTGATTCCCCCTTTTTGCTCAAATCCCCAATGTATCAGAATGATTGATGTGTTGAACACATGCAGAGTAATTGTTTATCCCTGGCATCATCTCACACCTCCTGAAATTAGTCTCTCATGTACCTTTTGTTGTATTTTGCTGAAAGTGTGATCTCCAGTGCACATAGGCTAGGACACATCCATGGTAAAAATGCCATGCACCTGTTCCCACTTTGACTCCCTCCAAAGTCCACAACAACTGGGCTCAATGCCGAAATCATTGGGACTGAACTGAGACCCGTTTGCCAATCCATCCCCTGTAGTTTTGGTTGCTTTGCCTGCATGATGTCCCTCCTCATAAATGTACTGCTTGTATTTTCATCTGTCAGTGAGGAAGTTTTAGCACCAGGCTTGTGAAATACATAGTTCGTCTCCTCACAATCAATTTCACACACTGAAATGAAATGCAGCCTTTTTTTGCCTTGAGGATTAGGAAATAACCTCAAAGGTGTTAAAGAAGTAATTTCATGGAGAGGTACAGCAAGCACACACCTGCTATGAGTTATGTCTAATGAGGAAAGTCATTGATTTATTCTGGCAGGAAGGTTACCTGCTTTGTTAGAGCAGTACTACTCAGTAGCAGTACAACTACTCAGATAGTCATTCACTCTCAATAAAGTCATTGTGGCAAGGCCAAATAATGCTTGAACCTGGGTGTAAAACACATATATGACAGATTGGGTTTCATAAATGTCATACATGTCTTTTTCCTCATAGATAGGCGTGTTTGTGTAATCTGGGGAATTAGGCTATTAAATTTGTCAATAATGAGTTGTAAACCTCAGAATGATGCTTGGAGTAGCTGCTATTAAGGTTTGAGATGGGGGAGATGGGAGCATGATGATGTGTGCCAACTAGGAGTGAGCAGCTGTGAACATGAGAGCCATAACAGTAGCTGTGTACCATTCCTTTTTTAGCAAACGTTCAGTCATGTCTGTGAATGTTGTGTATGAATTACAGCCCAATATTTCATAACATTGATCAGTGGGTCATCCAAATTAAGCTGTGATCAGATTAAATTGGCTGTAAATCTGAAATTATGTCAAAAGTGTGGTGCTCAGTCAATGTATGCATTTTTTTATAGAAAGCACATGATGTAAACAATGGAACATAAACTTGAATTTTTTAAATAATTAAAATGTCTGTTGAGTGTTTAATTTAATGTTTTGTCAGATCCTGTTGAATATGTCACTGTCACACATGAATATATCCAATTTATTTGATGATTGCATTGTTTTATTTGCATGCATTAAACAGCTGCACTCTCCACTGCAGCAGGTCATTACTTAACATTGTGCACTAATAATTGAAAAGTGGTTCGGTGTCTGAACTGTGCACTGCTGCCAAATCAGTCTCCTGGCAGTTTACAACACCTTGCAGGTGTTGACAGCTGGTTGGCAGGTATATAACCTGTAGTTTAAAAGGACAAGGCACATGTAGTTAATCCCTCAAATAAACAAGATAAGTGCTTGTTTACAACTTTGCTCTTGACACAACAAACATACAGTATATTACTGATACAGGAGAACGCTGTCAACTTATCGGACAAATACACTTTCTTTTTCTGGTCCAATGTACATCCTATCATAAAATCCCCAGGTTGAGCATGTTGTGTTGTGCAAATATTGGTATTTCAGGAGAGAGATTTACATTTTTCCTTCGGGAGCACTAAGCATATTCTAAACAAGGTGAGATCAGTCTGGCCAGTTGGTTATAAACAAAGTCTCAGCCTTTCGTCATCATGATGCTGATGGTATTAGTCAACCCTGTCTGCAAACACTGGTGCTCCAAGACTGGATAAAGCTACGCTGTGACTCTTGAACCAGCTTGGTGTTGTGCTTGGATTTCAAGTTGTATACCAAAGGCAACTTAAGAGAAAGTGCCCGCTGTGTCTGTGAGTACATTGTACCCTTGAATATCTCCACCCTTTCTCAGAACACTACCTCATACTACACACTGCTGCCAGCCAGCACTGATTCTATATGGTACATGCCACATTCTTACCAAAATGCATCATTTTGCATTGAAATCGAAGTCATTTGATGTTTTACATTTGTGCCAAAATGTCTCAACTATTGCTTTAAGTTCTTTAGGTCTTCACCAGCCTTTGTCATATACTAATATAGAGGTTGCAGATTTGATCAACCAACTGTCGTGCTGTGTATTGAAAATTGGTATAGTTTGGTACATTGTTGGTGTTGGTTATATTTTCTCTCTACTATACTGTCTCATTTAGATAAAAAAAATTGATTGATAATTTGTAAATGGGGAGCTAGGTCAGGGATGCCTCATTGCTCACTGTTCCACTTTTCTTTGCAACCTTATCCAAAAAAAAGAAAATCTGTCCATTTTAATGAAATGTCTGAGGTCTTTCCCAGTCAAGAGACAAAGCGAAGTAACTGATCATGCACAGGCCCTAATAAACATATTTTATCTGGAAACACTGATGCAACTCCAGAAGGTTCAGTTGTTCTTATTTAAAGAGAAACACATTTCTAGCACCACATTTTTATGAGGTACTCAATGCGGGCTTTGTGTGGCATTTTAAAGCGTAGAGACAGTCGTGGTAAGGTCGGGCACCAGGCTGTAAGGTTAGAAATAGTGCCCCAGGGACAGCACCGAGTTAGTACTTGGCGTTGATCAGATGGAGCTCAGGTTACTACCAGCTGCCCACCCAGATTTGCTGGCAGGTTAAAGTGTCCAAAATCAAATCCCTTCCAACAGTGAGCTCAAGCCCAAGCCCTGAGGATAGTATTGTGTCTCTGGCACAAGCTAATGTTGAGCTTCAGCAAAAGCCTTGACGGAGTGGAGCTAAGCGTTGATACTATGTCTAGGTTAGAAAAGCCACAAATCAAAGGTACTCCGCCCCTGGAAAGAGATGCCCCATAAAATTCTGGAAAATGTGTGTATGTAAAATCTAATATAAACCATGATGGAGAGTGTTTTGAATAGAATACATCTTTAAAGACACCTGAGGGATTTAAGAAATTTGAAAAACCATGCATTTTTTTCTAGAGTGTATAATATAATTTTGTACAATGTGTGCTGTTGCGTCAGTTGTCTTGTGTAAGTGCTTGTTGCATTGGGTATACACTGAACACTGCAGGAGCTACTGCTCTCACATAAAATGTGTGGAGAGCTTTATTGAACATGGAGAGTAATGGAGTTGCCAGGTAAACACACATTCTGCCTGCACACTACCATATTGACCGTGGATATGTGAAAACTAATAACTTTTTGTGGGAAATAAACTTGGTGGACCTTTTGTGCTTTTAGACTTGCAGGTTGAGTCTTCCATTAACTTGTAGTTAATAGAGCTTGAAATTAAACAGCGAAACTGCAAGTGAACTGTTTTCTTGTTTCATGATCTTTTGCCTCTCTTCTGCATCTCATTGCCTTCCCCTCCTCATGCAGCACTTTTTCCATAGCCCATGCACCTCCTCCATCCTCTGTCACATTCATTTTTATCAGCGCTCATTAAGTATGTTTTTATTTGATTTAGTTCTGGTCAATGGCCTCATGATGGCCCTCGTTGGGCATTGCTTGGCTTGTATTTTTAGCGTCATGGCAACGAGTTGGAGCTGTGTGTTGGGAGGACTTTTTAAGCACCCATGGCCGTTCAATCAAAGGCCAACATTGTCAGCATCCCAAAGGTCCCTTTGTGTGTTGATGTGTTTGATGGGGGCCTTGTCATCTTCATGAGACAGCACGACGGGAGGCCTTTGAGGGCCCGTCACTACAAACGGCAGTGCCAGCACTTCAGTCTGTTTCAGTATTTTACAGTTAGCTCAAATGATTATGATGTTATGATGATATGTGATGTTTTTATTCATGCTAGTGGCATGGCTGCATGGATAGCAGTGTTTGTACAAAAATGCTGTATTTGAAGCCTATGCTGTTATGGTGTTGATATGGGCAACATTTTACATATAATATGCAATTTAAAGTACCAAAATACCCAGATGTCATACAAAAAGATAAATATTTTGGAAAAAAATCTGGAATGACACAGTTTGTGTTCACAACAACACTGCACCACTTGTTTTTGTGTATAATTTCTAAGGATTATTGAACTGTATTTATTTCTGAATATTGGCAGTTTTACAGAAATTGATGGTGGGTTCGAAAACTGTGTGCTGCGTAAGCTGTTTCAAATACAGTTCAAGTCTTGTTAAATTATCAGATTGTAATTGTCCTTGTTCATTTTATCACTATTCTTTCATAACAACCCAATGGAGATTTCAATATGTAATCTTCTACACTTGTCTTACTTTTTTTTCTGGAAGCTAAGAGAGCTAACAGATGGTAGTGCTGTAATCCTGAGAGCACTAAATTTAAATTTGAGAATAAGATGCTATTGAGGCATATTGTCCAGTTGAAAGAGGACCCGACCTTTAGAGAGGCGTCACAACCCTTGTGAGACAGTCTGTCTCAAAATCTGTCATCTGGAGATGCTGCTGAGAGCGAACAAGTGGCCGCTGTGGTCTTGGGGGTCTGCTGGAGCAACTTTGGTGGAGTTATTTGCGTCTGCTCTGATCCACTGTATATGCAGCTTATGGTGTCAAGTGTTGTGAGTGTGTGTGTTTATGGTGCAAGGGGTGGATTTGATAGGGAAGTTGAGATTTGGTGTATGTCTTTGCAGGGGGAGCTGGTTGCCGTTGAGGTACGAGAGCAGCTGGTAACACCAGTCTCATTTTGAAGTTCCTGGCTCTGAACCCATAGTCAGGAGTCCAGCCATTCATTCCCATTGGGAGCTAACACAACCAGGTCAATATCTGCCATCATGGTCACTGCACTTTCTTGGCCCACAGCAGTGGGAATTTTTGACTGTCTAGTTTGGCAGTACAGTATTTTTTGTTGAGTCTAAGGCTGCCCAAAGAGGTGCTTGTGGGCCAAATTTGGCTCTCAACAGAAGTTTTTGTTGGCGCCCCAACACGTTGCAAAAAAAACTGATATAGTTTTCTTTATTTGCTCTAGTTAAATGTAATTTAGCAATATCTGAGGTGTGTTTTGATTTCCTCAGGCATATTAAGAAGCATTTTTGAAACCAAGGAAAATATTCTTGCTTCTCAAGATTATAAGCATGCAGTGGAGTTTTAGGCCAATGGCTATATTTTAAAGATTTCCCTCCTTAGCCCTACATGTGAAGTTTGGACTGCTCTGGTTTATATTTCATTGCAGAATTAGCATTTGTAAATACTTGTGTGGTTTACCATGCAGTGCAGTGAGAAGGAAACTCAGCAAGTTAACCATAGTTTGACCTGGCTGCATCCACTGGAGAGCACGACTGAACCTGTGAAATGTACGGGCAGTCACATTAATCTCCATGATCAGTAAGTGTCTTCTCATCTGTCAGTGAAACGGCTGCTGTGATTAATGGTGAGGAAATTAGCCTGTTTGACTGAGTACATTGAAATTGCTCGATCGACTCAGGGCAGTGCAAAAGGCCTTTAACTACTTTGTCTTGTGTCACACGGTAAATGAGGCAATTAATGGAAGAGCCACATTGCTTGTCCAGCTGAAATCCACCCAAATTAAACGATTCTCCCTTTTTCAGAGCTTTTCTCAAGACTCTGTGTGACTCAGAGTGTTAGAAGGTAATGTCAAATGATATCATATGTCATATGTGTCATTTGGGCTCATGCAAGTGCACTCCAGTAAATATGAGGTGCAAAATCTTAGAGGATTTTGTGAGATGCTAAAACTGCCTTGGCCCTGGAACGGTCTTAAAACATGCACAGAAATCCCTCTTGGTTCACTGAACACAGTCAGGAAACGGGTCCTTTGAAAGGAAAATAAAGCAACAAGCCACCACCACTTTGCGCCATCAACCCTCAGGCCAAATGTGGGATTGACTGACGACTCAAAGTTTTCAGTTTCATACTCCTCAGAGTTGTCAACTTCAGGCCTCAATTGGCAGTTGCTTACCACATGGCCTGTTCGTAAGCACAGACACATTTCTTCTTCTGACCGCAAACATTACCTTGCTGTCTTGATGACTCTTTGTTGCCCAAACCGCTGCTCATATATGGGGCTCAGGGGGCTCATCCGGGCATGTTTTAAATCTGACTCTGGAGCAGTTGTTTTAGAAGTTCCCTTCTTTTTGCAATTCTGCGCCACCACACAAGAACTGCAACAAAACAGACATAAACTCTCTGCAGTGCCTCATTTTGTGGATTACCCAAACCCACAGGACAGGGCCATCACTCACAAGTGTCACAACTAAGCCCAGGTCACAAACATGTGTCAACTGAGCATGACACTCTGCCTGGCATCAGGATACTGGAGCTCCTGATCATCACTGCCACTGCTGACACCGACAGCTACAAGTCCTCAGGAGAACTGCCGCGTTTGATTTATGGCGAGTGATTCTGTTACCTTGACTATGTTTGCAGCATGTATTTACTCTTCAAGTGCTGTTGCTGGATCTACATCAGAGAGTGAAGTTTTGGAATAGATCAGGGAAGATGCTTTCAGAGGCTGAGTCAGCCAGTATTCACACCTGTTGTTTAGTGCCATATTAAATGCTTAATCCTCTGTACCGTCATTAGACAACATACCAAAATAAATCCGTACATAGTTTGTTGATCCTGTCACTTGAAGGACAAATACCAATACAGATAGAAAGATTTGTACATTACATACTGTACGCGATTGATGTCATGCAAATATCTTCTTGCATTTGGCTTCATCAATACATTTTTCATTAACTTATGATGAAAGTATTCTTTCTTACACAGCAGTTTTTATTTCGGACATTGTGTCAGTTTACAGTCTTTCCCTTGTGACATGTAGTGGACAGATGGTGAGAGTGAGTACAGATCACTGTTGTGCCAATTCAGTCGTTATTATTCCAGTGACAGACATGGGGATGTACCATATTTTATGGGTTAGGTGCCATGTCCGAACCAACAGCTGACCCAGCCCTCCAGTTTAGTGTGTGTTGTGAACACACGTCTGGAGCGCAGACAGCTTGAACCGTATATCTGTGAATGACAGAAGGTTGTTATCACCAAAACAAAGCAGTCATTCATCAGTTTCACCTGTGGTAGAGTCTCCTTCTTTCTGCACCATGATGAGACACTTAAAGATGTTATTTTTGAATTATTCTATTTTTAATGTAACTTTATATTTTTTTAGAACAAGGTTAATTTTTTCAGAGGTAGGACTGTAGCTGTAGAGTTTTGGATACATATGCAACCATATTAATCAAAATTTGCTTATTTATTATTTTTCACGACAGCCTCTGGATCGAACTTTCCTATACGAGCATGCTGTGACTCATTCATAACAACATACACCATCAGGTAAAACATTATGACCACTGACAGGTGAAATGAATAACAGTGATTATCTCTTCATCATGGCACCTGGGACATAGAAGGCAACAAATGAACATTTAGTCCTCAGAGTTGATGTTAGAAGCAGGAAAAATGTTCCAGTGTCAGGATTTCAGTGAGTTTCACACCAAGAAGCAAACAGTGATGTCTAGAGGACTGGATCAGAGCATCTCCAGAACTGCAGCTCTGGTGGGCTGTTCCTGGTCTGCCGTGGTCAGGATCTATCAAAGGTAGTCCAAGGAAGGACCAGTAGTCAGATACCACAGCACATCTTCAGGGGTCAGAGGTCAGGGCTGTTTTGGCAGCAAAAGGGGATCAACACAATGTTAGGCAGGTGATCATAATGCCATGTCTGATCTGTGTATTTTACCTCTAAAGTAAAAAAAACAGTGATTTTGGCTTATCACATGCAAACATTTTATGATTTTTCAGAACAAGGTAATTCTGGCTTTTATTAAGGAAGTTTACTGAAAGAAGGGACTGAAACAAAACTGAAACCAAGGAATTTCAATGAATCTAAATTGAACTAAAGGAAAATGGACCTCAAACAAAAGAAAGCTGCAGCCTCACAGCAGGCTGCCAACTCCTTTTCCCCCTCCTCAAACTCCAATAAATTCAATTTTCACCTTCTCAGCTTCACCTAATTGGATCCTACTACCTGCTCAGGTGTGTATAGGGTAACCAAGCAAGCATCCAAATCAGTGGACTGAAATAATAAATAAACCAACACAAAAACAAAAAAACATTGTTAGTGTTGGAGAACAGGGTCAACAGTCTAAAGTGAGTAGAGCTAGTAACCTCCAATACCAGCTGTGGCAAAGCAAAAAGCATTGGTACTAGGTTATTCTAGACATTATTGACCCAAACACACCTCATAACTAATATATGTAAATGAAATTGAAAATCAAAGCTTCTCCAAAGTGCATTCACCCCACATGACTTTGTTAACTGTTTGCATTTTGAGGTCTCCGATGAGTCCAGACTTGAATAAGTGCTGCCTTGTGTGCCAGAAAAAAACTGATAAATCAAAAAGGGAAATCATTAGCAATCCCTCTGCAAACACACCATCCCATTTCCCCAGTCGGTGAACTCACACAGAGCGCTGTGTTTTCCTCTGTATGCGCTGGATTTATTAAAAAGCACAACATTCAGAAACTGAAATGTTTGCTGCCAAGAGAATGCTCAGAAAGAAATTGATAATGCTGGGTGGCAAGATGCTGAGTTTTTCTGCATCTCTGGAGTGGAAATGACTTTTATCAGGGCTTTGACTTTGTTTTGAATTTCATTTCTCAACAGCGACTATGAGTCTTGAGCAGCTAACCCTTTTTGTACAGCTTAGCATGGTTTACTTCACTTCCTAGAGGAATTTCCAGTATCTTTCTTCCACTATATTGGCAAGAACATGATAGTATATGTCTCATTTCCTTCCTTTTTCACTGCCAGTCTTTTTAGATGCTCTTTAGCCTTGTGAAGTAGAAGAAAGTAGACTGCAGTCAGTATCAGCCAAGTCCTTGAATGCCCTGTGCTCATGTAACAGTTTTCCACATGCGTAGGTAGCAGCGTGTCTCCTGTGATTAACTGTGATGATTACCGTATAAAAACTAATATCTGCCACCCAAGTAAAATATAATGGAAATATTTATTGGTAATGCACCCTCAGGGAATTTATATTATTAAGCTAGTTTAATTTAGAGCCTTCCCGTCAATAATTTCTTCAAGTTATACAGACATTTTGGGCCATATTCTTGTTGGCCTTTTTTTCGTGGATGAAGTATGATTAAAATCAGTGCATGTCATTGCAGGGTCCCTGCTGTATAAAAACTATTTCAGTTGTGTTTATTACAGATATGGTTCCAAAATATGTTGAGGTTAACTCAGTGCACGTCAAGCCCGAGTGAAGTAACTGGCTTTACAGAGAAATCTGAAGAAAACCCAGTTTCCTCCTGGATGTCTTCATGGCTAACCTGCTGACGTTCTTGCTGGATAACTAGATCCATTGAATTAGAGCTTTTGAAATGTGTTTAGAAGGTGTTTTGCAGGTGCGAACCATTTCACCTGGACTGTTCTATTAACTCTTTGAGTGCCATTGACAGCTTTCACCGTCATTGAGTGCCATAGACGTAATAAGCCGTCAAAGTGTTTTTTTTCTGCAGCAGGCACTGATCGTTGTCTCCTGCAGCCCGTGAGTAATTTCAGGGCTTCTGTGATTTGTACTCAGGACATAAAGAGTTAATATTTGCCACAGAGATCAAAGCAGGAAGTGGTGACAATCGAGATTAGAGAGCAAAACGGACAGATTCTGGACAAAAAGTGGCAACTTTTGTGAAAGTGGCCTTTACTCTCCTCCAGACAAAACAAGAACGGAACAAGGTAAAAACAAAAGTTTTTTTCATGATGAAATAGAGAGTCTCTTCTTTTATTTGAGCTTTTCTGTGTTTTTATATTCACAGTACAAAATATTCAGTGGGTCTTGAAATGTGACTCAAAATAGGCAAAAATGCTGGCACAAGGCACTTTGAGTTTTTAAAAAACGGCTGGCACTCAAAGAGTTAAAAACAGAGAAACTCAACTCTTCTTCACCAGTTCCTGCTTCGACAATCAATAGCCATATTTACTAAAAATGTATTTTCTTAATGCTAAATTTTAAAGCCGCAGTGGCCACATGAGAGCAGCTAAAGAAGCTGTAAACTTCTAAAAATTACTGACACATTATTGCCTAATGCAGTGGTAACTGGGAATGCCCATTACTACATCCAGCAGGCAACATTAGCATTCATTTGGGGTTTCTGGACATTTTCATTTTGTTTTGCTCTGGCAGATAGTGTACGGTGGGTTTATTTATTTTTTGCTGAAAATAGTTGCCAGCTGGAAATGAAGTTGATGAGTTAGAAATTTGTGGGCTGCCTCCCAAAACAATGAGCTGAATTGCAAAGGTGGTAATTCTCTATGATTCATCTCTGAGTGACCGCTTTCTTGTTAGGCTGTATACTGCAGAGCTTTTTAGATGTGATTAAGAGTGCTGTTGCAAGGACATATTTTTTACATATTGCACAAAATAATCAAAAGCTAAAAGTCTGAAGTCAAAAGTATCACCTGCACTCTTATTGGCCTGTTGCATCACTAAAACATACTCACTGTTCCACTGGGAACTCATTTGTGAAGAAGGAAGAGACATAGTTTTCAATATTCTGCAGTGCTTTTCATTTAGAAGATGATGGAAGCCACTTGTCAGTGTTTTCTTGAAGACATTTGTTTATTTTGACAAAACCAGAAGGCAGCAAGAGCCACACAAGTGGATGCTTGACAAGAGCAATAGAAAGATAATAAACAGTAATTCTTGGAGCAGGGGTTTTTCTTGCATTGCTGTCCAGAGACACTCCAAGTTTTCAAGTGTTTCTCAAAACCTTGCAGGAAAACTGAGTTGGAAATATTCATGAAAAAATATCTGTTTTGTTTGTTGACATCTTATATAATTTACTGTGTGTGTATCTTCAGGACAGCATTCTGACTTAAATATATCCAGAAAAACATTTTTTTATGATCGAGCATTAACTCACACTCCAAGTTTGTGAGGAAATTCTGAGCTGCTGTGTCTCAGTTAAGCCGCACGGATGGTTTGTGCTTAAAAGACTCATCCTCATCAACCAAGACAGCAGCTAACATCTGGTGGCCCGCCTCATTCCCCTCCATTGATGAGCAAAGAACTTTTAACCAGAAACCAACATCTTGCAGCATCCTATTATGAAAATGCATAAAAACAGCTGGATGAAAGAAGAGCTTGAAATCGGGATGTAAAATTATAATCAATGTGACAACCACCCACCACATAAAACATCTGAAGAGTCATAGGATCTTTTTAGGCAAAGTTAAAAAGGCATACAGGAAAAATGATCACTCTTTAGTCCAAAATTGTAAAATTTCTGCAGTGGAAAACCATATGGAGTTAAAATCCCATAGCAACTACTAGAATTTAGCAGTGTAAGAGTCAGTAAAAATTGTGCATATTGCCTCGCACCAATCACTTCCCATGGCTTGTTATAATTATAATAACTTAGAAACCTCATTTACTTGCGTGCAATATATGGTGTGACCATGTGGGTACAATACAAATTTAAAAACTTAATGGCTAATAAAAGTCACAGTCACAAAAGTAGCCTTCGGCGTTTGTGGTGAAACAGAGACAAAGGATATAGCGTGTATTTTCTGGAGTGGTGAAATGGGTAACTCTATCTGCAGTTTTGGGGATCTTGTATCAAACAATAACAGCATGGGTAAAAAATGCTCTTACCAAATGTAATTCAAGCTATTTTAGTGGTTTTGTTTTTTCAATAGTTCCCTGTTCTAAAGCTTTTCTTGATTTTATAGTGATTTCAAAGTGGGATGGAGACTAAAGGCGTCATGACGAGGATGAAAAACTGAACCACTCTGTTTTAAAAACAAATGTCTCCTGTTCCTACAGAGCATTAAAAAAGATGTGATAATTTAACAGTAATTAAGCTAAGAACTGCTCACAGTGTGACCATACTCTGACACATTGCTAAGCCATCCACAGGTTTCATCTGGAGACCACTGTCCAGCATCAACTTTAGTCAAACCACTTCACTCCCAGTGGACACGTAGTTTCACTTCCTGGAACATGTTTACGCTTTCTCCCTCCCTACTCATTACTCCTCCTGCACGCGCTTCCTGAGGTTTCTGCCTCATCCGAGATGCATGGAGCCTTTGTCTGCACCGTGCAGATGAAAGGGCCGCGGTAAAGTGGCAAACCGCGTGGAAACAAAAGGATTCTTTCTCTTGCGCTCACACATTGGAGCAATCTCAAAGACAGCTGTTCCCCTCCCGGGTGTCCCGAATTCTCCAACTTGATCTCTCTCTCTCTCTCTCTCTCTCTCTCTTTATCCAATCCACCCTGTTCTTTACTGATTTATGAAAATATCAAAAGGGAAACGAGAGGGCCCACCAAAGTGGTACAGAGAGGAGGAGATGTGATTAAGCGGGTCACCCCTCCTGTTTACCCTGTCCTTAACTGTTCAGATAACTGGGATTCTATCTGTTACAAGTTCCCCCACTGATCAGGGTAGATGATTTTTCACCCACAGATTCAACCCATTGAAGGCAGGTCTCTGCGTAATGAAGGGATGTAAATCAAAGTCATATACTCTTGCTGCAGCATGTGGGTTCGTGCTAAAGGCAGAGGGCACTGCAATTACTTGCTCCATCACCAAAGCATGATGAAAGTCCTCTTAGCATGTAGAGCTATTTTTTTCTTTTTTTTCAAGCATGAGACTCAGTTTAAACCTGTGTTACAACTTGGTTCAGGGAAGGGCTGTGAATTTATCTGTAAAAGAGAACAGGATTTTCATTCATCAGGTTTTATTACACGTTATCACTTTCTCTACGCCTGCAGATGGAGAGGAGGCTGACAGACATGATCAAATGCAGTCTTTGTGGTAGAAGTTTGCTGAGAAGTGTCATAATTAACTCCAGAGAGAGCAGCGTGCCTCTGCTAAGTTCTGTGACTGAAATGAATAGCAGTGAATTGCATAGGAAAGGATTTTTATATTTAAAATAAGTGGGATGTCTGCACATTCAGAAATTCCCATTGCACTCTATTAAATTAAAGGACCAATTCAAGTATCTTTTTAAGTTATGTTATGAATATGAATACATCTGTTTTTGAACTTGGTTTTAAAAGAAGATTGCATTGAGAGATTCAAAGAAAAATATGAAATATTACAACCTTGGCAAGCTCCAGGTACCACAAACCAGCTTATATGGTATAATAATGATGCTTTTAAACTCCAGCTCCGCTTAACATTTTGCATTTAATCAGTGTTTTCTGCATTAGTTGGATTCCTGGATCCGATGCCTCACATGAGTAAGACAAAAAAATCGGGAAAAATCAAGTCAAAGTCGGGTTTTGAGCTGGCAGTTCACCATGCTTAAAACTAAATGGAGATGGAGTGCAGAGGCACTTACTTGCACCCTGGAGCTAGGAAAAAGCGACGCCCTCCTTAACAAATCCAGAGGGAGGCAGGTTTACTAGTCATAAACGCAAGAAAATATTAGGACTCCAAACATGGGGATTTATGGTATTTCTTAAAGGCAGCTGGCGCAGTTGAACTTTATATGAAATGTGTAAACACTTATGTAAAACAAATGCACCACTGCAGTTAGTTGGTCTGTGTTGAATTGAAAAGTGTGTGTGTGTTTTTTGTTTTTTTTTTTACTGTATCTGGCCACCGAAAGCATAACTCATCTGATCCTAACCCGTAAATCCAAATAGAGGGTTGGAGAGGCCTGAAATTTGATCTCTTTCTTTAAAAATTACATTAACTACCTGTATATCTTTAGTGACTGTATTAAACAAATGAACGCTCAGATCCTTCTGACCACTGTTTAATGTTAAACATGGTTCACTGAAATCTTCCATAAAAATGCTGACAATTTTTTCCCACAGTATTTTTATTTAAATTTTTTTAATTTGTTATGTTGTACAAACCTTATATGCTGCATTACACCTTCTTATCAGACAAACACCTGACCAATATATACAACACATCAACAAACATACACGCTCCTGTTTTAACCCGGTAATCTATACATAACAGAGATTCTATTCAGCATATCACAATTATTTTAGGAATGGAATATTGACTAAATCTTATGAAATAAAAAATAACACAAGCATGGAAACTACATGGTCCACCAAACTCAATCACTCCCATCTTCAGATGTCAGGTCTAAATTCTCAACATAGTTAATAAAAGGTCTCATATGTTCTCAAATACATGTTTTTTACCCTTTATACATTATTCTTTCAAGTGGAAGGCTTGTTGTTTTGTCCACTGAGTAACATTTGGTCCATGAGTCCTTTTCCAAAATCGCGCAGTGCATTCCTTAGTAAGTATGCTGAGCTCTATGAATGTTCGTTCATTTTTGTTGAAGTTACTGTATGTTTCTTTGGATATAGACCCATTAGAAAAAGTTTAGAGTTTAATGTGATTTGTTTTGAAATAATTCTTTTCAGTTGTTAGTTTGACCTTCTCCCAAAACTTTTTGATGTTTTTACACCGCTATATATGATGAAAGAGTGCCTTTTCCCCCCCATACATTTTGTACATATGTCTGGTATGTTTATATTGTATTTGTTCAATTCCACTGGTGTCATATACATTCGCATTAGCCATTTATAATGTATTAATTTAAGGTATGCATTTATGGATTTAGTTTGAACTCCAGCACTTCCCATTGCTCCTCTGATATTTCACTTTGCAGACCTTCTTTACAGACGTTCAACCTCTTCTGTGAATTTTCAGGCGAAAAAATGCAGTCAAAAATGCTGACAGTTTATTAGTAGTTCAGCAAACCTGAGGCTGAATTCACAAAGATACTGAGAGAAAATTTCAGAAAGAAAATGAGAGAATGCCTAAGCTAAGCTAAGGCACACATTTCACCTTGCTGTCTCTTTAATTAAAGCCCCTGTGTGTAGGAATTACATCCATCTCGTAGTGAGGTGGTGTACTGCACACAATGAATATTATTCTTCAGTCCGACCCTTCTCTCAGTGCTCGTTTCCTTCTACGGTTGCCGAGGGCGAACATTTGTGATATGGTGATTGCTTGTATTACGTTCGCCAACAGTGTCCAATCTGCGAGTGTAATCGGTAAGCCGCTGTGGCCGCTTTGTTTTCATTAAATATCCTGAAAGGTATCCTGGACTTAGCGTGCTTCAGCCGAAATAATACATTTGACTATATGAATGATCCATCTTGACAGCTTACAAAGCCCTTGATATATGTTTGTGCCTAGCTTCCGTCAGGTAAAAAGTCATGCTCTAACGTAAAAGGTAAAAAAACACAAAAGGCGGACAGATTTTCTTACCATTTGCCAGTATTACCTGCACTGGTTTCTTTGCAATGATGCCAATCTCTAACAACCAAGTGACAGAGACATACCACGGTCTTTACCCCTCATGTGTAGACTAACCTTTATATTGTAGCATGCATGGATTGCATTTGGAGGTTGCTGTCTTGTGTAGACAGCCATATAATCATGAAAGCACAGCAGTATGAGGATCGATCAGCTTAGTCAGCTCAGTGGAAAACTGCACCAATTGGAGCAAATACTGTAGCTAATCATTTATTACAATTATGTTTTGCCTTGTAAGAATTTACAAAGACAAACCAATTAGGGCTAAATCGGGCAGAATAATTTGTAAATTAGGCATAAATGCACAAAATGAGCAAATGTCCCGAGCGTGTAAAGCTGATATAGTCCTCACACTCACAGTTTGAGGCAGGTAATGAGCAGAAACAGTCTAGTCGATCAGCAGGAATCAGTTGAGAGGAAGAGAGGGAAAACATTTTAATCTGGGAAATGCTGCCTGTGCCCTCCGTCTATGTCTGGCACTCATCAGATGGGATTGTGGGATTGCATGTGTTTAGTCAATATCCCATGTATTTATGCACGCTGTCATCAGCACAGCTACAAGTGGGGAAAAAAAAGTGTCAACAAATCCATCCGGATAGTTGTTTTTTTTTTTTGTTTTGTTTTTTTTTCTCCAGTCAGGTAATATATCCCCAAGTCGACACCCCACCACTTGCCCCTGCCCCTCCCTCCCAAGTGTTTATATATGCTTACTGTAGCAACGAGTGAACCAGATATTTAACTTGGAAGAGTATGTATCCATTATGACAGCATTCAGGGGACGAAAAATGTGATTCAAAACAAGCAATGAACAATGGTCAAAGATGGAGTTGTGTTTTTCCATTAGCTTTGGTGAATCCTCTCTTTCTCTGGATCTGAGCAGAGATAGTTTTGACTCGAATGTTTTTAAACCAGTTGCTTCAAATAGCATCGTGTAGAAGGCCAGTATGTTCCTACATGCACTTCAACTTGACAGCCGAAGAATGTTGCATATATGTTCATATGACCTTTTGTTGCACACTCACTGGTCTGAATAGACAAAATTGACTTTAAAGTGATGTCAGATTTGCTTCACCATGAAATAAGTTTACTGACCTTGTGAAAATACTAACTCTCTTCTTCTTTCTCTTCTCTTTTCTCTCTGGAAAACCAACTGCTGCCCCGGATCGAATGATTCAGGTATGTCAAATCACTTTATACCACTACTATAACATCCTGCCTTTCAAACAGAAATTCAGTACATTTACCTATAACAATGTTTATATGATGAATCATCAAATTACACTTGACGTAATGGAGAGACATGAGTGAGCATCTTGCGTTGCATTATGTAAATTAATGTGTAATGCAAATAAGACATTTTTGATTAAAGAGGGGACACTAAATAAGGCTTTGAAGTGGTCTGAATACCACAGACCTCAAAGTTAAATACTGGCTCACTCTCAGTCCTTGTGTTCTCATTGCGACAATGATGACTCTAAGTCCCCATCGAGCTCTTCTGTATCTCTGTATTGCGTAATCGGCAATTTGCACCCCAGTTTTCAACCAGAGAACAAACAAGGCGAGGCACAGTGTGCAACTCTCAGTTTGCATTCCCCCCACAGTGCAGGAATGCTTTCTTCAATAAAAGACCTGATTTGTGCAACAACACAGAGATGGCAAGCAGAGAGGGTCTCTCTTGTATTGGATTCCTCTCAAACTTACACACATATTTTCTTTAAAGCGTTTCACTTTGCAATGTTACAATGACTTGTATTTCTAATTTAGCACTACAGGGAAGGACTAAGGAGAGAGAAAAAAATATTGGCTGCAAAGTCAAGCTGAGAAACACCAAAATGGATAATGACAATATTTGTGAGGAGGGCATGCTGTAATGCTAGCAAGAGAGACTAAGGGATCAGTTCTCAAAAGACGTCTAATCCTGTGGACTTTACTGCTGGGCTCTGGCAAACAACATCAACTGGGGCTATCAAAATATAAACTCATCACTCTGCTTGATATGGCCATTACAGTGTGGACTAGATTAATGCATATGATCCCTGTTTTAGGATGTTTTTTTAACCATTTTTACTGTGATATGAGCTCATATGCTATTGTGCCAAATGGGCACTTTAGAAAACTGTCATGATTGTATATAAAATATACGAAATAAAACCACAAGTAATTAGTAGACGGAGCTATGGAGGGACGAAGCTGTGCACAGAGCCGTTGTCCCTCCTTTCACACACTCACCATCTTGTTCCCTGATTTATTTCATTGCCTGCTCCCCAAAACTTCCCTACCTCATGCCGACACAGGCTTTCCTCTCGTCAATCATCTTTCCTACAATGTCCTCTTTGTCTCACTTCCTGTTTCCCTACTTTACTTTCATCCCCCCACCCTGGTGATTACTTACGTATATACCTTACCTCTCCCAGTTTCTATCAAGACCTCTCCCTGCTTCATTGCTGGCTCCCTTCCTTATCAAGCTCACTATAAATAATACCACCTGTTGGGTTGGAGCCTTCATGTAACTGTAAATCTGTGGGGAGGGGGGCCAATGAGGGTGCCCTATACAGGCTAGGCTAGTCATACCACTGGCACAGAAAGCTATGCCTGGCACCCACTGACTAATGCATTCACTAGTGAGGCCAGAGGGAGAATAACTGGAGCAATGAGGCCAAGGTTAAAACAACCTCTGATTCTCTGCAGAGAGGGGATTTCAGAAACCTGAGATGTTTATGATGTTGAATATTGTCTCTATATTATGAACACGAAGACAAACATGATCTCAGTGTTTTTAAAATGCAGATATGTACAGTATTTTGTAAGAAGGATGAAGTTGCAATCTAATATTGCTTCTTAGAGAACCCTGAAGCAGCAGTGATGCTCAGCTGAGGAATTGGGTAATCGATACACGTTTCACACTGAAAGCCGAGGGCACGGTGCAAGGGTTAGAGGGTCGAGCACTTGAAAGCACGCACAGTGGGACGTGATCAGGGTGTGGGTGATGGGTTCGGAGGTCAACTCTCTCAAATAGCCTTGGTGAGTACAACAAGCCATCGGCTCCTTTTGGCTTTGAAATGGGAGGCGGTGCTGGCTGCTCTCCCATGCTGGACCAACTTTCAGCATACCTCGTCCTACCATCAAACACAGTTGTCGTGTCAGGTGTCTTCGCGGGAGAGGTTATTTTTAAGATGACGAAGGAGGGATTTACATGCGTATTCAAAGATCACATGATACATTTGATGTACAATCAGCAAATTAACAGTACAGTAAAGGGCATTGTTTTAAGCTTGCTGTCATTCTATTCTTACAGCACTAGAATAACGTACACGTACTGTACACTGGAATAATTTCTACAAATTAGTAGGCATGTAAATGTGTCAGATGTGACTCTGTTGGCTGGTAAATCATTTGAATTACTAGCTGGGAGAAAAATATGTGTGTGGTTAATTGACGCCTGCTCTCCATCCATAAAGAACAAAACGTCACATGGCTCCAAATGTCAGAAGATCACAGTTTTCTCATGACATCTGTCTTTGGGGCACTTTTGTTCATCTGCTAATTACTGTCTGATATGTCTTCAAGTAACAAAACTGCTTCCCTTTCTCCTTCAAAGGGACGCACCATGTCAGCCTGTTCTGTATGCCAAATGAATTAGTCATCAAAAGGCCCTCGGAGAAGAACAATTAACCTTTATCTCCATCAATGTTTCATTAGTTTGCCCCCCTTGCCAGGGCCTCATTTTCTCTCTTGCTGCAATAGAGACAGGGCTTGCAGTGGTTAATGTACATAAAAACATAAATGCAGTCATTAGTATTCTCTCTGTGCTCTCAGATCTGATGTATTCAGATTCAGATGAATAAATGACATCTAATGAATGTCTCCTAGCCAGTTGCCTTCATGGATTATTCAGAGAAATAGAGATCACGCTGTTGATTGTTTATATGCCATACGACCACATACAGTAACACCCTTCTCCAGCCAGAACGGGCCAGGTATACGTCCAAATCTCCATTCTCTACCCTGAAAAAGCAAAGAATAATCTGAGAGATTCTACTAAAGCATTTCAGCTAATTCTGCATTTTCTTGACTTTTTTCCAACTCATCACTTTCAATTTCTCAGAGCCAAGTATTCATATCCTGGCATTTCTAGTAGTCCAACAAACAGACTGGAGAAGAAAAAGAAAATATGAGACATTCTCTGGTGATTCTGGTCAATAAATGACTAACTTCTTTATTTTCTGTTTTGGACAGTTAAAAAAAATAATCAAACAGCTTTGTAAGATATTTAGTTAAGGATATACATACATACATACATACATACATACACAAATAGGATAAGACATGGTTGTTGTGGGTTTACAGCTTGCATCAAGCTTAATGAGTCCAAACATTAAGCTGGAGCACATTAACAAAGCTGTCATCTCCTGTTGCCAGTATGCGTTTTTTCCTCGTGATCTCTTAATTGGATCCTGAGCTGGGTGACGGCTAGGTGGGAACTCCTGCTGGTTGCATTTCCCCCCCTACTCACATAAACCTGTTCAGCACTGTCTGCATGCCTGTTGTGCCCCTGTCCTACTCCATTAGGAAATCACTGACAGCACGCACAAGCGACCGCTCTAAAGAGCAGGAACAGGAGGACTGTCTTCCTTTTCTTCTCTGTCTACCAGAGACGTTTTGGGATAGGTGGCAGGCAGACAGACTGCATCTGGCTGTGCCTCAGCTCATCTCATCACAACCCTTCTCTCTCTGCTTCAGCACAGTCATGTCCTTATTTCCTATCAGGCTTCTCTCCATGCCTGAAACCACTTACAGTTGACGTATGACAGAGTAATATGGGTGAGGTTGGAGTCATTAATTCTGGCATTGTCAGCACCCACATAACAAGCTAAGCCTATTGAAACCAGTGGAGAAACGGTGCCAGTTCTAGCAAATCAGTGAAGAAAAACTGTTGCAGTTAAGTTCTCCTCATGAAAGCTTTCAGAAATTATGCTAAAGTTACAGGATTTTAAGAGTAGTGCTGTTTCCACTTCCACAGAACTGTCTCTTGTGTCTCCTCTGTCATTCAGGAGGACTTTAAATAGAGGAAGTAACAGGCTGAGGTTCTGTATAGCTGCACTGCGTATCAGTTGGCAGTTCATCTTAGTGCAGTCTGACCTGCATGACTCAGTGGTAGGTGGGCTGTCTTTATCTCCTTTTCACTAGAATATATCATTATACAATAGTGCCCATGTACACAACTGCAAAATGGGGTCATTATATTTCTGTTGAATTTTATCTTTTAAATCCGTCTCATATTGCATATTCTAACAACAATGTGCCAGTTAAATTTTATGTTTATGAAATAGCAAGACTCCAAAGTAAGACCTTTGTGTCTCTCTTCAGGATGTCCTGCTGAACTCGTCCCTTGAGGGGCATATTGTCGTCAACATGAAGCAAAGTTGAAAAGAAATGCTTGTCCTCAGTATGATTTTTCTCTTGGGTTTGGGTCTGCTGTGACTCATTAGCAGCAACACAATTTGCCAGTCAGGGGCAGTCATGCAAACGGGCAAAGGTTCAAACTGATGGGCTCTGTCACCTCACATTAATCCAGCTGGAGATGATTAGAAAGAATACGCCGCCCAAAATTCCTAATGATTGGAATGCTCATCTTGATGAGAAAAGCCACTGTAGATAGCCCTGCTTGCGTTTTGTTCCTATTGAAGTGTCTGCCCAGAAAAATTGCACAGCATTAATGAAATACTCCTGGCAACGACACGAGAGGCAGGGAAATAACTGTGGTCCAGTACGAGACAAGATTAATGAATAGGACCTTACGGTGAATCCTCAGTGTCACAGAGTAATGATAGCACTCTTGATAGTTCCTCCCAGCAGTCCAGACAATGGTTTTGATATTTTCTTACTGTTATGTAAGCGCTATGGTGTGCCACGAAGTGGAAATCAGAGCTCATCAAACTATGAACCAAATTTCATAGAGAAAATAAGTAAACTAAGCTGCTTTTAAATGTAGTGCAGAGTGTTATCATTTTTGCTATAGTTTGGAAACAATATCCTGTGCCACTCCATTTTTTCGGTTACTGTACAGTACGTACAAGGGCACAGTTTTGTTCCTGTCCCAGTCAGAACACACTGTGTTCCCATCTACCGCTCTTGTCTCTGTATTTCAAAGTCAACAAAAAACCACCAACCCAAAATTGGAACCATCTCCAAAACTTGGAAACACTACTGTGCATGGTAGAGTTCTTTCAGTCATTGTTCACTGTCAGCAAATCGCCCACTTTCCGAACAAAGGCCATGCATTTTTAAAGGCATTTTTTTTATGTGGCATGCTTGCAAAAACAAGGTACAGCATGTTAGAGGATTAATGTTTGCTCTCAGCACAGAGGTCTGTCAGCAGGTTTTGTGTTAGGTTGATTTTACAACCAGTTGTCAGAAGTTTGAGGAAGTTGCATCTTGCAGGAGTCCAGGCTTGACTGAAATATCTGACTAATTTTCAAGTAATTATACATGTCTTTCATTAAAGTGAAGCCGTCTTCAGCTCTTGTGGTCAATTAATTGCACCTTGAATGAACTACTCATTAGGAAGAGCAGTCAAAGGCCTGTTAGCAGTGAGATGCTCTGACATTAATTGTCTCCTAGAAATATTGTTTTGGTGGAACGTCCCTTTCTAATTGACTTGTAAATTATTCTCACAATGCACTGAAGCTCAAACATGTCCCCTTGTGAAGTTTGTGGATTGTGTTGTACACAGCTTGCCAGTCTGCTGTGCACCAAAATGCTACTTTAGAGCTATATTGTCACAAAATATGTAGAGTGCTTGCACTGATAATAAAGAGTTATGAGACAAATATGGTGTAAATGGTTACTGGAAAAGTCATTGTCAGCCTCTCGTTTCGGGTTCATGAACGCAGTATGGTGTATGATCACTGGTGGGGAGCCAGTTCAGTGGGGTGCCATTGAGGACCCGTCTGCTCTTATTTGAAACAACCCCAAGTGATTCATTAAACAATATTGGTGACCCAGGGAGGTTTTGGGAAGGAAACCAAAACCGCAGGCATCCATTCCCACCACCCATTCCTGCTATCCATTGCTGTTTGGAGATGAGAAAGCAAGTCCTCTTGCTGGAGACATGCTTCAGTGGCTTTCCCAACTTCATTTTCTCCCTGTGTGCTAAAATCGTGCAATAATCCATTTGCAAAAAGTTACAGCTTCCCACAGACATATATTTGCAGGAATCAAAAGCCAATGATCTGTCTAATAGCTCTCAATAAGACAGTGAGAATTATGCAAACATGTTGCCATATTTGTCGTCTATCCAGGGATCAGTTTGTGCCTTCCATATACCGTTTAGAAGCAGAAGCTGCATGAGACCATGCAAACCCCCACCAGCAAAGTGGCAAAGCTGCTACCAGTCCCAGACCCTAATCTAGTTGTAACCCAATCCGTGCACAGGGCTTTTTGTGAACGAACGAGCCCTCTCACTCACTTCAGCCCTGGAGCTTGTGGTCTGCATTCCGCCTGTCGTAGACACAAGCTGTCTAAATAAAAGCTCGCTGCTGCCTCTTTATTCTGGTGGCGGCTTGTGTTCGGGGATGGCGGGGGGCTCTGGCACTTTCATGCCAACATCCATGCTGCACACATGCTCGGTGAACATCCGCAGACCAGAACAGTGGCATGCTACCAGGCTAACACGTACAGCACACAGCAGACACCAGCTGGGGACCTGTTAACAGCCAAATAGCAGTGAACAGTGAACAGCTTGACGCTGGTGCTGCCTGCTCATTCTTGTGCCGAGCTGTTTCGCCTGCAGCAGTGCAAGGCTTTCAGTTGGCACTCATGGCTGCCATCACATGTGCTAAGTGTCAGTGCCAGACTCTATAGCCTTGTGCATTCTGCTCAGGCTATACAATTAGCGTGGGGGCCAGTCCTCTCAGTCTGCAGACAGCATCTGCTGGTCTCCACAGGGACTCCACAGTCTGTTATTGAAGAATTCCACTTTAGTTTGTACTTATTTTAGGGTTAATCAAATGGGTAAACCTGTTCACTCTTTTAAATTACATTTGAATGCGGCTTGGTCAAACAACAAGACTTCATTCCTTCAGATCTTCACTGTAGTTCTGAGACCACATGTTTATTTTTGATGAATAGTATTTGTTTGCCTAAAAATCAATCCTCTCTGCTTTGCCTAATAACCTCCTCCTTCACACTTTTCCTGTGTGGTCTTCTCATGTAACATCCCAGAGACTCCACCTCTCTTCCAAATGCCAAAACACGTCAAAGAAGTAAAAGGCTTGTGACAGGAAAGCATTTAATTTCATCAGCAGTAATTGTACTGTATTCAAGAAGAGAAAAGACCTTCATCCCTCTCGTAATGAAAAAATGATGGAGGGGAAAAAAAACAACAAAGTGAGCCCTCCAAGAGACACTGGATATCTATCTATCTATCTATCTATATATATATATATATATATATATATAATATTACAGATGTTCGGGTTTAAAAGCTGAGTTGATTATGATTTTCTTAGAGTATATCTTGCCACTTTGTAATATAACGCAATTATTATTTAAAAGTATATTATTCCCTTGCAAAGAGGATGGGAAGGTCAGGGGAAAATCAACCTCAAGATGTGACAAATGTTACAGGTTGTGTTATTCCATGACCCAGCCATGGAGGCATAATTGTACTGTAAGGATTTACTGTATAAAAGAATTATCCTTTAGCAGTCTACACTGACTTTACAGTGGTAATATGATGTAATATTCTCTATCTGAGGGATATTAAGGGTGGAGGTCTTTCAAGTGAGATGCTTTGGTTGTGGCTGGTTGCCATGATACGGAATATCTGCGGAAGTACAAATATTGGCTTGGTCTGGTCATTGCTTAGGATGAAAGGAGGGCTGACGTAGGGAGAGGACCTGTGGGTTCAGAAAAAAAAAAACAACACTAAATGTGCAGCGTTCAGTGCAGTACTGTATATGTGCAGAGCTCCTCATCATGCTGCTGATGTTGTAGCTTAGCGTGAATATGCAGCACAAAAAACTCTTACTTTTTAAATTATCAGCTCATGTTTGTCAGATATTATTGGTCAGTACTGATAAAGCATAATGAAAGAGAGGACTCTCTGTGGAAACTTAAGTATGTGTAATTCTGTTTTTTTTAAGGACTCAAAAAGAACTCCATAAAGTTAGTTAACTTGGAAGCTTCCCCACCCCCCCCTCCTGTGTCGAGCTCCAGAAAGAGCCAAAGCTTTGGTGAATCAAAAGCATAAATTGACCCTGTTCCATCTCTTGTCATCGGCTCTCATTAAAGCCTTGGTTTTTGGGGCCACAGGCATCTGGGTTTAAAAATAGGACCCTAAATTGCTGTGTTGTATCCCCATTTGGTTTGTTTATTTATTTTATATAGGCTGTGCATCATGTAAGGCATTTTCTTGGGCGCCTTTTGTTCATTACGTTTGTTTGCACATCATTGCACGTTGGTGCAAATACCTTGATGAATCAAGCCCAGATGTCAGGGTTTGACTGCCAGAGGTAGGCCTTGGCACAAGGCGCTCTGGCCACCCGTCAGCTCAAATAAATAGTCGACTTTGAACATGTCAATTATTTCTGCCTCTGTGGCCAGAGTCAACAGCCATGCAGGGCACTCTCCAGCAATTACACAATTCAAAATTAATTTCATTATAAATCTTGACAGGGAAAATAAAATGGTAATGGTGCTGAGTTTTAAATGTGGCTTCTAATGACTTATACCAGCAGCCGCTTCAAGAACTGTCCCACCCCTATGACAGCAACGGTTGCCACTTCACAAGGCGCCAATTAAAATTCATTAAATGTCTTTTTATGACAATCATTGCTGTGAAGTCACCACAAGGGCCAATAAGCCCCAATGACACTGTCAAGTAGGAGATGGAAACTTGGACTTGTCTTTCCTCACTCCCTCACATAAATGTTTTAGAACCTTACGAGTGACAATGATGATGGATACTAACATAAAATCCAAATTAGATTTTTTTTTTTCCCCCCGATATGAGTCGTGGCTTGTTTCACTTTGTGGTAGTAAAAATGATAACCAGGATTTTGTTATACCCAGCAATGTGTGAAAAATGCTGATGATGGAAAAGAAGCAGATTTTCTTTTGATGTACAAATTCAATCAATACATTTTCAGTAATTGCTGGAGGATTTGTCCCCCCCAAGTTTGTTGGCTGTTCTCTTTTATGATCTCGACATGCTTTTCCTCTGGTTGTGTGGGCCAAAAATACATTTACATCCAACACTGAAATTGGATTTACCTTTTTACTTTCCTTATTGTGCATCTGGAAACATTTATACACAAAGAAAGTGGAGTCACACACTTTAGAAAGCCACAAACTGTGACTATGAGTTTGTCCTCGATGTTTGAAGGAAATTTCCAACCAGTGCATAGTGGAAATCCCAAAGCTGATTAGCTTTTGCTTTACTGCATCACTGGAGTTTCACACTCAAGAGGGAACGATTTCAACTCGAGGGAATGCTTCGTCCCTGCTATTTGCCAGAGCAAAACTGTTTCTATCGACTCACGGCCCTTCTTTAGTCTTTTAAATGTGCGAGGGGGAAGTTGTCACCCGAGACAAGAACCTGATTTGCAAACCATATTGGAGTCCTGAGTTTGAATTTGAGTTGCTTGCTGCCACCTCCCACTGCATATCTTTTTATGCATCAGCAGTCTGATTTAAAAAGGGTCAAAGCTGGCTTGCCTCTTATGTCAAAGACATTTCCTCAATCCTGCTTGCTTGTCTGATCTCAGCTAGATTTTATTCAGCTCAGCATTTCTTCTTGAAGAAAACTTTATGAAAATGCTCCTGACTGGTTTCATGGGTGTTCAACAACAAACTCCTGCCTAATATGCATACAGGATGTATTACAATTACATGCATCAGACACATGTGACAAGTAGTTATGGTTTTCCTCAGGTTTCTTGAGATTCACTTTGCTTTAACAGTCTTCTTCCCTTTTTGAGTTTAATTAGCCTCATTGATAATGTGAAAATAAACATTGCAGCCTGTCCAGGGGTCAAAAGGATCACCACAGAGCGATTTGAGGGTCACATACCCAACCTGGCTCCTTGCTGCTTGTGTCAATCAGGTTAACAATAGCCCACTCATTTGGCAATTGTAGAAAGTATAACCTGCAAATAATCCAAGGTCAAAGATGTAGGAATGTACAGACGGCTGCTTGGTGTAGCAAGAGATTAAGAGTATGTGACAAAGAAGTATGTGGATGAAAGCATGTGTGCTGTGTTTGTCAAAGCCATGTTGACTTTGATGACATTTCAAGGACATTACTGGTGTCACTTTGTTGCAGGCCTTTCATTTCTGTGTCTGTATTTGTAATTAGTTGTAAATGTAATTACACTTTTAATACCTTCCTCAATAAGACAGTGAGAATTATGACAAAGCTGTAAGTGTGTTAGCAGACAGGTTTCTTCCTAGATTGGTGCCACATAGTTGATAGTAAGCTGAGCCTAATGCAATATGTGCACAAAAAATAGTTTGACAAGTACGCACCAAGGCTACATTTGACTGTTATGCATTGACTGTTTTGTTCACATTTACACATAATCTACAGCTTTAGGAATCTGTTACTTTCAATCTGTCCTGTGCTGATGAGGTGACTTGTTATGCTTATGCTATGGGCTTGGAAATCCCCAATTTAAGTATGGAATTTGACCATTTCCACAAGCGCTCATTCGGTCCCAGTTAGCGTTTGTAGAGACAGATGTATTCATGTTTCCTCTCACTTGTCCATACGATGCATAGTTACTCAAGACTATTGCTTTAACGATCTGCGAACTACCCTGAATTTCAAGTAGACACCCATGCAGTCCCTGGGCCAGCAACCGAGTGCTCAAGGGCAATCTGCTCTCCAGCAGACCTGTCTGTCGATAATTTCCCAATCCCCTTCTCACTTCACAAAGCAAACACACGTCAGCTCTCCAATTAACTACTACAGTTTCCGTGAGTGTTATTGGTGTGTGAGTAAGTGCTGCCTACAATTATTCTGCGCACTTCAGTGTGCCCTGAACAGCCTCGCTGTACAACAACAATTTTTCTTTGCTGCAATTATCACGTTGGACCAGGGAACAAATTAGGATCTTTTACACAATTGACCTTGTTTGGGTTCATCTGTCTGGTTCCAAATGTGTTTGCAGAACCCTTTTAATGTGCTTTTTGAAGTAATGAAAAAGAACTCACCTCCAGGAATCTTGGTCTAAACATCTTACGTCGACTAAAATCGTTCTTGTTGAATTGGACAAAATGGCTCTTCTTTTACACTGGTCGATAGACTAAATTGTGGGGCTTTTTGTGAAAAACTTGAGTGGTGTGTGGGAATGGGATGGTGCCTAAGCAGTGGTTTAAAGGATGTAGTGATTGTTCAACTCTTTTTCCAGTTCTATGCAAGCTAGATTGATGATACATTTTTAAGGGGCAGGTAAACTTAAATCACTGGAGCAGCTCCTCAGGAAAAGGAAAAGTACAAGGCAGCAGGAGGTTGTAATTAGCAAATTAGTTTGCTTTTCATGGGGAAATGGTCATTAATGTGGTGCTTTATCAGACCTGTTTCCTCTGTCCTCTGTCTCTTTAGTGCTCTGTCCAGATTTACAGCCCTACTGCTCTTTTTCTCTCTGTCCTTTGTCTGCCTCTCTCCTTTTTTTTTTTACTCAGATTAACAAAAACAAAGTCAGCCTCATTACTGTGTCACTGACAACACCACCATGGTCAGGCTTGTAGGAAAGGTCCTGCACTGTAATCAGATTCAACCCATGCTAAGGACGTCAAGGACCATATGAAGAACGACTAATGTGGGTCAAACAAACCCCTGTTCACCCTGTTTATGTCCCATGAAACCAACATTGACTTATTTTACCTTACTTTTGTCATGTAACTTGTGTACTTCATTAATGGCACCTACATATGCAGTTATTACAATTCACTTACAATTGTTTGCTTCAATCTCCAAAAATTAACCAAATAGTTTTGTTGCCACAACTTAACCAAGTGGTGTAAGTTCTGCATTGAGCAGAATGCACTTGAGCAGATGCACCGATCGCTCATGCTGATGGCCATTTGCCATTTGCCATTTCGTGTAAAAAGAGAAATAACTATCATACCAACTGTTGAATGTTGATATGTTGCCATGGTACACTTTGTTCAATCATCTTGTGTGGTAAAACTGTTTCTGGTATCATTATGATGAAAATTTATTTTGAAATAATTCTGAATATATTTCACACAGATCTCACAAAGCAAATGACAGTCATGTTGCTATGAACTTGAGAACCTGTATCTGTCTATCGTCTTTCTCCCTTTCCTCCCCTCCTCTCACCCATCCTTCATGTCATCAGCAGTATCTTCCCCTCAGTAGCAGGACCTACTTATCCTCCCTGGCTAATCAGCGTCCCTTCTGACCCCCTTGTTTAACCATCCCCTTCTTTCTGGAGGCCGACACTGGTTGGTAATGATTTTTCCTCTTTGAGACTGCTCCTCTCACATCCCACATCTCCACCACGTTTGTTGTGGGCGGCAGGCTCAGGGAGCGCTCAAGCTTTTCTATCACATATGGTAAATAAACAAACAATTACTGCCCCAATGACCATTTACACAACAGTAATAACAGTTTTTGAGATTACTGCATTTTCAGTTTGTTGTCTCATCCTTTTTAGAAGCATCTGGTTTATGAGAGGTCTCGATGAAAAAACACACTGCCAAAACTTTGTTTTTAATCGATGCAAAGCTGTAATTTGAAGCATATGCATAGCTTTGAACAAAGACAACTATGTTCTCTTCTATTGCAACGACTTCCCAAACATTACTGTTTAAAGACGTTGCCTCATTTCCTCTTATTTCTCTGAATTAATAGTTTTGATGAAAGAAATGCTTCGCTGGTCCAAATGTGAGAGGACGTCTTAGGTGGTTTCCCTCACTGTAATCAATACACATACACATGCCTGGATTTAATCAAGCCTGCAATATCAGTGTTAACACAGCAACACTAATTAGCTTCCTGTACAGTAGACAGAACAGCCTTCATCTATGCTGGCAATCAACATTTGCCAGACATTATTTAAGTGATGTGATGATAATTAAAGTGAAAACCAGTCTATATGAGCTGCTGACAAGGGATGCAGCTTCTCTTATGGTGAAGTATTACGACCTCAATCACCAAAAAACCCAGGCAGATTTGCTGCATGTGATTTCAAGTTGATTTGAACAGGTTCCAAATGCATTTGATGGAACAAATATTATTCTACCTAATTAAATATACCGCATTGCAACTTTTTAATGTCTCATGTGCCAGCTACGTAGTCTTTCATGGCATTATTTTAGTCTCTGCATCATATATATCCAATCCACTCTTTACAACAAGGCTATCTATTTAAGCTGTCAGTGCCACTGATGCTCATATGGCATTCATAGACAAGCTCCTCCCCTGTCCACTGAGCAGCTCGATGGAGAATGCTAGGGTTTGTGCCAAACGTCCCACTGCTGCTTGGAATCTGCAACTCTGCAGCACCACTCACCACTGATTGTCATTATCAACTGTTCCACAAACGTCACTTCAAGGTGGAAGCCGTTGTTCTATTGTCTGTGGCCACAGCTGGCTCTGAACTGTGGTGACTAGATCTTAAGGAATTATTCCACTGAATGTTGAGCCGAGTCACCGTCAAACCAAGCTTTCTGCTGCTATACACCGTAGTACTGTATGTGAAGATGGAAGACGTGTCTCCGCTTCCTGACTGTACGAAAACACGGCCAGAATTTCCCTTGTCATCTTGAGATTTTGAGCTGATTTTGATAGTAAATCTCTCCTCATGTGCAATTCTACAAAACTACTTCTTCTCAACACACATCCCACTGCATTTTCTAGCATCAAATAAGTAATTACAAACGCTTAAAATGATGGAAGCCATCTTTGAGAAAAATCTTCAACATTGCTAACATAGAGGTGGACAGGATTTATGACTTACACAGTACTTACCAGCCACCAGTAAGCAATCAAGATGGTTGGGCTTGACTTTTAGGAAGCTGCCATGTCGGCCATCTTTACATACAGTCTCAGCTTCATGATGTTTGTTTCCATCATGAGTAAATATAACATTTGTGTTTGTACTTCACTACAGGCTGAATTTTTATTTCCTGTTGTGGTGACATTGTTGTAATTTTTGGGAGGAAATTTCATATTGCTGCACTGTATTCAAGTTTCTTGTTGATGGTAATGCTGTATATTGGCTTCATAAGATGTAAATATAACTGGTGTCTTGTACACAGTCCTTTTTGTTTTGTTATTTTTCTGCCGGCTTCATGGGAAAAAGTCACAGGATTGGACATTTCCGCACACTTATTCAGTGACATATTACATAAATGTTTCTCAAAATGGGTTCATGTGGCAACTTTTTTCATACTCTTCATCATGAGAAAGATATGTTTGCTCCAAACCATGGATCTTTATGATTTTAATAAGTATAGGTGAATAATTATCTGCCATGATCGCATCTGTTGGGTTGTGGGTCTTGTGGCTATTGACTTGTCATTGTCATATTGCATTTTTGGCAGGAGGTTTTAATTTATGATTATCATGCTCTAATCTCATTTTTGCTGAGTTTGGTAGAAGTTTGAAGGAAATGACAAGGTTAGGATCTAGAGGGCTAATATCAACTTTTTAGATACTCTATATTAACCCAAGCTGAACTATTCAAACTATCCAAAAAACAATTGAGTCCATGTTAATAAGCCCCAGTGTGCTATTTGGCTGAAAACAACACATTAGTCCTTGTATTGAGAAAAGGAACCTGAAATACCTCCTCATTATCCATCGCTGTCAAAGTTATAATGTACAACCTTGATCTAATGTCAGCTTAACTTTAGGTCTCTTTTGTTGCATTGGAAAGGATAGATGATTTGGCATGTTATTACCTCAGCAAGGAAAGTTCATGCCTTATCTCAGCAAAAAGCTAAGACAAAATACAACAATTACCCTGGAGAATTGAAATGTCAAGGCAGGTTTAGCATTTCAAGCAATAGAAATTGGACTGGATTTAAGACATAGCCCTCTTCCAAACTTTGATAAAGATATTGAAGTCTACACTCTCCTGTGAAAATTTGGCATAAAACTTGTGGCGTTAAGCAACCCATTGTCTATAAATAATTGCTTGGTGCAAACCTGTAACGTTGTAATGTAGCTGTAGTTTATTATAGGTCATGTAATGAATTGCAAATTATTGGTGTGCTTCTGAATGACCTGATGAATCTTAAATTACCTACGCTTGGTTGTTAGTAAAATGTTATACATCAACTTCCTTTTAATTTGTCATCCAACCTTTGGTTACGGTGGTTGAAAGGGGCCAAGAGAATGGCGATTAATTAATTTCGAAGGGCTTTGGCTTTAATAGAACGCTTTGCCTTGCTATTTCATTCGGTCAGCCATAATTATGTCAGTAGCTGTAGCAAGTAATGTCATTAAATTTTGCCATGGTTCAGGAACTGTCTGTATTTAAGTATATATAGTCTTAAAACTGTGACAAGAGCAAACCTATCATTTCATGTCTGAAGTCTAAAAGTTTTTGTTCCCCCACCCTCTACCTCTGAGAGATTTGAAACTAAGTCCAGTCTCCTTTTGCTTACATGCAGCTGTCACCACCTGCCAAAGACTTCAGAAAAGCAGAGTGGTGAAGTCAAAACAGCTCGTGACCTTGTCTGAAGCATGTAACCCCTCGCCAGGTTCTAGATTGTGCACCATGGGAAGCACCTGTCTGCCCAACTTCCCCTAAATACACTAAGGACATCACCACTGCTGTTCACTTACCTTTAAAGGAGCCTTTTAAAGTAGTACAGAGACAAGGCGCCTGGACAGGTTTCTATCCATTTGGCATACGCTGAACCATTAGTGGACAAAACGGGAACAAAGCATTTTTCAGGGGGAATTTAGAGGGTAATGGAAGTGTCTCTGGTGTGGGAAATGTCAACTGTCTGACGTCTGCTGTCATGAATATGCATCATCAGAGTTGAAAAAGGATGTTAAGTCAGATTCAGATTCAGAAATATCAGTCAAATGCTTTTCAAATATATTTCCAAAAAATAGTTTTCTAATTGTCAGATTTTAGAATGTATTAATTTGTCCTTTTTCTGATAAAGTGGCCCTCAAAGAACAAGAAGAGTCTTCCCAAGAGGTTTCCACTCTGCAGTGATAAAAGACAGATCCACTTACATCCTCTCCCGTCTCTCCACAGTGACTCCGCATCCCCACTCTCTGTCGTCGGGGTGAACATTGAGTAAAGACAGGTTGCTAAGGTTGTAGACTCGTGTAAAGCTCTGAATTCCCACACCCTTCTTCTGCCTGCACTTCTTTTTCCTTTGCATCATAAGCTTGGCACTGGCACAACCTAAAGCAGGGCCCATGATCTAACCCCAGCTACCCACTCCACAAATCACACAACAACGGGTGAAGGGGCTTTTTCATGCTGGGGTGTACTCTTACCCTCTGCGGTAAACTTTCACATGCGTAATGTCTTCTGGCAACGTCACACTCATGTCCTACATCTTGTAATGTGACAGGATAACAACTGAGCTGTTTACTGATTGTGCTACAACACTGGACAATTACACTATTGTGTGCAGCTTTCACAGTTCCACTGCAAAGAGAGCTACAGGCAAACACTGAGGAATTTTGGGTAAATTTATCCCCATGTCAGGGAAACCATAGAGCTGACTTTCCATTAAACATCTCACTGTCTGTGTTAGGTGTGTCTGTGTTATCCATCAGAAGCTTTGGGAATGGAGCCATTAATTCAGAGCGTTTTAATGCAATAGTCTTATTTGCTTTCTTGCCAACAGTTGGGTGAGAAGATTGATAGCACTCTTAAAGTGCTACAGTTACATTGTCAATAAAAAGTAAATTAAAAAAAATTTGTTGCAAGATTTTAATAATATACAGTACATGTATGTAAAATTATTGCAAGTATCTGAAATTTGATGTTTTTAAATATATTTAAATAATATATAATCTATACAAAGTGTACAGTGTAACAAATGTATGACTTTTAAACCATTTTATATATATCCGTTTTAATATACATGATTCATTCAGCAGCCGGTTAGCATAGCTTAGCTTATATGGCTCTGTCCAAAAGTAACAAAATCCACACAAGTTGAGTAATATTTAGTTAAATCTTGTTCATTTAATTTGTAAATATACCAGTCTGCAAAAAGAAGTTGTTGGCACCTCTCCACCCTCACAATGGACCTCAGATTTTGTTGTTTTTGGACCAATCTGGGCAAGCCATTATAACCTTATCTAATGCTCTCCAAGAAAACAAAATGTCACTCCTGATTGACATCAAATTTCTTTTTTAGTCTGACTTAGAAATTGACACAACATGAAATTAAATCAGTAAAAGCCATGTCAGCAGTGTCAATGTTTTTATTATAATGTGGCTGCTTGTGTCAAGGTTTTTGATATATGAATTGTGTCACAGAGAAAAATGACGTAAACCTTGGCAGAGCCCACCAAGGGGCCACTTATTAGCCCGGTCCAAGCCTGGTCCTGTCCATAAAGGCCCATTCAGTGAGAAGTTATGTGGATACCATTGTAACAGGATTGTTGTAGTGTGGCTGTAAATTGTGTGTAAGGCTCATTATCAAAGGGGCCTCCCTGGCACAGCTTTGGCACAGGGGAACTCGACAAGCCGGGATCTCACCATCTGTAAGTGGGGTATGGGTGAGGTGGTGGGACCTTGTGCTTCCACTGTGTACATGCAGTTCAGAACTTTTCTCTTGGGCGAAGGCCAAAGCTCAGCAAAGTTTCCCAAGCTTTATTGGACACGGTAAAACCTTTAAATAGAGTGGATCAAGCTGCAGGGAGAAGTGATACCAGTTATGGAGCAGAACGAGGCATATGATGGATCAGCAGTGGTGAGAATTCAAAACTAGTTTCCTCACAGGATCAGTAACATGTGACACAATGTAATAATGCAGTGACAGTTTCATTCAAATAACCATCACATCCATTATGGCTTCTGATTTGTTGAGAGTAACAAAACAAATAGAAATTTATCGAAATTAGTTCCTTAGAGCCAGACATTTTTGCTATATCCTTGCTGCTATGCTTATAGGCAGTAGCTATCTTAATGGGTTCTGTCCACAGCTGCAGCATGGGAGAACATGTTGATGCCTCTCATGTTTGCAAATGCTGTCTGCAGATGAAAAAGGTTATCAGAAACTCTCCTCCAGAGCTGCAATCTGGGTATTTCACTGAGTTTTTGCAATTAAGGGACCCCTAAGGCCTTTGCTTGTGATTTTCTACCTGTTTGTTGTGATAATTAGTTGATGAGAACAATGAGCAGATTAGACTTTAAAGCACAAAGACATTTGGTGCATTCAAAGGACGCACAACATTGTCAGATACAAGTTTATTGACTTAAAAGGAGCCTGTTGACAACCTGCAGTAAATTGCATGATTAGGCACGAAGATAAAAACAAGGTATGGCTGTCAGATGAGGATTTTCCAATAGAGAAACGTCTACATCCATTCAGCTGTGACTCCTTTCCAGACTTGTCATATTTCAAGCTGTCTGAATCAATGTGGCTGTATTTAAGGCTTCAAGCCAGCCATATCAGTTTCATTTGGTGAATTGCTACACACTCAGTATTACCACTAGGTGTGTAACATGCAGATTTAACTATTTTCTCATCAAATTATTCACAAAACAGAGATAATGGAGCATGAAGAGACAGCCCCAAAGGTTTTTAGCAGCAGCATATAAAAATTATTGCATGATGAGTTCAGATGATTTCTCTTAATTGAAGTTTTACTTTTAAATTAATAGTCTGACATTTTGGATGATATGCATGCTCCTTTTTATCTTTTTATGGTGGCAAGTTAGACAATAAGATTGACAGACATCTATTGAGTAGTGTAGAGTAGAGTAGTGTTGAGTAGTGTATGTAGTTCCAGTCAGTGGCTGGTTAGCCAAGCTCCGCATAATGAATGGGAAAGGGGGAAATGGCTAGCAGCTTTTTCTAACAGTAACAAGAAAGTTTTACAGGCATCTTTATTTATTACTTCAGTAAACACTGCAAACATGAGATTATGGTGTCAAGTACTAGTTTTAAGTTTTCTTATATACTGCATTTAGTAAGTTATGGTCCCATTTAGAGTCATTGACAGGTCGGTACCATGCCATTGTTCGGTCTGGGAGTTGTCTGTGTTTTTGTTTTCGAATTTCAAGACGAGTTTTGCAAGCAATTCAGAAATGTTTGAGTTATTCTGACCCCATCACAAATTGCTTTTGAAATCTCATTTTCAAAATAAAAGGAAGACAACCAGGTTGAAACACTGTAAGTATTTTATCTTGGAATTACAGAACATAAGTCTGTATGCCTCAAACCTTCAACTTCAACTATAGATTAAAATCTTCATCACCTGTTTCTAATAATGCCCATCTGTAAATGTTCAGTGTTTATGTGAATCGCAACTCTCTTAGCACGCACAACATGATTCACCCAAATTGCTGCTGAGGGCCTCTGTTTGGGCACTTTTCCAGTGAAGATTGATACAGTGGAGCTTGTGGAAAGTGTACGCTGCCAGGGTAGGTGTTATATATAAAACATCACAGGCAGTTAACCAAGCAGCACATGACAACACTGCTGTGCATGACAAGCACTGTGAGAACGGGGCATGTTGGAAGGCGGATAGATGCAGCATGCCCATCGTTTCAGAGGCTGATGGGTTTCAGAGAGAACTGTCATGGATGGCTTGGTGCCGAATTTGGACCAGAACGTCTTCACATGCAGGCTTCAAATAATTGAACCTCTCTTTAAGAGTACAGTAACGCATTGCGTCGCCTTTCATCTGCTTCCCACAAGTGTAAGGCATTGACAGGTTCTCATGAAACATGCGCAGCAATAAACAGCATAACATGGTAATTGTAATGTGAACAGTATGCTGCCACTCGAACAGGTAATTGACTTGAGCAGACCTACAGTACAGTTAGTGCCTTGTTTGTAGAAAGAAACCCCACTCATTTTCCTGTAAAAGTGTCCAATATTAGGTTGGATGATTTGAACTCTATCAAACAATACAAATTTAGTCTGTCTTTTCTATCGTTTTTTAATGGACTAAAGGCAACATGAAATGTAGTGTAAATGTATTTTCTCTGTTTCAAAGAGTAGACATCGAAAGAGTCATCTGTTATCACAGCATCTCTGAGGATGTCCCTCTTGATTAAAATGCTCAAAGCAAATGGCCTTTTACTTTCTGTGAGTGGAAAGTGTGTGTATGTCACATGTGTGGTCTAGTTGATGTTCCAGTGGTCCCCTACTGTAAATAAGGAAACATGCATATGCTACTGTCTAATGCCATTTTCATTAGTGTTTGGGAATTGGCAGGAGACTCAAAAGAGATGCCAGTTAGAGTAATTGTCACTGTGTTTGGTCAGAAAACCAAATCTGATCTTTGGCCAAAACTTTTGTTTTTCAAGCCCAAAAAGTTTCCTCAATGTCATCAGCTCTGGCCCAGTTCTGTCTTTTAGTGAAGCAACCAAACGCTTTGTAGTTTGATTAAACAGAGTCTTTGTCAAAGGTGACAGCAACATACATGTTCAATACTCTGTAGACATGAAAGACTTTATTGGGATGAAAAATAACGAACCAGCGCATAAAAAATGCAGTGCATGAGCCGCTCAAGTAGAAAGTAGAACTAGCTTTCGTGTTTCTCCATATTCTGTTTGTGTGGCGGCTCATTACGCCATGAAGGTAATCCATAACAGAATGGGTTCTTGGATCCTTGTGGACACACACAAGCTCTAAATAAGAATAGATTTTTATCACCGCCCCATCCAGGAACTCAATAGCCACATTGTATGCTGAAGGATTTCTTCTTTGGCTTGGGTTGGAACAGTTGGGTGGCCTGAAAATAGCATCCAGGTTCTGCTCATAAGCCATTTAACCAAAAGATCCTCCACTGCATTGCTGGTTTTGTTCACTGTTTATCTAATAACAATCTTGTCTCCATTCTTGTCGGCCATGGTTATTATTTGTTTGCCATTCATTGGTACAGGCTACATTCTCAAATCTCTTTTGTAAATACCTTTCATACTGGGCTCAGAGTATTTGGTTTGGTTAGCAATTTCCGTGCTGCCAAGGTTAAGCGAGCAGGACTAATTGAATCTTGCATGTCTTCTTATGATTTATGGTGAAACAGAATAGATTCAGAGGCTTGAGCTCCCATAATCTCTCTCATTACGCAAGATGCAAGAGGAGATGATTGTCCAGCATAATTTAAAACGGCTGCAAATTTCCCATAACCTCTTTGATTCTGCACTGGCTCTCATCTGTGCACGGCTGATTGTTCTGTGCGGCTGCCAGCTGGACCCGGTGCTAAATAAGGTGTTCCCAAACTTTAATATATCTTTATTTCACAAGCTATAGTTTACCAGAAAGACTGCAGTTGTTTTAGGGTAAAACACAACCACAAGAGTGAAGCTCAAATAATGTACTTTCAATGATGTACACCTAGTCCATAATTCACAAGTGACTCCCCTCCTTCGTCCTACTGTATCTTGCACTTTAATGATTTTGTCCACTGAAATAACTGAGAATCATGAGGATGCAAGTAATCTTTGATTTACCATGCAGGCTCATTTCCAGGACTTCTGAGTCACTTTCCATGTTTACCATGGTTCACCTTGCCCTCCCTGCTCCTGTCCAAACATCCTGTTTTACTGGAAATGTGTTGGTATGGAAGTTCAACATTTGGAAATGGTGTTTCATGCAATAATCAACATTTTTGCTAACAATGCATTACGCAGCATAATTGTGGCAGTTCCTGTAGGACATTCTGAATTGCAATTCATACAGTTGTTTCCTAACATTTTGAAATTCATTTGTTTCACGCTGAGAATTAACTGCGAAAGTTTAAGCCTCTCTCATATTTATTCTGTAATTAAAAGCAGCTTGTTAGCTTAACGCAAATAGTGGAAACGGGGAAACATCTAGCCTTGCTCTGTCCAAAAGTAATAAAATCTGCACAAAGTAAACACACAAACCTAAATGCAACACACTAGACAAAGACACACTAAATTAATGATTGTAAACATATGCCAGCTCTGGTTACCTGGCAACCCCACAGCAAAGAACAGACGTAGACATAGTGGCACGTGACTCTCACTGACACTGAGTCAGTTACACATAGTAAATATATCTTATCCAGGGAGAGTTTGACTGAGCATACTAGTGTCAGCAACTTGTCGACTTTGCCTAAGAGCTGCCCAGTAAAACCACAGTCCTTTATCAGGCTCCTGAGCAGCACCACTGGAGCAGACAGGGTTAAGTGTTTTGCTCATGGGAACTTTTGAAATTAGTCAGTGAAGGAGGGGAGAGTGTTACTCATTTACTTTCTCCACACGTGCTGTATTTTCAGACCGTCTGGGGATTTAAATTGACAGCCTTCTGGTCACAACCCTGCGTTTTATCACTGTTCCCCAAAACTCCTGTAAAGTCTTAAATATGTATAAAAAGTACTTGTATAAATACTGTCTATACTGTAACCTGTATGTTAGTGGAGAATGTCTATTCCAAGCAGCCAACGCCAGGGCTCAGAGTGGATAATTTGGCCTGTTCTTAGCACCGTGGTATAGTAGTCTTCTCTGTTAAAACCCATAATAGGAACAACACGCAGTGATGAAGAGCCGGGCCCCACTGCCAGCTTTATGGTGGCCCTTCAACCACCTGAAATTACAGGTCAGGATTACAAATCGTCCCAGGAGGATGAGCCCCTCTCCTCTTCCTTTAACCTTTGACTTGGTCAGTTTGACTGACACACAGGGAGGAAACATGATGCAGAGATACTTTGCCTGAACACTTTCAAAACATTCCTTGTTGTCTTTGTCTTTGGAACTTTAAGGGATTGTGAAAGATCTCTTCCAGTTATTTCTCATGTGGCATTGTGTTACTGTCTCACATTTCATGGTTAATCACAGAAACAGCCCTCCAACTCCAGATTGTCACATGATTATATTTTTTAGATCTCACAATTTTTTGTCCCAATTATTTTGGTTAATACAATTGCTCTTTTATAACTTTAGGCTTTCCGAATGCTTTGATTATATTTTCACGGTTGCCTGTGCCATGCGTATGATGTTTCTCTGTAGCAAATGCCATGGTTCATGCTCTTTTGCTAACATATATTCCATTTATTCCTCATTTCTTTTTGTTAAAGGCACAGTGAAACAGCAGTCTACAGCTTTGACATATTTTCAAAGGCAAAGATAAAAATAAAACCGGCTACCAGCAGCCCTACAACTCTTTCTTAAAAGGCAAAATCTGTATATACCATTTATTATATCACTTTAATATTAGTCAGTATCAGTGATCACAGAAATTACAATTTAGACCTTTACAGCAAACATTTCAGGTGACTCACCAAGTTTTTCCATGGATATTTTTGGTGCTCTTGACTGATTCAAGTAGTCCTTATCCAGAGAGACGTCCTTATATGACATGATGTGGATCTTTAAAACATGTGACTCAGTATCCACTGACAGCTGGTTTAAGGCGTGCTTTCAGGGTTTTTGTGCTATATGCGCAGTGCTTTTAGCACTCAGAATACGGTTGTTAGCACTGCTCAATGACTGGTAAACACAGTGGTGTTTTTACAAAGCTGACATTGGCATTAGCTGCTGCATATGCTGGGATTTGTCTACTATCCAGTTCATGCTTTTCCAGACAATTCATTTGAGCTTGATGGACACCATGTGCACTTTCATTACTGTCTTCATAAAAGTCAAGTAAGTTGCACTGCACACAGCAGAGAGTTATCTCATGTGAAATTTCTATTTCCCTTATTGACACCTTTTGCCAGGTGAGATTCAAGGCCAGTCTGTAGAATAGCTATTAGGCGTTATATGCTGGAAGACTTTAAAATTTGGACAAAACCAGGCTATTGTTACCCCTTTATTTCCAGTCATTATATTAAGCTCATTGACTGCAGGCTGTAGGTTCACATTTAATCAAGAAAGAAAAAAAAAAAACACACAGAATTTAATAATAATGACGGGTTTGCTCCGAAGGGGAACAGAAGGAAAGTACCATATAAATTAACAACTTGTGGTCTGATATTTTCTGTGTAAATCTTATACCATAAGCAATAATGTGCGTAGGACTCTTCGATTTCCGTGGAACAATTGGCTGCATAAATGTTTCAGCAACAAGGTCAGAGGAGAGATGTTGTTTATAAGGCTCCCCTGACTGAATGCAACAAAATTGCTTTTACGTTATGTCCTGCAGTAAAAATGAACAAGGTGTACAGAACATGTACAAGCCTTTTGTTGTCGGCTGTGATTCAGCTCCGGAAGAAGGTCCTGCTTGGAACTGTGATTGCTTTGTGAAAAAATATGCCTCATTAAGAGGAATTAATGGCTCACAAAAGTAAATGAAGGTGCAGTGGTTAGTGTGTTTTTTTTTAAAAAGGAAACATTGACAGAGGTTAGAAAAACAGGAGCCTTGTTCCTTGGCAGGGTTTTTTGTCTTTCCTCACCAATTCATTTCCACTCAGAATTGCTCTGTAGCTGTGTTGTTAATGTATCTTTATTTTCTCACAAGCCGTCATTGCAAGTCCATCGTGGTAAGATTACCCTGCTTTGTGGTCTGTAATAATTTCTAATAAGAGTGTTCCATTTTGATTTAGTTGTTTGGGGATGTCTTTTGGAAACTGGAGGAGGGATTCACATCACTGAAAGCCTTGCAGAGGGGTTTCCTGGGTTGGGAAGATAAATTTGGAGCTGGCTGACTCTTTATGAGTCTGGGTCTGCCGGCCTAATGATGACACTTTATTTTCGTTTCCATTCTGAACCCATGAAGATCTGGGAGACTGTTACAGCATTCGGCATTCTCACAGAACTAATCTGCGCTGTTTTAGCTTCCCTGAAATTCAGGTCATCTTCATCAGTCATCTCAAGGAAGTCATCGTGTTTGTCTTGCCAACACTTTCACCAACTGTGCATGTGATATTATTGTGTGAGAGGCAGATGCTTAGTTGTGCTGATATGTAGATGCTGTTTGTGGTAACTGTACACCTACCTGTCCAACTGGAGCACCAGCCTCCCGTCTCAGTCTGTCAGCACCCGCTGGTGTAGTGAGGTTCTTTGTACTTACAGATAATACTACAGCATATGTGTCATATTGCACCATTATTCTAGTTGCTTGAGTGCTAAATGGATACACTGGATTGCATTTTTTGTTTTTTTCTAGCTTGTGCCAAGCAGAGGGCTAAATTGGCGCTCATTTTTAGTGCGGGCAGTTTTGAGAGTTCAGTGGAGCATTTTCATGTTGATGGAATTCCAGTTTCAGACTTAAATTACGTTCATTCTTTCATCTGAAATGATAAAAAGATCCCTCTGCTGTCATTTCGTGTCCAATGTACATTTCTGGAGTGTAACAGCCGTGACATCTGCCCTGACTGAGGAGTTTTATATGAACAGTGAATTCAACAACTTCACGCAACAGACACTCCGCAACACTCCGATCCAGACTCTCAGCTTTCCATTTCGTCCTTAAATCTTTCTTCCCTCTATTCTACCAAAAGATCTCCTTCCCAGCCTCTCTTCTGCCCCCCCCTCATCGCAGCCTCTCTGTCATAGATTTTCCTTTTTGCTGTTGACAAGATAGGGTATCTATGACATAAGAGCCTGTACCCGTCATGCTTGCATGCTCAGACTGTTGCAGGAATAATCCAACGTAGATCAAGCAATGCTCAAGTAAACATCAGCCTCAGACCACCAAGGCTGGCTGATAAGTTGAAAGATACAGTGAAAGTAAAGCCTTTTTAGAGTGGTGGGGATAAAGTATAGTTAAGTGACGAGAAAAAACAATATTTTACTCACAACCATAGAGGGCAGATCAAAGGGCAGGGAAATCCCAGAGAAATTGCAGGTTAGTATGGTAATAGTTTAGAGCAAAGGTATTTCTAAAGGCTTTTTGTGTCTTACAGTGCTGATATCTTTACCTCCGCCAAGGAGGTTATGTTTTCACTGGGGTTTGTTTGTTTACAAAATAACTCAAAAAGTTGTGGACGTTGTGATTGTTGTGTTGTGATTTTTGTTGGCGATCGGATCCGATTCAACGGCACCACCAAAAATTAAAATCAGTTTTGAGCTAGGCCACTTCTGGCCAATCCTGAAAATTTTGTCAAAAACCATCCATAACTTTTTCAGGTACATTGCAAACCGACAAAGCAACAAACAAACAAACAAGCCCTGGTGAAAACATAAGCTCCTTGGTGGTGGGGGTAATTTTAAATTAAAAAAGTTGCCACCTTGGCGGAGGTGTGCACTCTCTGAGTGCTTTTCTAGTTTATTTTTATGTTTCTACGTGTTGAGGTTTGTGCATTAAAAACAACACTTTTAAGTCCTTGAACCTGAAACTTGGTTTGATATAATATCAAATATTCATGACTAAGTGAGTAAGCATTATAGTTAATAGAAACGTCCTTAGTCATTGTTTATTAAATGTTTATTAAATGTGCTATATATAGTGGAGTAATGTCCAGAGCAGAGAATGAAGTTGTTCTCCCTCTGTGTGTGTTGTAATCCAGGCTTTTCTCTGCTTTATATTGTATGGGTTAACCACACTTCATGGCACTCACATGCAGCAGTTAAAGCTGATCATGCTGTCTCAACCAATGGCAGAAGACATTGCAAAAATGTAGTACCCACTGTCCAGTACTGTACCATCCAAGCCAACACTGTTAGCTCTGTCAGAAGTGTTGCAGTAAATACTGTTTGGTATGAGCCATGCACTGATATGCGCTGAGCTTCAGAGTTAGCACTTTCAAGAGTTTAACACCTGCTTTCCACACAAATATGTGATAGTGGTGATCTGACTGGGCTTTAGTAAGCTAAAACTCTCACTGCCCAACGACCAAGCCTAACCTTAACCAGTTAAGGTCTGAACCATCTCAAACTCTTAAGGGTTTGGCAAATTGTGGAGTACTGTCCACACTCACTCACTTGTCCCAAGATGCTAGAGACATAAAGTCACCTCCTGTTAGTTAGCGTGTGTAGAGTTAAGTGAGAGTTGTTTATATTATTTCTGTAACTTGTCTTTAGCTACTTGGGCTTTAATGATATAAACATCAGGACATGAACAACTTGGAATACAGGTACTTTGCACAATTGTGCTGCATGAATGGATCACAATTTACAGGAAATACATGATGAAAGTACAGTATATGATGGTACATGAAATCACATGGTATTTGTTCTGCATAATCCCAAAGAAGCACCAGATAAAAGGCATGTATTTAAAAAAAATAAATGAAAAATAAAAAAAGGAATAATGTACATATGCCAGACGTTTGAAATAATTTTTGAAATGAGCTCTCTTGGCTTTTCTCCAGTGACTTCATCTTGGTTGAGGAGCTGCAATGACTGTCCTTGAGCCGTTTGAGGCCCTGTGGTCCATGTTATATGGCCCTGCGTCTCTAAATCCATCCGCACGCACCACAGACACATACGCACACCGCACATACTGGCTCACACATCCCTGGTGGTGATAAGGTCAGCCAGCAGTCATGTCGTCCGTTAGCAGCAGGTATAGGGTTACACATGATTTCAATGTGACATTCAATAGCCACAGACGTCTTAAACACAGATAAAGTATTCCATTTGAACTCGAACAAGAGAGGGATCATTTGATGCTAACCATGCACTGTATGTCCCATTTGCCTTTTGGCATCCCCAGTTGACAATTTCTCTCAGTGACCAGAAATGCTCTTGCAACTATTTCAGCAACCTAAGCACATTCACAAGACTATGTGATACTATGCATGTCGCCATCAGGATGCTCAGTACACTATTTACCAAACACACCCTTGGTCAGATTCAGAAGCATCTGACAGCCAGTCCCCAGGACGGAGTCAATTTGCTGTGTGTCCATGTGTCTGCATTTCCTTCAGCATTCATCATCTATTGAATGACTTTTCAAAAAGATAAACCAGGATTCTACCAGCAAGAATGATCAAATTACAGTAGTTTATCTTAAAGTGCTAAACTAAGCACAGTTGCTTTATTTGCTGGCATCTGCATCACAGTATTTCAAGGTCTAATTAGGGATATTGATTGACTACAGGAGTACTCCAGTCAGACACTTAAATCACTGACTGGAGCTAATCAATGCAATAGGTTAGGATGAGGTTGCTTTTCCCCCTGCATGCATCTGCTGAGTGGATTCATTAACTCTTGATCTTGGCTCTTCCTCAGTGTTTAATATGTATGCTGGTGCAAAACAGATTCCACAAATCACAACTATATTGAGATTGTTAGTCCTCAAGCTTAATCTTAATTGGATGCTGATGTTTGTGTTAATATGCTGATAACATCTGGTGGTGTTCTTGGAGCACAGGTGGAGGATGATGCAGTTCACTGCAAGTCTGATGACCAGACTGTTGGCTTTACATAGCCAGATTTTATTTATTTGGTGGATTCCTAAGCCACCTAGCATGCATGAGTGTATGCCAAGATGCAACACTCAGAAGAAACCATTCATTTTCTCTGTGGATCACACTTCAGCCTGACCAAGCCAAGTCGGCTCATCTCTGTGTCCCCCTTTCATTTTCAATACATGAAATTGTCGTTAAGATTAGAAAGTTGTCCAAGTCTCACACCCTTGCATGCAAGCATAGGTTACATTACTAGGGACGTCCTCAAGTCTACGGCAAAGCTTTCTGATAGAGTCATCAGGATTTGCCGCCTGTGCCAATATAACTGGTAGCATAAAGTGATGGGACTTGGCCAATAGATTGCCTTATTACTGACCTTCCCTCATCAGGGAGTGTGTTCTGCTTCCATCACAACCGCAGTCAGTACTGCGGGAGGATAATTGCAGTGTGTAGCGCACAGGGTGGGTCTCAAGTATCCCAGCACTCAATCTGTTGCCAGAGGAAAACACATTGATCTCTGAAGGTGATGAAAAGGCTCTCTCCAAGGCCTTGCTTCCTCCTCAGGAGCGTTCCAGCCTTGACACTGAACCGGAGCAAAAGCGCAGATGATCCATGCATGCCTGACAGCCATAGTCGCATTCATGTCATTTGTCTTCTACAAGCGTGTGCGTGCGTTTGACAAAGAACTAGAGAAGAGCTGCTTGTTCCGTAATGATTTTCAGTCCCCCGAAACTGTGTGTTAACAGTGCATGAGTGGATAGGTGTTTGTGTTTGGGTGTAAATGTCTATTGCAGGACTGTAACTACTCAATCAGTGCAGAGAGGTGAAAGTGAAAAAACACTCAAATCGTGGGCAATCAATGCAACATTGGTCTATTTTACTTGTGGTGGTGCGGGGAGGCAGATGCATTTTTAATACTAGTTTCAATCTGCCTGACGCAGTGTTAATGGAGCCTGCAGCGACAGACAAAATCCTTGCATCGTAATGGATTGACTCGTGGTTTAATGAACTGATAACTGGCATCTGGACAAACACAGTGCAGGACAACACACACACATACACAACCACCGAATTGCCCTATCCATCAGGGAGGGATGGAGAAAATGAATTCATTTCAAGTTGATAACGTCCTCTGACCACTATGAAGTGTGCACATTCTGTCAGAGTATGCCTCATTAATTATATATATTTTTTTAATCAGTTGCTGCTCTCTGTGTCATAATGAATGTTGCTTTGTATAATTACTTTCAGATTCTCATTGGGTGGTGTCTCAGGACTAGCTGACATGAACATGTGTCCTGTTGGTGCTGTGCATTAGCTTTAGCTTTAACATGATGATAGCAACGCTGGCATGAACTCCTGAGTATATCAGGACTGTTTTTCCATGATTCCTTGTAATTGAAAACTGCAGAACTGAGTTTCTTTAGAGTTTGTGGAGCAGGCTTCACTGTTCATTACCACTCATGACTGGTCGTTTCATTCAGCCCCTAATCAGTGAGATGTCTTGCTCTACGACGGTTGTATAACTCACACTGTAAATTCCCAGCTAACTAATCATACTCTCTTGAGTAGCAATGTAAACACACGTCGATCTACATATAACAATGCATTTATTAAATACAAAGATGTTCTTTAAGAAAGTTGTGGAATCTTTTAGAGGCCTGTTATGTTATTTTATGAAATGGAAAATCAGCATTTAAACTGGGTAGACTGTGTGTGTCTGAAAATGCCATAGCAGATATTATGTGGTGATACAATAAGTGCACCAAAAGAGTACAATAAGTAAATGTAAAAATCAGACACAATAGTCTCTTTACTGTGCAACAGATTAAATATCATTTTCAAGAATTATTTAGGAAATGGCTATAATCATCATATTTATTCAGGAAATGGTTGCGTTGGAGTTAAGTACAGTTGGAAATAAGGATAATGAAGCTATACGCCACAGAATAAGGGAATAATGTGAAAAACCCTTTACCCATTGTTTTTCTAGGTCAGGTTTGATTCAGATGTGTGTCTTGGGAAAATTAGAATAGCCCCTGAATTCTTGTGCGGAATTTGGTGTTTATATTATGTTGCCAAAAACCTGATAGAGAAAAAACAGAAGTCCTGATTTAACACTATAGGTAAGTAGCTTAGCCATCTTTTAAGAGGTAAACAAACTATCATACTATTCTGTGTTATAATCCACAATTTATGTTCTGCTTGCAAGAAAAATAATCCAAACAGCATGGCTCCTATTTGAAGGCAGTTAAAAGAACCACTGTCGTTAAGCAAGGTTGATAATAGGGTTGCTCTTTGAAATTGCATGACATTACATGCTAACCATGCTGTTAGTCTGCTCCTTGTATCAGATTCCTGGAACGTGGAAAGTTACCTCTAATTTCCAGGAGTTGAACTTCCATTGACACAACATGAAGCTGACTTTAAAGGGAATCGCAAATATCTCATGTTTGCATTTGGGAAAGAATTCCTTCAGCTTCTGGGTGCTTTTGTATGAACCTTCAGTTGACCTCTTTCAAAGTTGTGACAGCCGTTAAATAGTTTATATGCTTTTTTTTATGGTAAATAAGCACAGTGAGCTTAATAGGGTCAAGTGAACCAACTTTAGACCAGCAGTCTGCCAGTCATGCTGCTAACATTTAGAGAGCGATATGATAATTTAAGTGCCAGTGTGGGACTCAAAACGTATTATGTGAGAAGAAACTCTTTGTTCTGATCTCTGTCACTTAATTTGTCCTAAATTAAAAGGGTTTGAGGATGTTAAGGGATTAGTAAAAGTAGTTAAGAAGGTCAGTCAGAGTGCAATAAGGGCTTCCTTTCCGGAGCCAGTTCGGTGGGTCACAAGTTCAAGGGTACTTTACTATTTCTCTCAACAATAGCCTGACTGATGACCTCAAGAGGAGTTTGAATCTGGATGAGACAAACACCAGATCGTCATCTCGTCATACTGTTATCTGTCGACTGTGCTTGGCTTCCGAAGGTTTTCAATTAGGTGTTTGTACCGAAGACATACAGATGCAGTTAATCTTTGGCTTCTATGACCTCAGAGGTCAGTGGAGTAGTTGTACTTCTCAATGAGGGTAGTTGCTTCAGAAAGGAGGAAAGATGGTGGAATACCTCAACTAATTTGGGAAAAATGTATGATTGGAGTCAGCTATGACACCTGAACAGCACCATTGATTAATAGTGAAAGAGCTAAATTAATGAATGGTTGAAATAAATGATGGACTCTTTAGTTTCTAATCTGACGAAAGAAAGCTTGTGAACCATGTAACTGCATTGAACTATGTCAGTTTTTCTAGATGAATCTGTACATACTGCACACATTCTAAAATCATTGTGTGAGCTGTTTTATTTTGCAATTCATATTTTGACAATACACATCCCCTTAAAGATGACAAGAGCAGTGACATTTACAGATGAGGCCCATTTTTTGGGTCCAATTTCCATTTTTTCCCTTGGACAGTGGATGCAGTGTTCCATGAATTATCATTTTACGTAGTGATTTATTCATTGTCATACAGAGTAATAAGGACGTTGGATAGAAATTGTTGTCCACATTGCCAGACTTTTCCACAAAAATGTACTTGTAAAGTAACAAATGATTGTACAGTAGAAAGCCAGCTTTTGTGCAGCTTTAGTTCTGTTGACCTGGATACCCAAGTGTTGCCAGGTTTAATAAACTCATCCATCCATGTTGTGGGATTCAATGGACTATATTAGAGTCTGTTTCAACTAAATCTTCTTAAATCATTGGAATGCTTGTAAAGACATTGATCATCAGATTTTTTAGGGAAATACATTTCACATTTCAGTCAACCAAAGCTCTGTCTAGTTTGGAGCCATGAGATGGCCCAATATACTGTATCCTTTAATCCTGATACAGACACACAGCGATGGAATTTAAGACAGACATTTTAAGAATGTTTTCAAAGATATTCAACCAACACAGTGAAGCAGACATTAATTTTACACCATGATGGAAACTGACACTCAGGACAAAACCATACATTTCAACTGGGGATTAAAAGCATATTTTTGTAACAGCATACAAAAGTACATTGTTCGGTTAGGACCTGTCCACAATGGCTGCAGGACCAAATCATTGGAAGACGCCAGGCGTCAAATTCACGCCAGCGAAACAATTTCATGTCAGTTGCTGAATATGTTGGCTCTGGAGGTATTGTACTATGATGTTTCTCCCAAACACTTATGCTGGACATTGCATTTTTCTGACTTGTATATAAACATGAAGGTCAGCATGCAATGCTTTTGGTAACCATGAAGTGTTTGTTTACAATTTAGCATGAGACATTGGGACAATAGTTTTAAAATGACCTGTCGAAAATGTGTCGTGAATCACACATTTTCAATCCTTTTATATTTCACACTCAGATGTTTGTTACACGATCAGTAGAAAGTGCAGGCTTTTCCGTTCAAAATGTGTTATTTTTTCATTAACTGATTTGAGTCATTACTTAACAAAAAAACAGTGGTACATTTTGTCATCTACTTGCTCTGAAGACTTGGTTTCATTTGCATCAAAACAAAGTTTCACTTTTCAACTGATGACATTTTAACAATACAAGCTATATCTCATTTGTAGAAAACATGCTGAGAGGTCCACAGCCAATTCTCCTCAAACCTGATTTTCTTTGGAGGTTGGAGCTGGTGCCCAGTTTGCTATTTTTGGCTCCACTTTTATCCTGAGGAATAGCTGTGTTACTTTGCGAGAGCCCCATCGAGTGCTTTGATTATGTTCATCTAGACCTGAAACAATGCTGGTATTGTCAATAAGTCAGTCCAGGACTGGCTCACTGTGAAACTGACTGATTGGGAGTAAAAAGAGAAATAGAGCAGAGGTGCAGTTCTGTTAGTTTTTCGGGGCCGGTCCATATTTTATGGATGATGGGTCACATTTAAATACAACTGTGTCTCAAATGCATGAAGTATAAACAAGAAGTTTATTATGTCAAGCAGCCCGTAACTTTGAAATAATGTTGCAATGAACAACATGAACAAAAGTCCTCAAAAACAATACAGCCATGGCTTAAAAACATTATGTTTCACAATCCTGCCAGTTATATGGTATTCTTTTCTGCCAAATAGCATTAAAATGACAACTTCTATCAGTATTGTTGGACAAAAGCGTTCCGTGGGATTGTTAGAAGTCTTATGTTGTTTTATTGTTCCTGAAAGCACAGACCATGAATAAAGTTTTTGCTTTGGAAACATCATGCTGATGGTCCCACGCTGCTCTCACAGCTAACCTGGTGCTGTTCACATCACAGTCTGTTATCATCATATTAACATATACAATAATGCATTTCAGAGGATAAATGGTTCATTGTATTTCACTTTAATGTCAAAAAAACATCTCTGTGATGGCCAGTATGACAAGCTCACATATTCACCGGTCAATATTCCAGTTTGCAGTGTGATCACCAATCTCCTCATGTAATTATTACATATATTATTACATATATTATATTTATAACGTAAACTGAGTTGAGTAAGGTATTATGAAAGCTGTTATAATTCACACTGTAGCACATTTCATTGCTTCAAACCAATTTAACGTCGAAGTGTGTAACAGACCCAGACAGTGTCGCCTTTCAAAGGTGTTAAGAAAACCACTTAGGTTGAGGGAAAAACATCATGGCTGGGCTTAAAATAAGTATGCAGAGTAAAAGAAATACACATACACACGACAAATATGACTAATTTACAAAAAAAACATGCTCTCAATCACCAGCCTCTTGGCTGAAAGTCTTGTTTGCTGGACTCATCCACCGCCCCATCAGCAGTCTGTCTCCTGTTTTATTCTACGTCACTACATTACACTCAGGGCAGACTGCATGGCATGAAAATGACGTGCTTAAAACAAGAAGGGCGTTCTTATTACAGCCGTTTGCCTTGTGCATTATCGTGTCATTCACACATCCATAGAGGCACACTTCCAGCATGGCTAAAAGTAAAGCCAAACAGCGCTCATAGTGACGCCTCTTCTCTCTGGTGCTGCGTTATAAAGAGTCTGTCTGCTGCTTACGTTCTTTCTAAAACAGAAGAACCACCAAATAACACAACGTAAAAACACAATACACGACACCACAGGGGCCCATTTTGATTCGTCTGACCACAAACTTTGTCTGACCAAACATTTGAATGAACATCAAGTTCACTTTGATTTATTTCACGTTAAGACCCAAAAGCTGTTGAAAAGGGTGAAAAGGTTTCAACAGTTCTTAGTGTTCATAGTTGTTGACCCTCATCATGAAATTCCCTGCCACATTTTTTGTGAAACCACTGTTCCATGACAGTACTTGGGATACTGTGAGAAAATCGCAGGCCAAATACAATGTTTGTGAGCAAGAGTGATGTTTTGCCTTGACAGGCAGCTTAAGATCTCTCAGCACTTCAGGACCCAGTTTGAGTCCGATTTATTTTATTTATGACCAGAGGCCTCACAGCTCTTCTCTTTTTTTGTAATTGATTATAAAACATCTAAAAAACTCTTTTTGACTGGTCCTGATAGACTTGAAGTCATTCTTTCACTTGTGTTTCGTCAAACTGAAACATTAGAGAGTTTTTGTTGGCATATTTCTACAAATATCTTATATGTTACAGTTGGTTTGTACGTTAATCTCCCCTTACGGTCTTTAATCAGAACAAAAATATTGTGATGAATATTGTAAATCATGATGATATCTGAAAATAACACTGGGTATTTTATCTGGACCGCTGAATCCCATGTGGGGAGAGTTTTCTCAGCAGCTGTCAAAAATATACCACCAAAATCAGGAGGATGTCATATCGTCATGCAGAATATTCCTCTCGGCGGTGTCAAATGTCATTTCAAAGCGAGCAATAATGAAGTGACTGCCAAATGCAGTAAACCCCCTTCTGTTTGTTTTAAAGTCTTAAAAGACGAACCTATGGAGAAACCAGGGTCGATGTGAATCACTGTAAAGTGAGAGTCAAACTCCACCTGTGGTTACATACTTTAAACTGGGACTGGGCCCTTCACTGGCAGCGCCTGACATTATCCTGGAAACTGTCCAATAGGAGCAGGGCTGGAGGCTGAAGCTGAGCCAAACAGTGGGATCAAATTGAGGACTAAGAGTTGTGCAACATAATCCTGCATTTTGTGTCCTAGTAGCACATCTGGAGTGCCCTAAATCAGCCAAATATTACCTACGAGGCAGTATTCTTATTTGTTTTACGCTTTACTTGGTTACTTTTTGCCTCATTCCTTACAGAGGCATATATTCACAGAGCGAGCAGGTTGGTTGCCTTTAGGAGATAGAATCCCAATGTCACAAATTCAACCCTTTGAGCAACTTTTGACACCGAGGCAATTATTGCAGTCTTTTCAAAGACTTCCACCGACCCCATAACATTACTGCAATTATTTTTTTAACCTCAAAAGTGATGACAAGATGCTATTCTTTGGCGGTATGGAGGTCAAAAGACTCTTCAAAACGATTTGAATAATTACTCTTTGCAGCATTGTTGCTGCCTTAAATTGGACCTGGTTATTTTTTGTGATGTAGAACCAGACAAGGAAGATTGTTCCTCATGGTTATATTAACTTCCAATTTTGACAGATCCTTTTATATTGAGTGGAAAGAGCAATTTTCCTTTGTAGGTATCATCCATTCCTCTGCAAAGTGACAAGTCCTCCTCAAATGGAGTCCTCGTTTACGTCTGTGTAATGACAAGTGCTCAACTTTTAATTTCCAGCTAGTCTAGAAGTCATAGCCCTACACTTTGAGTGAATTTTGAATGCACACACTTTTTAGGGAAGAGAGCAAACAAAATGCCAGTGCCTAAAAAATAGTTTCCAGCTGCCAGCCTCAAGGAAAAGACTGCACGTATTGCTGAAAGGAAGAGGTCATTTTGTGAGATTTGCTCCACAGTTTCCAAACTGAAAACTACCTGCGTACAATACGACCCAGTCAAGTCTTCAACATGTAAAAGCTGGCAAAGCGTGTAATTGTTTTACTCCTGCAGCTGTGCTTTAACAGATTGATAGTGTTGACAGGAAAATGGCAAACAGAAAAACACTGTCTAGATAAACAAATTAAAAGCCAGAGCATCTGTGCTGAAAGAAGAGCTGAAAAAGAAACATTGTGGACAGCACGAAATACACTTTTGTTACCACACTGTGTGCTTCTTTTTTTTCACCTCAGGATATGTGTAAATAGAGCCTAAATACTTAATGAACCTTGAGATTTTGAGGTGTTTGTAGTCCAAAGGCAATATTTTCCAGTGGCTCTTCCTCATCCTGCTGCAGGGTGGCTAGACTGTGAGAATACTAGAAGAATATGGACCCTATACAAACCAAAAAGACAATTAAATTACTGCCTAAAATGTATTATATTCTTTTTTGCAGGACCTCCGGGAAAGCGAGGAAGAAGAGGCCGCAACGGAGAACCTGGTATGTACATTTGTGTGTGTGTGTGTGTGTGTGTGTCCAAAGATCACTGACGTCTCAATCCAGAAACATACAAAGAATAATTCAGGAGAACATCAGCAAATCATACTGCAGTTACAATCATGTAAAAGTACACTGTATATGTTTGGGGGCCAAAATAGGTTATAGATGTGCAATTTGTGGCCTGGTGGTTTCAGTGTTCGCTTGGATTGTTTCAGCTTCAGTTGCTACAGAAACTTTTTCACAGGAAAACTGCAGTATGAGAAAGTAAAAGTGATGCCCAAACTTGTTGATGCGCATGAGATGCATGTCTAAGTTTGGATCTAATGTGCCTCTTCTAGACATGATGTACTTTAGTTCGCCGTATTTAATAGCTGTGTCTCCACAAATACAGCAAGAAGTTGTTGTAATGCGTTCAGGATCTCCAGCCTCCCCTCCCTCCCTCCTACACACTCTCTCCTGAGCTGACTCAACAAACTTGGCACAGCCGAGGCCTCAAGTGTCCAGGAGAGGGACATGTTGTTCGGCGACACTCCCACAGATGTGTCGCTAGCAAATTGAATTTGCAGCAAGAACATGCGCTGTACTTGTTGGCAAGGAGCTGCTGCATCCACGCTCCATTCACCTGATAGCAAAAGTGATAATGGGCCCTGGAGTGTGGCATTGTTGGCCGCTTTGAGAGCGCAGTGCAGGAAAGTGCATGCAGCCAACGCTTTGGAACAAAAGTACTACCCTTGTAAAAAGAAATTAGAGAGACAGGGCAAAGCAAGGTCCCAATTTTAAGTGAGGGAGAGTAATAAGGGAGCGGTTTGGTTTCACAGCCTGAGAAACAAACACTGTGACTGTGAGGGGAGAAAAAACACTGCTTTTTTTTACCACCAAATCTGCTGCTTTTTAAGCTAACAGGGATTTAAATCTCGTCAGCTGTTATTTGAGTAGCAACGATTCTATTACTTCCTTAACTTGTTGATTTTGCCATATTCCTTTTGAATCCTGTTGTGACCATGTTTAGGATTTTGAGATGTGGAAAAGTGCCTCTCTGCTTTTTCTTTTTTTCCAATTCACATAATAGTGAAGTAATCCAGTGCATGATTGAAAGCCAAGGAAGATGGAAAAAAGAAAGCACTCAGATGACACATAGACAACAAGTCAATGTTCTGGTTGGCTGCAGATCTGAAATACTGCTGGCTTTTGTTTATACAATGCTAAAGTTTCAAACAAACACCCATCATGCCAGTGTATTTCAAATGGCACCATTGTGCAAAGACTTTTTTTTATTTTTCTGGTCAGATAGAACAAGTAGAATGTGACTGGCTTCCTCTTGACAAATCAATTGGAAACAAGCAAGCAATCATAACCCACTTGCAATGTCTGGGGAGGCCCAGTGGTCTGAGTGAAGACAACAGGGAACAATGATGATGATGAGTCTTACTGTTCCTTCTGATTAAATTACAGTCCTAAACAAGGCTGAAGGGTGTTCACAAATCAGACAGACCTGACAATGTTAGTGAAGCAGTGTTAACACCGGCTTTTTATCTGGTTTTGTGCAACTTTAACAACGAAATTCATCTTTAAATAGCTTTACAAAAGCATCGCTTTGTAAATCCTTGTGCAGAGAGTGTGATTTTTAAATTTGGTCATAACACTCTACATTTTTGCAGGCAATTGCAACTCTGTTATTTCTGCTACATTTGCTCTTTGGATGTGTTGGTAAGCATAAAAAGATAATGTTCTGCGTGAAACTCACAGAAGCATTCAAAACAAATAAATCTGATGGCACCGTGCTGCATTATTGGAGCCCAGTGTCAAACACCGTGTATCCCTAGACTGTGTTTCCACAGGTGAAAAACTGAAACATAACAGGAATCTATCTATATATCATTATACGACTGCAAAAATCTGTTCCTTGGCACTGGCGTACTGCATTCTGCATTGTAAGCCTTCTGCAAATCCAGTGTCCTTTTTTTAAGTTCACAACAGTGGTTGATGTTGATGGAAAGCATATTTAATTCATGATTCACTTTAACCAAATGTAAGTAAGCCACAGCAAGTTTCCACACCAATTCACAGCGAGGTGTTTTGCAGTTTATTCATCTACAAAGGCGAAAGGGAAGCGTTTGCCCAGACTTGGCTGCGCACGGCAGAGAGAACAAATAGGAAAAAGACACAGTGATATTTACCTATGCATTAAAAATGAATGGGACACTCTATTAGGATCTCTTGTTTGTTTACCGGTAACATATGGAAAGGAAAAGTGTGGCATGACAGGTTCAGGATGAAAATCTATTTGTAGCTGTGAAAGCAGCACTCTCAAACTGTTCCAGCAGGTGGTTGCGGCCGAAAAGTGTCTCCTTTCATATTTTGTGAATAACCAGCAATTTTTCTTACTGATGACAAAAAGGACGAACTCAGGCTGGTCGAGAAATCTCCCTTTACAGTGGTGCATGAGTGTCAAGATTTTCTTTCTTTGCAACAACTGCCTGACTCTTCTTTAAAAGAATGACGGAGAAACACCATTGCAACCTCTCTCTAACCTTTCATGTTCGAGCATAACAACTTTCATCAATCGTATTAGCAATCACGTACCTAATGCTGCGCCCATCCAGTCAGTTCAGTAACCCTTACTTTATCAAACAGCTCGAAAAAGTGGAGGGAATATCTAGAAGTGCTAGCGTGAGAACAGAAAGTGAAACTCAATGAACTTTGAGGGTGGATTATTTAACGTTATGTCATAGATGATTCAAATTTACATTTACTAAGGCCATCAAATTTCAGAACACATACCTTTAACGGTGGCTTTTATGTGCTTTGCAGCGTATTTCATATTTTTATCACATAATCTCTTTGATTTTCTGTGTTTGCTGGTTGAAAACTTAGTATGGAGCAATTCAGCACAGTGGGACATGTCAAAAGGCGCAGCATGGAGCAGGTTTATTAAAAGTTAAGTGGTCTACTGTAACTCAACGATCTATAAAACAAGGCTGCAGAAACACTCCTTAAATGCTCCAGCTGCTGGAATGATTTGCACTTTCCCCTGGTCATGAAGAAGAACAGTTCAAGGACATAGGACTTGTAAAGAAAAAATGTAATTTTTATTCATAGTTAAAGCAGCTGGGTGCCATTTTAGTAAAACCTAAAATGATTCGCAGGGCCCTGAAGTGTGTTGGCACACAGTCCTTTGAGCAGCAGTAATTGGGGAAAAGACGAGTGTCACCTCACAAAAACGTGGAGGATTTTTTAACAAGCGTGCGACCCCCGTGCAGTTGTGAAATTAGAGCAACTTGCAAATACAGAATGAGATCACCAGACTCGGTCGCCATTGTTGGCCCAACTGCATTGGAAATAGATAGGAATCCTTTGACACAATGCTATTGTTCTGTCTCGTACTGAGGTAGAAATACAGATGCATGCTGAAAATGGAATGTCTATGTATTTTCTATAGTCAGTGAATGCATCATGAAAGAGATGCCTCTTTATGTCTTTTAAAAAAATCTGTCTATCTTGAGCCTGATCTTAGTCTTTTCTTAGTTATTCAAATATGAAGTTTTAGTGGAACATCAATGATCTGAGTCTGTTTGATAGCTGATTAGAAACACACTAAGTCTTTTTTTTTTTTCCCCTTTCTCTTTCAGGACCTCCTGTAAGTATGCCCGCTTCACTTCTTCTCCAACTGTGGTAGCCATATGAAGGTAAAAACTTCAGCTGCATGAATGCAGTCCAGCTCTTCCCTCTTTCATCACTGCATGAAGTCAGGAACAATTTACATGAAAGAGAAATTGCATAAAATCATAACATCACATTTTTGGAAAGACTTACTGCATTATAATATTTGCTCTCTTGCTTTGAGTTTGATGTGAAGATTGATACCACTGTCTAGTTGTTAAATACAGGAGACTAAGGCAATCAGACCTGCAGCTTTAAAGTTTTGTCATCATGATCACGAAGATAGTTTAAAGAGGTTAAACAAATTAAACATAACATGTTAATTATTGAGATTTAGAGGGATCAATAGGTGGCTTGGGTTTAATCGCTGTTGAACGGAGCCAAAAGGCGTTGTTTTTTTTGTCTTTATGCTAATCTAAGAAGCTACTTTGGAACATAGACAAAAACACGTATTTTTAAAAATGCTGAACTTTTCCTCTAAAGGTGACATATCATATCCAAAGATCAGAAAACATGGGGTTAAACAAGCCATTCAGATTCACCTGTCACTTGTCGGCTCATTAGAAAACACATTCAGACAGAGGGTGAATACAGGTATATACCCAAAATACAAATATGAATGTGAAAATGAGAATATGTACCCTTAAAATATGACATTAAAAGCTGTAAAGCAGGCGAAAAAAGGGTCTGTTTACGATTGATGTAAAAGACATCTGATTATGACAAATTTGCTACCACAAATCTCCACTGTACCACACAGTCTGACACTGTTATTAAACTAATCTCTTCATCCCTGCCTTCACCTAATAGGGACCCTGTCCCTGTCATTTGGACAGTCTGGTTTGTAATATCCTTGCTACCAGCCTCCACCCCTGCCAGCTCCCTGCACCCGAACAGATTATCTCACCTCATTACACCGCTGGGTGATCACAGATCCACTCCCCGTAACAGATGGAAAACTTCAGAGTTTCCCCAAAGATGAAGACAAACCCATACTTACATCAGCACCGAGGATTGTGACAGTTCACTGTATAACCCGGTCAAGCGGGCACTGTATGTGTGCACGCTGTTAAAATTATTTATAGTCCAGAGGCAAGTGTGATTGAATAGGTATAATAGCGTGTGCCGACTGAGCCGTAAAAGTTGTAAGTTAATCCTCAGAGCCTTCTCAGACACTCGCTCCTGGGGTTCTGGGACGTAAGTAAGTGCAGGTGGTCTCACTTCTCAGGGACTCTGGCCAGGCCGTACATCTGACAAATAAAATCATACTGCAAGATGTCTCAAGAGCCAACTGGAGCCTGCAAGGTATTGTCTCTGAGATGTTGGATTAGTCAATAAATGTATGGGATGACTTTTTTTTTTTCTTTTACATTTTTCCTTCGGGTGAGGCATAGTAAATCCAGTGCACAAACAGTAAGTAACTGACAATGTTCCATTTGTGTCCAGCAAATCATTCTCTGATGAAGTCATTATAGGAAGCAGAAGGTGCTGTAAATGTTTGGTAGGGGTCCTAGTTTTACGGTAGGAAAAGCAAGCAGGTTTTCGCACAACCCACACAGCACTAAGCGAAGCGGCTATAATTTACAGTACAGACCAACAAAACTGAAGGCTGACTGTAATTCTAAAAACAGATAAAAATGCTATGATCTGACAATGACTCACTCAATGGTCACCAAATATGTTTCTGAAATACAAAAAAAAGTTAAAGAGACACTAGTAAATGATCTCATGTGGTTTCTCATTTGGTATGCCCACCCAGGGGATGGCAGGGGACACGTCGCTATGAATATTCAATAGCTCCCTCTGTAACTCTGGGAACACAGCGTAAATTGTACACAGACTTCTGAAAGCCAACCACTGCTGAAGCCATTACAGATCTCTGTGACTTAATCATTACTCAGCCGCCGATGAGTGGACAGGGACCTGTGGTTTCAGAGACAGAAAGAGAAAATAGCTCTCAATCAAAACTCATCAGGAAAGATCCTAATTCGTGGCTCATGAGCGACGTTGAGACATGGAAAAGTGATTTACTTTTTTGCATGGGGTCACGGGGTCAGTTGTAATGTGTCATTGGATATTTCTTCCAGACAGATTTAATTTATTAATGGAGACTTGTTACCGATATGGGTCGTGGTGCTTCTCAACTTTTGCAACATTTACAAAAAGAGTATTTAGCCTCCTCTTGCCAAGAAAACCAGAGAAATGTTTTTTTAAGTATGTTAATGACAGCTGAGGCAAGAATTGTCATCTTTGCTTTTCATTTTTGAAAATCTTCTTTCTTCATCTTCTTGCGGCTTTTGAGGAGCTGCCCGTGTCAAAACATCAACCCCAAACACCAACCACTGTGTGAGTGCACATCATTTAGCACCAATCAAGCATAAAACACCATCCCTGATCCTGCACTAGAGTGCCCGCTAACACCACCCACTGAATGTACTTTTTAGCACAGACTGTATGCTGTACTAAATTAAAATTATACAGACAGAGAAACAAACTAGTATTGTTTGAAATTTAGTTAATAGGAGTCAGTCACGTTAGCAATGAGGTAAATAAAGCTGGTCTGCTTTGTACCTGCATTTTTTTGTACTGCACTTGCTTCACAAGCTGAGATTCCAGAGATGGAGGTTGAGGATGATCTGTCACAACGTATGAATTATGCAGTTGTGTCATAGGGATTAGAGGCAATGTGGGGGTGAAGCAGAGGAGCCCAGACACCCTCAACCCTTCATCCTTCATCTGCTATGCACCACAGCTCCACACCTGTTAATAAAACATACTCCAGCTGGACTTTGATCTTTTTTACCTGATGGAAGTGGTAGATTGTCCAAATGAGTTGAAGGAAAGCCTGCATGCTATGTGCTCATTTCGAAATATTGCTATGTTGTGAATTTGAAACAGGAAATGGCCATGAACAGTTTCTCTTCAGCAGAGACACGTTGAGGCTGTGGCACCGAGGAGGCTCACCTAGAGCTGCCAGTGGATCTATCTGACATGACAGCGTTGATTTGGGCTCATAAGGGCAGTGGTGCCTGAGGAGACCTGCTAGCACTGGATGTGACAACGTTACGGGTTTGACCTTTTTAGATGGCAGTCCACTGCCCGTGCTGTGCCCATCAGCAGCACTTGACTGTCAGCAAATGAGGAGAGGCAGCGCTCAGGCCAACTGTGAGCATTACTCACAGTGAAGCACTCAATAGTGCACATTAGCTGGCTATGCAGATACTCACGGGGGAAACTGACTGCCGTTTCCATGGCCTGATAGAAGAGTTAGCACAGTGTCAATGTGATGCTTGCAGTTTAAAGTTAGAGAATTGGTGTCTCCCCCCTCTGGCAGTGAGAGTAATTACACAAACGTTAACGTTGATGTGTGCTCATGATGCATGCCTGCAAGTGAGCTCGTCTCACATTCAAGTCTTCCCATGCAAATATGATTGTGTTTTGAATAGGAACTATACTAATAGTTTACAAATACCAACCTGTTGAATAGCAGTAATGCAAAATCTGCCCTTAGTTCCTAAAAATCTAGACCAATAGTGATCCATGTGTGTTCTCACCATCGATCACATCACTGGAGCATCCACTCCACAAACTCTTTTTGGACTTTTCGAAAGATTTTCCACCATACTGCCTGCTGCTGCACCGTCACAATGCTCTCGCTCCCTTTCCCATATTGGCCAGTTGACGTAAAAAAAAATGCCAACATGAGGAAGTTGCCACACTCAACAGAAATGTGGGATACTGCGAAATACAGAGAGCTTTCCCTGGTCGTGATAAGCTTCGTGAAGGGTTTGAATGTAACGTCAAGTCCCACATTCCATCTTTAAGAAAAAGCTTGACTTTTGGACAGAGAGGAATTTTCCTCCCAGTTTATAACGTCAAATGATGAGAAATGTAGAGCTGCCACTATGTGGTTGTAATTGAATCAACAGGAGAAGTGAAATAAATCCTTTTCCAACTGGAACATTGTCCCTTATTCAACATTTCATATCCAGGACAAGAATTTTGTGGGTCAGAGATTTGCTCAGGCATTGTGCAGGAAAAAAATGGCTTTGATGGTACAGTTCAGTTAAAGCTGTTTAAATGTTTCCCCTCCTCAGAGATGACGAGATCTTCCCTGACTGAGATTGCAAATTAGAATCTCCTCCATGTTTGATTTGCTGTACTTACGCAACACATACCTACAATCAGTCACACTGTCCGTTTGAATGGCCTCGGTTCACAGCGTCCCCACTCCCACATGAACATCCAACACAGAACAACAAGCACACACACATTAAAGTCATTTTATGCGGGCTAATTGTGATACACTGTGAATATGGGAACCAGATGCCATTCTCAAGTCAGTTTTCCAGTGTGGTTTTCCTATCCCTGCCTAACCTCTGCGTCCAGATTCCCCCGACGAGCACCAGCCACTTGTGGTCGTCCGGTCCTATCCATTCTGCTCTGATTACTCACATCCCTGTCCTCCATTAGTTTCCCGCCTTGAAAAACAAGTCCCCCCAAGCCCACGGTAAAATGTTTGAGGGTTCCCATGCAGGGCTAACACATGGAGGTGTACATATAGATCTGTGTTTTACTGGAAGTCTTTTACTCTGTTCCAGATTTGAGCATGTTTGAAATTGAGTAGGTTTCACTTCCAATGACGGCCACAGTAGGCTTTTAGCTGCAAATGGCTACATGTGCATTTTGTCGTTGCTTTACCACCATTTCCACTCTTCAATTGCCGCAAATTGCTAATATTTGGCTATCCAGATGGACTTTGCTGCATAGAGAAGTTATTGGAAATGCTGTGAGGAAATGAACCCAAAATGGTTTTTTTTTTTTCTGAAGTGCAGCAAGATTCCTCTTAAAAACACATCAGTGCTGGTAGATTGTAAGATTGTTGTGAGATCCAGAACCTTTAGTGTGTGGCATACATGATGCATCATTACTGTGTGATGTGCTTAAGCCGAGGTTTAGTCCTTCGGTCTGGCCCTCCTTTACCACTTTTGTGGTGAGCAGCACTCCTCACCTGCCCCCCTCCTCACTTCATTCGCTGTCAACACTCGGTGCCTGGGGATTTGCTTTTGCTTAACTTCCTGTGTACACACATGCTTATTAATATTGTGTAGCTGTGTGAGAAAACCCAGTGCCCGTAAAGATGAGGTTGTAAAAGCGGTAGTTGTTGGCCTGAGCTCTCAGAGATGCCAGTGCTCTGGGGTGAGATGATTGGATCCATGTGGCTGGCAGTTCGGGCTACGGCAACCGCAGGCAGCCCCATTGGCTCGGGTCCTACAACGAGGATATGAGCTCCATTTGATGGATTGATTATCTGGACCTCTATACATTTAACAGGTCACTGTGATGAAAACTAATACAGCTGAGTCCAGACGGAGGTTTCACGCAGATCCCCTGGTCCTGACTTTTTTGCATACAGTTGGATTAGGTAGATTGATTCACAAGATTGTACCAGCAGCTAGCAGCCAAACCCACGAGAATTACTGTGCTCTGGTCAACAACAGCGAGCCAGCTGTCAGTCAGAGGTACACTGTCAAGCTTTTATCCATCATGTTTTAGCAAATGATGGAGGTAGAGTAGCATGTGAAGAATGGATATTCAGTATCTTCACTGAATTGTGAAAATCAGGCTGACAGAAGTTTTACCTCTTAAGTTATTGTGAGGAGTTTGTGGTTATCAAACAGAATAATGTTTTTTTTTGCACACAGTTAACATGGCTACATGGACATTATCACGCCTATTTGCAAGTTACCAATACAAACATTCACATCAGTAGAGTAGCGAGAAACTGGCAGCAGGAAATTGTATTGTGTTGAACACTTTTTAACAAACAAAACAGGACCTTCTTGTCAAAAATTTGCTTTGTGACACAATTAGAGGTCAAAAACTCTGCAGGATCCCTGCAAGGTTCATCTATTCTGACAGCTATAGATGGAGAATAGAGAGCTTTACGAGCACAGGATACAGGATGAAATAAGGATAGTTTCTGATATTTGATTTTCCATACAGTCAAATACAGACCAACACAGAACACATGAAAATAGTTGTGCAATATTTTCACATAATCAGTATTGCAGGAGTCACGTATGAAATGTTGCTCAGTGCCAGAATCATTTTATTGAACGTTGTTTACTCTTTAATGTGAAGTGAAGTACCGCACATTGTCAGATTTGGATGGCAGTGTTCATGTTGCTAGCAGCTTTGCCCCAGTTCCTTTTGCCTTTTTATATTTCCCAACAGACCTTTCTATATTTCTTCTCACTCTGTTTTAAAGGTGACATGGGGGTTCCTCTTTTTTTTCATACCAACAGCTCATTCGGGCCATTGCAGGAGACAGTGGTCATGGTTTGGCTTAGAATGAGAGGCAAGACATGTTCTGGATAAAAAAAAGCTTAATCCTTATCCAGTGGTCCACCATAAACTCAACAGTATCATGCTCACAGGATGTTCTGTTACAAATCATCTCATGATGGAAGTTTGACATCAGTTTGCCCAGCGTTAAGCAGCAGAAGATGTGGGGCTTACCATCAACGTGATATGTGTCATTTTCAATAAGGGCCTTAGGGCAACTGCATTCTGTTCATCACCACACATATGACTGACATATTTGGTATTTTCCAAGTCACTTACACAGGGACTAATCTTTTAAAGAGGTTTTCTGGGAAATAATTGTTCCCACCACTACAGTAACAGTGAAAAATGTCTGCACACCAAATTTATAACCAAATCCAGAATGCACACATTTAAAGCACACGTTCTTCGCTCCTGCAGAGAATCTGTTAAAGGAGTAGTGAGACGTTTAAATTTCATGATGGGCATTACATTAGCAGATCAATACCACTCTTTGGTACTTATGACAGTATGCAGCCAGTTAGCTTAGCTTAGCATAATGGCAAAGTGAAAACAATGTGTACATGCCAGACTATTTCTTTAGCAATAACTTGGGGTGTCCGCTGGATAACAGGCTCTTATTGACAAGAAGGCTTCAGTAATTCACTGTGCCCCAGTGAGAAAATCAATTTTGACCTTAGGAGGGGAACAAAGTCAGCCATTTCCAGTCTTTTTGCTTTAGTATGGTAACCAGCTGCTCAACAATCAGCTGCTGAATGTGAACTATGCTCTTAATAAAGAATATTATATATTAGTTTGATTTTTTTTTATTTTGAGATATGCCTGTGGCGTGTAAAATTGTTCACTACACTACAGAGGGTTAAAGCATGTTGAACAGAGTAATGCTCGGTGAGTAACTTTGATCAAACAGAAGCAGCCTGATGAGCCGTGGAGCACCTGCTGGAGGGCTGCTTTTGAAAGGGAGCCAGAGCAGAAGCAGTAAAAAAAGATGTGAAAAGCATACACAGGCCCTGATTAGAAACCTTCTGCAGGGTAGACTGAAACCACAAAGCTGCAGAGACGGCTTGACAAATAGACACCCGCTGCAGTCCTACTGTAGTACAGTTTGCGTCTTTTGAAATAGTCTTTGCAGGAGAGCTGTTTAATAGTCTCTATAAAAGACCCTCACTGCACTGGTTTAAACCTTAAAAGCTCCAGCGGGTTCTGTCTGTCCAAGTGATGTGCAAATGATGGGCCATATAATGAGCAGGTGCAGACTGTGTAGCAAAATCATTTCCACATGCTTTACGACCAGATGGAAGAGCTAAATGAAGTGGATTTTTGTGCAAGATATGTTTAGCTGTGTTAAAAGCAGTATTCCATTTGTGAAGAATAAATCTACCAGGAAATGCTGACAAACATGATAGGATTATCAAACTGTGCTGTTTCAAAAAGATGATATTCCTAATATACTGTATTCATGTGAAGCTTAAATGTCTGAAAGCATTAGGTAGTTCCCCACTTAATAGGTATTCAGTTATTTGGAGGTACATGGAAAGACTAATTTTAGAAAAAAAGGAAATGAATGAAGAAATGTCAATTTGATGGTGGAGACACCGGAACACTAGCCTGGGCCCGCCCATACTTCCAGTGGTGCTTCACAAAATTTCACGGCCAAGTCAGTCTGGCCAAGCTGCCATTTTCTTCGATTTCAGATTCAATTAGAAATGGGGAACCTAGCATTTCAAACGGCTCGATTAAGGAGTGTTTAAGGCAATGATGCTCGCAGACCTGGATCAACCAGTTTCTGTCGCTACACATTCGTCACAGTAAAGAGTGGTCTGATTGGTTGAAGCTTCATCCAATAGCACACAGAGACATTTAATAGACGCAGGTTAAACCCACTCTCTGAGAACTTGGTTTACAAGCTTGGCCAGACTAGACTCGCAGAGCTTTGTAGTTGCGATAGTCAGGCTACCGGAACATGTGGTGTGTGGAAACTGGCTAACGCAAGCAAAGACCATTTAAGTAGGTAATGGTGAAAATATTATTGACAGCTAAAAGTAATGCATGCATTGTTCAGATGTATAGCTAAAAGAAAAAAATGGACAAACAGAATAGTTAGTCAAAAGTCATGGATTAAAAGTTCACATCATTAGTTTATAGTAATAGTTGAAAGAATTGGTGGTGCGGAAGCATGCCACAGTTGACGTGTTGGAGAACATCAACAAGGTTGGGAATCAATAAATTAGTTAATTACATTTGCATTGGGAGTGTGTCTATGTTCTCTCAGATCAGTACCTTCTCTAGTGTCATGCCATTATTCCAAATCCCCAATAGACCATAAATTGTCCCATTTGTCCGACAGCCCGTTCTTATCTTAAAAAACACACACCCAATCAAAATCTATTCTTTTACTTTGGCGAAGGCATAACAAGCGCTGCTCTGCCTCTGATTTCCTTTCCCTAATATTCTTACCACAACCCTAAGCAACCTCACTCCTCATGCCTTAACCCACCTAACCCAACCAATGAAGGGTCCCAGCCAGAATTTTGGATATTGTTTGTGGATCTTGTCTCAAAATTTATTGATGAATATTAATGTTGGCCAAGAATGATGCTGGGGGAACATGGGATTGATGGGCTAAGAGATGGGCCTGTAGACATCCAACTAACACCAGTGACATATTTTCCTTACTTTTTCCCTCACAAAGTATAGACATGCTTTTTGGTCCTGTTATTGTGGATCAGCATGGATTTGATCAAGTTTTGCTGTTTCTGGGTTAACAATCTGGATTTATTGAAATGCTGAATCATATAAAGGGGAGTTTTAATTTCTTTCCACAAACTTATAGTGCCCAGTCATTTATCCCAGTAATTTGGTGTGCCAACTATTTATATTTTTCAGTGCCAGATAAAATGCAGGCTTGTGCAGAAAGCTGCAGTGAGTCTATTTATGTATTTCTTTGTTATAGCCATTCATATATTTGCAGCAACAGCTTGTCAATAGCCTATTGTCCAAAGGCAATTTTCTTTCACAAGAAAAAGGCTGCACCGATTTTCTTTAGCTGCCTTCCATTTTCAAGAACATGCTGGAAACGTATTTAGCCTATCTGGAATGCATCTACTAAAAAGTAAAAGTCACATTTGATTCCAATTTGTTGCCTCCATTATTCACCCCAAGGGAACCGCAATCGGAAACATTGTTTTCATAATGGCACATTTTGTGTTTACAAGTGTGTTGTGGCTCTTTGTATGGCCAGACAAGTAAGCAGCAGGACCTCCTCCTATGACGTGTATGTATTAAAGCTGCATTTCCCATCAGCTTTTTTTCTGCGTTGCTTGAATTGAATGCCCCACATTTGAAGAAATGGGATGGGTTGCACTGCACCAGCTTGCTGTACAGGTTCATAACCTCATGACCAAAAGCCTAGTGTAGATCCAGTTGGGAACACGTGCAGTACTATACATAAACAAAAAGATACGGATAGTTAACCGTGCATTAAAAATAATGTCCAAAGGCTCTGAGAAGGCTACAATTCAGTTCCCCCAGAGCAATGTGGGAGAAACTGGCTGAGGAAAACTGCTGGACCATTTCACTTTTAGGCTGTTGTGTGCCAGTGCAGTGGAAGCCTGTCTGTGTCTACAAGTCTGCTATGCTGGGTTATTGAAAGCTGTTCCTATGACTCTCATACATATATACTAATCATCCATCTATGGGTTAGTGTCAACAAACTTTTCTCTGTGTGTTATAGCAAACTATGTCTGACCAGTATCAGCTTGGAAAAGTAAATGCAGAGTCATTTCTACAGGTGTTACAGTATGATGACAGCTGAACAACCTGTTCTTTTTAGAAGACATTATGTGACATATTTTGCGGCAGCTCAGTGGAAATCAGTGACAAAGTCTCAGAACCTTGGAAATCATTGTTCAGTTTTTAACTTCATCTAACCTTTTCCCCCTAAAAAAAAGTATTTTGATGGCACAAATATATTTGACAGGAAGCTTTTCATGGGGTATACAGACTAACATCAGTACACATGGTACAGTGGTCAGTTGGTCACTCTTACGACGCCTGACACTGATCTAATATTGAAGTTTTCCAAAAGTGCAACCCCAGAGGAGGAGAGAGAGCCCAGCAGACTTCAATTCAATGTTGAAAATAGCATTTTTGAGCACAAGCTCATTAGGCTCCAGCATATGGATGCACACCTCATTGTCAAATCCTCTACTTAAGTAATGATCTATTACTGAGCCCACCCAGGAGTGCTGGCTTGCTTGTTGACAGAAGTTGGACACAAAAATTGCTTCACAAAAGCTGCTGTGTTTAAAAAAAAAAAAAAAAAAAAGTGTTCCTCTTGTTCCAACCCTTGGTAGGAGATTGCTGGATTTGATCCTCTAAGTAAACATGGACTTGATTTGGGCCTGGTTTTGGTTTTAATTGTATGTTTATATAAGCCTTGCCATCTACAATGCATAAGGTACCAGTTCCCAGTCTGCGACAGGGTATTTTAATCAAATGCTGAAAGAGATGTCAAAAAGTGAACAATGTTCTTGTCATCAAAACTCAATTTGTTCATTTTTTGATTTTGTCATGCCTTGTTCACGACGCACGAGGCTTTGTGGTGCAGCTCTGTTTGTTTATTGGCTGACATGATTGGTCACCCTGGTTATACAGCTGCTGTAGTGTATTGTTAAGTGTCCAAAGTGTGCCGTGGCACTAGAATGACTACAAATAACTGACATGGACCATACTTTAGTAATTTTCTTCAACAACTTTTTTTTGTCTCTCATCGTAGGGTCCTCCAGGTACCAAAGGTGAAAAGGTGAGTCCCTTTATGTTTTCCTTAATATATGAATCCGTTTATTGTTGATTAACTCCAATATTTTGTTACAATGCTTAAAGGAATAGTTTTTTTTTGGGGGGAATACATTTATTTTGTTTTCTTTTTTACTAACAGTTCTTTAACAGATTGGTTCCACTCTCATGTCTGTATGTTAAGCTGGAGCCAGTTAGCTTAGCTTAGTTTAGCACAAAGACTGGAAACAAATGGAAACAGCTTGCCTTGCTTTGTCTATACGAAACAAAATATGTCTAGATGCACTGTCAGCTGTTTCTGTAATAACTGATAACCACCTACTGGCTACAGATTTACTGTACAAACATGTGACTGGTCTCAATTTTGTCATAATTCTGAGAAATTAGATGCATTTTATACATATTTACACTTATAATATGTGAACTGAAAGAAAGGTGACATTTTAATCTAATATCAGTCAATCACACATCTGTGCATTGTTTTTGTCTTTGTTAATTTCTCCATGAAGATTGTCATTTTGTATTTGCGGCTATAACTCACACCTATGTCATCCTGAATATTTAAATCCTCCAGTCGTTCACAAATCCACAGCACAGAACATGAATGTCTGAAACCCAGGGTCTAAGTCAGAGCCCTTAAATGCCTCGCTGAGCGCACCGCCATAAAACAGCAGCAGAGCATACAAAATAACCACACTGTCTCTTTATTGCGTGCCCATGGCTTTACTTTGAAAATCTAAAACCACGTCATCCCTTGATTCACACAAAAGTTGATAAAATCCTTTTATTCAGTCATAATGGAAACAAGTGGCTTGAAGTGCATGGTTATAAATTAATAATGGGGGAAGATATGTTCTGTTTTACAGGCCATCTACTAGTAGATTAAGTACTTATTTAATATTATGTATGAAATGAGCAACAACTCAGGAAATAACCCATAAGAGAGTTATTGTGCTGTAAAATACACATAAAATAAAATAGTGTGAGAGTCAAAGTCAAACACAGCGAAGCTGCATCAAGGTGCACTCTTTGGTTAAATAGTTGATTTCTAGTAAAGCAGGGTCGTTGAAAAACAAATCCACATTGCAATCTCTTATTTGGTGCCCCCCAAAGCATAAAATTGAACTCATAAGCATGGCTTTCAAAACCAGATTTAGTTGACTGTTGAGCAGCCGTTATGACAATCGTGAATAGCCGATTCAATAGTCTTGTTGATGAGATGCGTGTTCATGTCTCTCATGTGAACCACTTCATCTGCAGTTTATTGAAATGAAAAACAACTGTGTGCATTCCTACCACCCAAGAAGAATACAGTTTGTATCAGTGTGGCCACTACAACTGTTTCCCCATTAAATCTGGTTTTGAAACAACTGCCCAATGAAAAATTACAAATATTCTGAGAGCTGTTTTATGTGAAATTGCTCAAGTATTACGTGAAGTTTATTTGAGCAACATTCCCGTCCATGTGTAATTAGTTGTCCGACTCATTTTACTGGTCTGGATAAAATGTAAGTCGGCCAACAGGAGAGTACAGATGAGATGGTTTAAGGGTGTTCAGTTATCCGATTCTAGATAGATTATGGTTAGAATTCAGCATCCAACATTGGATCTCCCTTCAGTTGTTTCAAACAAAAGTGTTCTCTTGGTTCGGTTTCACTCTAATGTGATAAAACCACAGTCCTCACCACGCAGGTTGATTCGAAACCAAACGTTTACTCGTTCAGGAATGTGCTCTGTCCACACAGATCTACCCCCAGTGAAGGCAGAAAGCCAAAGATCTCTGGGGCATAAAATCTGGCCTGGCAACACATTTCACCCACACTCATCCCCTCACCCACCCCCTCTCACCAAACCCACCAAACCTCACACCACTGCTGTCTTTCTTTCTCTCTCTCCTATCCAATTCATTTCAGTCCATGTTATCTTAAGTGATTTTACTCTCGACCACAATGAATAGTTGAGGGTTCTTGTATTATTTTTTTCTTTATCAATGTGTTCTGAATTATGCCTCAGTGATTTTGGTGTGAGTCTCAGCTTATTATTAGCACTGTACTTGCATTGTGTGTGTGTGAGTTTGACCTGCAGTTCAAGACAAACTCTTTTTCTTGCTTTCTGCAGGGGGATCAAGGCGACCAGGGACCGCGGGTATGTGGTTTACTCTTGACTTCTTGTGATTAACTGATGAATGTGACTGTGTGAGTCTCCCCCAGCAGAATTGTGGGCAAAAGGTTTGAGATGCATGAAATTCCTGGGATAGTGTTGTTCCCATCTGGCCAAACACAACAAGCATTTCAGCGCTGCTTATTTCTACATTGAGAGTGGGCAGGAAAGACGTGCAAGATACCTCAGTTGATATCCTTCTTGAGATGCAAAGACCTTTTCTTTACCTCTTGTCTCCAAATTGAACATGAATACAAGCCTTTTGCCCATCATCTGAAGATATCTGCTCAATCTCAGCTCCAATCAAAAGCCAACTAGCTCTTGTCCCTGTAATTACCAGTGATTCACTTCAATCCTTGACGTGACATGGCGTATACAGAGCTTTAATCATTTCCAGCTCTGTAGTTTGACATTTCTATGCAAAGTGCAAGCTTCTAAATGATGATGATGTGAGTGCTTTTCCGTGCTCAACAGACTCTGAAATGAATTACTCTATCTCCAACTTGCAAGAGCGCGCTCTCATTTTTCTCAAATAATGGTTCAAAAACAAGCCCTTTCTGAAAAGCAGACGGTGACTGCACAGGTTTGTTTAAAGTAGATTGCATTAACTGGGGTCACATGTGCACACACTTTTCACTTGTTTTGTGTCTGTTGTCGTCAGCGAGAGGAGATCACATGGAGTCAAAGTTACTTTAAATGCCTGTAATTGATTCGGGGGCAGAGTACATAGAGGTTAGAGCACAACTACACAGAGGTATGTCTTGTCACCAGAACACCAGCCATCTCCCAAGTGGATCTGATTCCAATTCAGTATTGGCGCCCGACCAGACGTTTGTAGTTTACCAATTAACTTCGTCAGCTCTCCTCCAGGCCAGTTCTGCACGCCAAAGCACCACATTTCTTATGATTTCGAAGTCAACACAAATGACCTTCCCTGCTAAATTTGATTAGTGGTCTCAAAGTGATCTTAAGTTACACTCAAACGACAGCCCAGCTCACCGAGATTATGGATCTCTTGAGTGGTTTTACACTTTCTTAAGATCTGCAAATACACTTCCAGTCCTGTGATACTCTTAGTTAATTTTCAATGATATAAAGTACATTGACTGAACATATAGTTGCAAATGATGAAGAGACAGAAAGGAAATATCTTCGCTGTGTAGCTGAATTGACAGGAGTAAACTATCGTTGTTGGGATAGAATTTCTAAGGTTTCGCTTGTAATTTGTACCCTTTTAACCTAGGAAATGGAGTCATCTGTCTCTATCAGTGAAATGATTTACAATTTAGAAACAACAGTGTGGCTGACAGAGTAGTAAAATGGCCCAGCCAGGTTCTATTTGTCTTGTAGAGTAAATACATAAACTGTCCACTTCATGAAAGCATTTCATTAACTTCCAATTACAGCAAAATTGTCCCCTAACGGGTACAAATGAACACAGTCACAGCCACATATGAAGGACTACAGGGGCATGAAAACAGTCTAGGTCACCAGCAAATTATATTAGCTCCCCAGAATGGCATATTGACTTTGCACATTAGATTAGTAGGTAAATGTAGTGGAACAGTGCTGGAGAGATTTCGTTAATAAATGAAAGGTATAACAGAACAAAAGTCGCCTGACCGTGACTGAATATTAAGCTCATTTTGTGCCCAGTATCAAATGTGTGCAGAGAGGCTATTAAACCCATATGGAGGTATATGAAAACAACAGAGCATGTGAGGAACATGTCCTTCACACACCACAGCCAGCCAGATAATATGAAATCGAAACAGATTTGAACTTAAAATCATGCAAAGGACAGACTATTTGTTTGCATGTTGATACAATATATGCTATCCAATGACAATGTGAGAATTGCCACATGGCCAGCAGAATTTCCTCACAGACGTTCACTTCCTCTGACTGTTCCCCACATGTCAGGGTCAGCCATTTGTCTGCCCTTAAAGGTCAAAGGCTGCATCCAAACGCCAAAGGTTAACCAAGCAATGAATAATGAATTGGCCAGTTTTGACAAACAAATGTGTGGCCACCACTGAAACTCCACTACTGGGATATAATTAGCAGGAGTTACTGACTCTGTGTGTCACCAGGAAAGCTGTGTGGTCTTTTTTATTTTGAGGGATGGCACTAGCTGCAGGTGTCATGTAAAATTTGGTGGATATCTGGGTCAGTTAGAGGAAAAAAAAATGGCCTTCATTTCTCACATTGTGGGATTTAACCAATGCTCTTCCAATATAACCAGTCTGTGATTATGTAATTTCCATGATTTGACTTTTCATTTGTGAACTAGAAGTGTTAAGCCTTAAAATTTATTAGACTTCAGATACATTTCATGTGCACTGATGCCAAATTTGAGGCTTCACATGAATGTATTATTCCTCTCTTAAATGTATCAAAGCCATCTGTGCGCAAAACTGGTAATCCACTCCTCATACAGCTATTCTGAAAATGCCCCAGCCTGTATTTGCTCGGGATGTTTTGTGTGTTTGGTGTGGTCGGGAAGATGCTGGTTCTGGCCAGTGTCCTATGACAGCTGTTGCTGATTGTCCTCATATCTGTTTTTTTTGTTGACTACAGTTGCAGTCGTATTGCTGCAGGCAAATACATAGCAATAGAGCTCCTCCTCACCAAATAACCAACATCCGTTTTGGAGGAGAAAAGCAAAACAAAGCAATCTGTGAATGGTTAGGATTCTCTGTCATTATCATTCTCACACATAGACATCAGCGCAGAGGCAACCCACACCTATAGGCAAGCTTTTCTCTGCTTTCTGTGGGAGAAAGATCCAACTATATGGATTTATTTATTCTTTTACACATTTCAAACACACATTGGTCAGTGAGGTTGCTTCTTTTCAGCATCCAAATCGAAAAGGAAACAAGCCAGAAACCAGTCACATGTGCCGTCCTTCACATGTGCTACACTACATTTTCATGCTGTTCCCTCCATCCAATAATCCAGTTCTTGTTTTCCTTCTTTGTCCTCAAGATGTTTGAGGTTCTAAATAACTTGGTGCTTCAATCCCGGTCACACAGCAATGTAAGAGTATTGCTCCGCTCTGCTGCAGGGCTGAATTAAATCTTCCTGCCTTGAAAGCCATATTCTTAATGAGCCATGCTTTTTGAATTATCTTTGGAAAACCAGAGGGATGGCACCAAAGCCATGTTTGGATAGAGCAGATTTTATCTTTAGCTTGATCATGGAAGGACATTGATCTCAAACAGAGCATGTTTATGCTAGTGAGTCAGTCGTTGGGAAATCCGTTCATCAGTTCATTCAGGTTGGTTATTTATGGTGAAGCAGAACCTGCAGCATAAAGATCAACATGAGAATATACAACCACCATACCAGCAATATGGCATGGTACTTTCCTCTCTAGACTTGGGCATTAAAGCAAAAAATGTTTACATTTGTACAGATTATGCTTTTGTGATTTTCCCTTTCCGTAAGTATGTTTTATTTTTTTTGTGCACGTAAAATCTCTGCAAAGTGGAAAAGTCCACACCAAAGAGAGTTCCTCCCCCCAACATAAACACTGCTTTTTTCAGAATATCAAAGCAAGTGAACATATAGTAGAAACCCATAATGCAATAAAAAAAAAGAGACCACAATAGGTTATCTTTAAATGTTAACTTTTTTTTTGCACAGCCCATAATGTAGTTTACAATGATAAATTAAATAGATAATTATAAGCAGTAGCAAACTGTATAAGTCTGCTATTGCTAAGCTATGACTGAACAAGCCCTGTAAGCCCATATTTCATGTGTCTGTTGCAACATGCTTGTAAAAGACTCTATCAAAGACATAGATTTGCATGTCAAACAGTGCAGTGGGAGTGACAGTATACCCACAAAGAATGATTGATAGTCAATATAAGTGCATTTATTTGAGTATAACATTCTGAATCATGTTAAACTGACAGTATGTCAGTGTTTCTGGATTCAGATTAAAGCTAACATTCAGCTATAAACCATTGTCTCCTCTTGACAAGAGAAGGCCTGATGCTTTATTCTTTTATTCAGTTTTCATGAGTGGATTTCATCTGTCATGGCCGTTGTTGAAAAGGGAATTGGAAACCATTTGATTGAATTTCCAGTGAACATCTCAATCCCTTGATGTCTACGAACAATAAGCTCAATGTACCAGCATGGTACAGCTCAATGTCACTTCTAAGATAATCATCTCAACAAATGTCTGTCTGTATGTTTGGAAGAAAACAGCAGGATATGGTAAACACTTGGACTTGTTTAAGTAGTGAATGTTTATCAAATTAAATGTTGGTTTTGTTTACTTCTGAATTGAAATGTCTGGCCCTCGAAACAAATTGTTTGACAGTTACATTTGTTTAAAGAAAGAAATCCTCAACTACATGTTGCAGTATTTCACATATTAAAAAGCTTGTTTCACAAATTTGTGAAGTGAATTTTAGAATTAGGATGCTCACCTTCTTCCTCCTTTAACTGTTTTTGTTCAGTCAGTGTTTGAGTGTCATGCGTGTGTTGTGCCATGTTCTGCTGTTTGTCCCTTTAGGGGTTGCCTGGTCTCCCTACGCTGGCTGCTTTGCACAGCAATCAGATCCTGACTGTCAAGGTTTGTCGGTGGTGGTGCCGCCTATAGCTGCTCAGTCCGACCCCTCTGCAGCACACACTGGGAGTAAATGAATCACTGTCGGCTGCTTTTACTCAAAGCCCTGACGATAGACTAGGCACGGGAAAAAAAACAACTAATTAATCACAGACAGTCAATCGCTATCCTCTTACCCTGCTGCCGCTACCAGTCTGTCACTGGAGATCTGTGTTCCACACTACATGCCAGGTTCCCCAGTGAAAGCAAAGGTGGCCTTTTACAACCCAGCAATATGTAGCTGACTGGAACAAGAGGACATGGTCTGGCTCGTGTCCATTGATGCTAAAATAAATGGAAGGAACTCCGAGAGAAATCCTCGATGATGAACGAAAAGTGGCAAAATGTTTTTTTTAAAGCTCATGCCCATGGTTCACCACAAATCCTTCAATCCACCAATTTGGCCTTCGAGATTCAGAATTGTTTAAGAGATGGATGAAGCCACTTAATACCAATGGACACCAGCAGAATAATGCATGCATTGAAAGGAACAAGGTTAGAAATCAACCTCAACTTAGAAGGTCGACCACACTGGTTTTCAGTGTGTGCAGCTCCCGGGGTCTGACTGTGCAGCGGGCGTGATGGAGATGATGACAGCGCTTTCACAGAGGAGGAGAAATTCCCGTTTTTCCGGGGGACTGTGCACTCGCTATGGCGCCCTCGCACCCCTGAGGTGGTAATTATGGGTCCTGACTCCAAGGAAAAAAAGCCCAGACTTCCGAAGCTAACCACCTCTGAGCTGGAAAAGTGTGGATTTCTCCCCCCATCTGTGAAGGCGCTGGACTGAGGGTTCATGAACACAGGCCTTTCTAACAAAATTTATTTCTTTTTGCATTTGCCTTCCTTCTCCTTCCTCTTCTTCTGGGACCTCATCCTCCTTCAACCTTCTCTCACCTCTGACCTACGACCTCTTGACCTCACACACCTGCTCAGATGGTCTTCCCTAAGATCAATCATGGCTTTCTTTCTGCTGACCAGCAGCTCATAAAGCGGCGACTCATTAAGGTAGTGGCTGTGTCTTCTCTTGTCTCTCTGTTGTGCCAAGTCTCATCGAATCACTTCTCTCTGGGCATTCTGCAGTTTGCACGCAAACCTTCCGACAGACCTGTCAAAAGTACTCTTTTATACTCTTTCTGTTATTAAGGGGAAAGATGGAAATTTCTTTTTAGAAAACAAGGTTTTATTAAGGTAAAATAAATTTCTGTCCTGGCTCTACTTAAAGCATTCCCCTGCAAGTTAGATTGCTGAATATTTTCTTAGACTTTCTTATAATCCAGTATAATAATGAACCATATGTTTTCAGTGTATTTTCACCCTGATTATTGTCGCTCTACATCAGTTGGTGCTGAATGCACAACCCCTGTTGAGCTCATTAAGTCCATTTAGGAATGCATGCATTTTCAGGGATTACTGTTTCAGCTATAAATCAGACATATTCAGCTCCATCTTGTGAGTTAGTTTCAGTCATAAGACCTAAAATGCAAACTGTCCTCCATGTTATGAATGGAGGCAGCCCAGAGCCACCCATGAGATCATTCCACTACTCTCTCTTCATTATCATTTAACTGGCAGTGGCTCCAGTCTCAGCAGATCCAACAATATCACAGAGTGCTAATGTTTAAATGTGTTATTTTACCACACAGGGAGATCAAGGGCAAGCTGGACCACCTGGGCCTCCAGGGCCACCGGGCCCTCCTGGGCCAAGGGGCCCTCCAGGGGACACAGGGAAAGATGGGCCCAGGGGTGTACCTGGTCTAGCAGTGAGTACTGATCTTCACCTGACTTCTCCTGAGGAATGAAAGTTTTGCATGTCCGTGTATTGATAAAAATAGGTGGATTTTCCCTTTAAAAGTACTGCATTGTTTCCATGGAGAGTTAAACCAGTTCAGCTCTTTATATTCTCTTATTCAGTTTGACTTTGACCCAGTGCCAGGAGGGTTTACCCCCATGAAAACTTTTTAAATGAAGACTAGACAAACATTGCCTTAATGTCTTTAGTTGAATGTGCCCAGAAAACAGCTCACTGTATGGATTTACGTTGATTTAGTTGTTTTTCATTATAACATAGCATTCTCCTTGTCATTAAGCCTGTCGCTGGCATTGCATTAATTTATGTGAGAGAAAGAAGAAACAGAAAAGGGCTGTCAGTTATGTTCAGCAATAAAACCTTCCGAGGACTCCAGCTGATCTTTATTGTCTTGGCAGACTTCACGGTGGGAGTGCAAAAATATTAAGTGTTGTTTATCTGCTTCTTTCCAAGTTTTTGATGATTATTGTTTTCAGTTCTTTCAGTTGCAGTTGCAATAGTTTTCTAAGATTTTAAATGTCTCTTGCTGGGGTGCTTTATTTTTCCCAGTGATTTATTTCTGCTGCCATGCATTCCTCAGACGGAGGGTGGCAAAATTGCCCTGTAACTGTCACAAAGAGGCAAAACTGGAATAATGCTCAAGCGTGGTTTTGGCTTAGAAGTCTGGCCATGGCATATGTCTCTTTTCTACCCCAAGAACTGCTGGAACATCCCAGAGCCAGGCTTGAATGGAAAGCAGGGACCAGAACAAGGTTGTTGGACAGAGACAGTGAAGGGTACAGGTGCCACAGCATGATGAAATGCCTCCCAGCCAACTTGGGATATGAGCAGAACAATGCTGAGCGCTACTTGGCAACCCGACCCTGATGTACCATAGCTTCTGTTAAAACTCCTGTGGCGAAATGCTGGTTTTTCACCAGAATATTTGACTAATTTAACTCACAATGCTGTTTATGAGAATTTTCAAACGCCATGCATGTTCTCAACTTTTCAAAGAATACTTGGCCCACTGCTCCTTCATTAACTGAATGTTTTATATTTATATAGGGTGATCCAGGGCAGCCTGGAGAGGCAGGAGTCATGGTGAGCACATTTTTTTTTTTCTTTCTATGTTGTTTTCACGCTTCACTCAAATGAAATAAATGAGATATGACATGTAAATGAGCGAGCATTAGAGGTGCTTGTTGGCAGGTTTCGTTAACTTTTGACAGAGTGAGCTATGAACTCCTGTTTCCAGTCCTCATGCTAAGCTAAGCTAACTGCCGGTTGGAGGTGGGTATTTCTTTTCACTGGGGCATTTATTTTGCTGTTGTTTAATTACCAAGCAACCGTGACGTTATCAAAACTACACTATGCATTGACATTTTGAAGTTTATTCAATTTAATCTTATGTTTTTAACTAATAAAGCAAACATACCACTTGTCCATTTAATTTATGAGATATCCATAAGGTAGCTTATGGGTTATATGGTTAATATTAATGACACATTTTATGATACCCTGCAAAAACGTTTGTTTTCTCTCAGAAAAACTCCTTGCACAGTAGGGACAAGCTGTTCCAGAAACAGCAACTGGATACTGCTCGTGGTGTTCAGCAAATAAAGTATTTGATTAAAGTTTCCTCATAAAAGCTACGTTGAATAGGTCAAGCCAGATTCCAGGGAACGCAAAGACGGAAAACGTGACATGCGAAACACTCAGTGATGTCAGTTTTCACAAGTGCAGGGGAGAGTAAGTGAAGCTGACAGAGGAGGTGCTATCAAGTGCTTTCATCTCTGATTCCATCTCTGACCCTTTCCATGGTGTGGAAAAAGTTGGTGGACTGGAAAGACATGGACAGGGGCAATAAAAGGTGGTGAGACACGTTAACTAAGAGGGGTTTAATGCTAAAATAGGTAATTATTTATAAGCTACCTATTGCTCTTTACTCTTTACCCTCTTTATGCTTTTATGTTGCAGACTTTTTCAGCTTTTGTTGGCTTTAATTATATGTTTAACCCCCCCTTGTGCTCATATCTGTGTGAGCAGCACCACTTGATTTCACAATACACACTGTCATGAATGCAAAATTTGCCATTGATTTCTCAGTGGTCCCGGGTGTACTCCCATAAGTCTCCGGTGCTTATACAACAGCTCGTGACAGCAGCTGGAGTATTGCTCCAAAAGATGAATGGTGAACCCCATTCAAAGGGAGCTCAGAGGCCTCGCGCACCGCTTTGAATAAAAAATAAGCGCTGCTCGCTGTAATTCCTGAAACAAGGCATACTATTTCACGAGTATACAGCATGACACTAATATACTTTTAACAAGGAATAATGTCATCATATTGAAATCAATCTCCACTGTGAGATGAGCACATCCCAGAGGTTGTAAAAACAGTTGATGTGACATGGCTACTCAAACACAGTGGAGTTACCAAAAAGCTTCTGTTTCCAGCCAACATCAGGTTGTTAGCTAAAATCAGATTAGTGGACTGGAGAGAAACATTTCTGTAAATGATCATTTGGGCTGTTAAATCTTTGGAGGGGGAATAAAAAGAAAATCAGAAATCAAACACCAGTCCACACCCTTGATTGGCCTTTGAAAATCAATGTGAATTAGAAGTGTATAAACAGCTAGACTGATAGGCTCCACAGCAAGCGGTATAATAATCTTTGATCTGCACAAGTCAACTTGAGGTGGGGATTTCAAGGTCGGACCTTGACCAACTTCTGCTTCTTTTACTGGGCTCTAGGAGCTAGCACACACTTGACACAGCTCAGCATTTTTTGATGTATATGCTATTGTTAAAGAGGCAAAAGTAGATTCCAGAGTTTTCCAGCAGCCTTCCAGGACATGTGGTGCTGGTTAGAAGGATTAAGCTCTCGTGGAGCAACAAGGAGGAGGGGGGGAGGTGGGAGAAAGAAAAAGAAGAAGAAAAAGGAAATATTTCAGGACTCAGTTCAAAACCAGCAGTGCAATAAGGTTTCTCTGGGGTAAATTAAAGGGGTCTTCAGCTCTCTGAAGGTGGCTCGCAGCCTTTGCGTCAAAAAGACTAAATAAGAAAACCAGTTGTGTATCATACATGGTGTTCCATGCCTAAATGAAACAAAACCTATCTGCTTTTTGGTGTTATTTCTAATTTTGTTGCAGAATTTCACTGCTCCTCCTTGTACATCCTTTTCATTGCATAATTACCCACAATGCACCAGTGACTCACCATATTTGTTTAAATGCACAACAGGCATGCATGCAGGGATCTAATTGACTTAATAGGCCCATATAATGAGGACATACCTCCAATATTTTGGTGTTCTTGACTAAGTTTCCTTTTAGTGTGAAGCCAAACATGAGGAGCAAAGATGTGACTACATGGTTTAGGACATGCTCAGTGGACTCAAACAATGTTGTGGCAAATGTTGACATCAGTAGGCACAAAGTTTTTTTTCTGTGGAACCAATCTGGTTGTTAAAGGAAAAATATTTTTACAACCTGGGTCTTATTTCTATACAACTACAGGATTTTTTCCATTCATCCATTCATTCTCTCATCAGTTTCTCCAGTGTGCGGATTTCCTGCTTTTTAAACCATTGGACATTTTAATAGACCAAATTTTTTAATGTGAAATTAATTAAGATTAATTGACAATGAAATTAATTATTTGTTACCAAAATTATTTTAATAAAATGTACTTTTTTTCCGTACATTTTCTCTTGCTATGTTAAATCTCTTAAAGCCTTACCCGCAGGAGCAATTATGCGATTCTAGTAGAGAATACTAAATAATGATAACCCTGCATTAATGTAGTAATAGTATTAGTAGTCATATTAAAACAACAGTCTAAACTATAATTAGCTTTCAAATTTGCATTTATTACCAAGGACATATGACCGCACCATAGGTTAGCATAATACTGAAGTCATTATGATAGAAAATAGACACGCACACTCCAGTGGAAACTTGAATCCCATGAGAGACGAGGTAATACAACTCATTTAAGATCTACAGCTCAGTTAACATTTCAGGTTGATTGGGTAGTCTATGTGAACCATATTCTTGCTACAGAGCTGCTGTTTTGCTTAATAGTTACAGTAAATCTAGTGGGATTGAAAGATGAGAAGTCACATACACAGTTTAAATAAAACACACATGTCCACAATCTCTACAGGAATAGGGGCGAGTGCCATGTTATGCTACATTGGTTAAATTTAAGACATTATTAAAAAATATTTTTCCTGTAAAGTACCTTAATTCAGTGTAAATAGAAGGATTGTTTTTTTCATGTGAACAAAAACAGGAAGCTTTTCTCAGATTTTCTTTGATCAGCCGAACAATTTTTCCTGTGAATGCTGAGCGAGAAACGCACACTCTGGAAGTTCTTCAAGTGGCTTCAACTGCAGACTGAGTGTGGGAATTGACCTGGCAATCGCTTCATTGTTTTGTCATTTCCGAATCATGAATGAAAGCACCAAACATTCAGTGCTTTGTGTTTGCGCTCGGATGCTCGACTTCAACAGACGTCCTGTTGCTATTGCACATTTGAATTATGAATGTTAAATGAGGCAGCTAAGGTGTAATATGCTGAGCTTGTGCTCGTCCTGTTGTGATGAGTATTTATAGTTTATCAAGATTATCCTTTTTAATGAAAACATTTGGATTATTCTTCATTTTCATTCTCTAGCAAAGATGGAGCCCAAAGCTGAAAACAAAAGAGCCAGGAACCAAGACTTCCTCAAGTGGGCCTTGACTTTGTGAACAGTCTGCTTTTCAGCCAGTAGCTCCTGAGTACTCTCAGATGTAGCCAAGCTAATTAGCGCTCAGGCGAGTGGCACATGCTCTCACATACCTAGTGGGTCATAAAGATGTTTACCAAACCCGACTGTGGATAGCCAACAAAGGCTTTTAAAGGCAAGTGGGAGGAAAACCTTTCTCTTGGTTGGCTGGGATATTGAAAGTTGTTCATTGAGGTTTTTTGTTAGAAGTGCAGATGGAATGTACTATAAATGAGCTGCAACTGTGTGGGCTATTTCTGCAAATGTGAGAACTTGAAATGGAAATTCAGAATGGGGAAAGTTTGGAGTTTTACTTGGTGATCGCCTAGTTTCATCAACAGAAACCAAACAAGATATGGAAAGATCGAACAAACAGTTTATTCTCAGAAAATTGGCCATTATTACGGTCCTTTTAGTGAAGCCAAACATCCGTTGGTGCTTTGGCCACAAGGCACAAATTGGCCGCCACCAACCTACATGTCCTCTTCACAGAAATTTACACTGACAGTCAAACTTTTCGACCTGAGTTTGTCCTTGTTGGCTAATTTTGAATACAGGCATGCAAACCTTTTGCACTCATCAGGGGACCAGAGCTCTAGGTTTGCCAATTATACTGCATCAATATGAATAAAGCGAGCAAGCTGTTGTTGTAGAGAGCTCGAGGGTATAAGGGCCTGGCCTCGACTCAACTGAGAGTGATGAGCCAAATAGCACCATTCGCTGTCAATCCGGAGCCGACAGTGAGAAAAATGTTGGCCAACATGAGGCGTCATAACAGCCAGGCATAAAGGTGTTGATGAACTGCTGTGGGTACTGTAATAGTTCTGAGTCTTGTGGAGCCAACATGGAAGAAACTAACTTTCAGCTTTGTTTCTCATTGGATTCATAAAGCAGTCATGCAGACAGGTTCGGGTGGAGGAGGTTGAGGGTCCAACATGGCCTCCGGTTTCATTGGGGTAAACAGCAGGTTGAAAATAGAAACTGTACTCCCAGACACATCTATCACCAAGTTAAATCTCAGTTAGAGATGTGGCGCCTTTTATGTTGTTGCCCTGTTTAACTTATTAGCTTTGAAAGGCTTTCCAACTATTGGCCCGATTAGGTAATGAACCTCTCTCTGTGTTGGACTGTAGGCTTTAAATGTGGAACAGTCAAACAAGTTTTTACAGTTCCTAAAATGAATAAAGGAGATTAACATGAAAGATAAAACCATAAGAGTGTTTTTTTTTTGTTCATGGTCTCATTAGAGATTCATGTTTATGGTGAAGCTCAGTGAAAAAAAAGGCACAGAAAGTGATTTTCATTCTTTGTCGAAGAATGAAACAAGGGATTGATTGTGATTCTGTGCTGCCTGAAGGGTGTGTGCTCACTGTATGGAGTCCTTCCAGAAGCCTTGCCAGTCTCTCTGACTGTGTTGGCCGTGGAAATCATGTTATTTCATCTGACATGGACTCTTTTTGTTCTGTTTCCCTTCCACCTTCTCTCTCTTTTTGTCTCTCTTCACATTTACAGGGACCTGAGGGGCCACAAGGGCAAAAGGTAAGTCCAGAGAATAACATCTTATTCTATTGACATTTCCTTTTTTTTCCTTGCTTAATTGTCTACTGAATGACACCAAAAATACATTTCACACATTGTAATGTAAACCACATGAGAGTTTCTTTAGCAGTAGAATAATGTTTTGTATTTGATAGTAACTGTGCATAAGTTGCACAGCCGGCTGTAAAAAGCGTGCAGGGTGTTGAATGTGTTTACTTGGAGATTAGTGATTCGGGGCCACAGTCAGGGCAAGTAAATAGCCAAGAGGAGAGTTAAGGCTTGAACAACACGAGGAGGGAGACGGAGAGCAGAGGAGCTGAAGCTAAGTGCTGCGCCACAGGCCGTGGGTCCCTGGCGGCGCTGATGTGGAGAACAGATGTAAGCCATATCCAGCCATCAGGTAGCTGCCAGTGTTTGTTCAGTGTAACCCAATCAGACACTTCCTGTCTGCGCTGTCATCTGTCGGCAAGGCCTCCCGTCGGCGTGGGAGTGTGTGTGTGGAGGGGTCAATGATGACACACCGCCGTGTTAATGACTCATAAGCCAGGCCCCGAGGCTACTCAATTAGATCTGCTGCTGGTGTAGTGCTGTGTTTAGCAGAGGGGCCACGTCAACAGTTATTCAAGTTTCATCACCTCACTGATTGATGTGGTGTCACTACATGATAAAAAAGTGTGAGTAAGAGTGTGATATATTAAAACTTATGTTTAATAATAATAACATATTTTATCTACATTGACACAGTAATGTGATCCATTCTCCTGCCTCCCATTTTGGATGTATAAGAAATGATGAAAAATATTTTTTCAATAGTTAAAATCTATGAACCATTGTTTCACTCATCTCTGATACATCTATAAATACGACCATGGTAACAGTAAGTCATTTTTATTACGAAGAAGCACAGATAGCCAACATAAGCAAACCACTATGCGAGAGAGTGGGAGTTCATTAAAGCATGCCTGGTACAACCTCAGCGTCTAAATCATCTGTGTTAAAGGAGTACATGCAAACATTAAGAGCTACATTTTATATGTAAAGCCTTTTATTAACTTTCTCTTCTCTCTCCGCAGAGTTAGTGTTGCCCTCTGACTGTGTCGTCCATAACTTAGCGGATCTTAAAATATGGCATGCAACATTTATTCTGGCCTGGTTTTTGTAAAATCAGCACACACCGGGTGTACGTGCTGAATGGTGGGATGGAAACAATAGACAGGTCTGCTTTTAATCCAGCGACTGTTTGGTGCGTGTCGACATTTGATGGTGTAGTGGTAGACTTTTGTTTATCGCTTTTTTAACAGACTTTATGTTTCTCCAGGGCATTGGGTCCGCTGGAAGATGGTTTAGGCTTTTTAGAAAGACGTGTGCATTGTCAATTTGAATTCTTGATAAACATCAGTTTCATTACAAGTGAAATCCTGCGTGCATTTTAAATGTAATGAAACACCTAAAGGCCTTTGTGTTTATTTCTCAGGGTTCACTCGGGCCTCCTGGCATCCCAGGTGTTGATGGACAGAAGGTGAGTTTTCTCATAGAAAGATATACTGTAGGAAAACAGTACACTTGGGGATTGCAGTGCACATTTCTACAACCATCTTTTTTGGCTGTTAAGTTTTTTAGGCTAGTTTAGAGTAGTCTTTATTAATAATTCATTCAATCAGATAAAATCATTTTAGGATGAAAATGGAGGATTTGGTTTAATTTGATGTAATGCTTCCTTCACAAAATACTACACATAAAAAAAGGTTCCATCCACACCTGAAAGTATTTTATCTTCAGAAGACTGACTTAGCGTTTTCATTAGTCTTTTTGGCCACGTGTTGCCCTTTTATATTTAAAAAAAAAAAAGTTCTGCCATGCATTCTGACAATTTCTAACCACTATCCTATTTGGGAGAAATCCCCCTGGACCGCATCCTCAAGTCTTAACCACAAAGTGCCGCTGTCTGTGAATCTGCTCACACTCTCAGCTCCGTTTCTGCATTTCATTTTCAAACCGCATGAAGAAGACACAGTGCAGGTGTTTCACAATGAGGAAAAAATGGAAAAGCATGTTTATTCCAGAGCAAACAACGGCCCGAGTGACGAGAATGAATGGAGAGATGATTCGAGAGGCGCCATCTTCCTAATCTCCAGCATGCATTTATAAAGATATGAGCGGAGAGGCACGCATGGCTGTAATAGAAACCAGAGTGGAAGCCATACGGACTCTGGAGACAGCATGAGCTGAAGGCCTAATTCCATACTTGTGTAAGAAGTAGGGTCTGCCAGCATGAAATGGAACTCCAATGCTGTGCAACACAGTTATAAAAGAGTATCTGTTATGGTATGTAACTGTCACTCATGCAGAAAGTTGAAGTCTAAAGCAGTAAAGGCACCTCTGCCAGCGGTGGCAGGTTGACTGGTAGACATCTTATTGATCTGACATAGATATCCACTAAAAAGAGGACAATTACTAATGCAAACCTTATCAGCCCCAGTTTAGGAGTTTTTAATCAGACTCCATCATCATTATGGCAATATATCATCATCATTATGTCAATGACTCCCATATGTGTGCTGGTAGATGACACATGATTCCCGTATTTATGAAGAGTTTCACCACTAGTGTGGCTGAGGAGATACACACATCACACTGATACACACTGATGCTTCATGGAAACAAAGCATTGTGGAGAATAATGAAAACAATAAGAAAGGAAAATAAGCCAAGTTTGTTCTCAAAATGAAATAAAAGTTGATTCAGTAACCTAGTTCCTATTGAGCAGCCCCGTGACATCTCTCTGGGTCGAGAAACAGCGGCTACTCCTCTAAAAGGCTAATGATGTGGTAGGTTTGCAAAGGTCAGGAGGTTAATTATTTTTGGCAACAGATAGATGGAGGTTGGTTTCTCAGAGGACAGGGATTCACACTCACTAACAGTGAACTAACAGTCTTCAGATGGACTTGTTTTTCCTCTTTTGCTCACTTTCAGAGAGAACCCAGCGATAATAATTGTCTAATCAGCCTGCTTATCGTCTCTACTTTGAGATTTAGTTTGCACCGTCAATGTTTTATACTTTGGGGATGTTTTGGGGAATTTACTCAGCTATGTACAGCTATGTTAATTAACAATGTGCAGAGTCTATCCTTGCAATAATAAAATACACTATCTCTCCTATCTACTGCTCTGTTATCAACTATCCTGCTAAATGAATAACACCTGTCCAGTAATGACACAAGCTTAACCTTTGTGAAAGTTAGAGGTTATCTCTATGCAATGAAGAAAATGTGATGCTTTTGTGTCTCCTGACCTGAAGTCAGCGCTCACACTGCTGAAACACACTGAATGCAGCCACTGTGTGTATGTTATGTTGTCCATAGGGGGATGTTGGTATCCCAGGATTGGACGGTCTCTCCGGAGCCAAGGTGTGCTCTTATTCCTGTAAAGTCATGGCGATCATATTTCTTTTTTATTTTTGTTGTTTTGAAGTCGTTATAATTTTTCACCCTTTCCCGTCAAACACACACTCTCTTCTTTTGGACTTTTTTTTGTAATTTTTCATAGTACTTTAATTGTTTTTCATAGCTTTTTTTGTACGCATATTGTTTTTTAGAAAACACATAAACATGTCTTTTCATTTATCTGTGTTGGATATTGTTTGCCAATATATGAACAAATAACATGTTACCTTCATAGCAGCTATCCATATATAATTAGATTAGATGAATATATATTATTAGATGATATATATATATAAGTTTTAATTATTTCAAATGCAGATGATATATAATCACGAGACTTAATTATGTTGACACTTATTCATGACTTAACCATGCAAATTTTAAAAATACTTTCGAAAGCTTACATTTGAGGGTTTGTCTGGGGAAGAAGTAGCCATAACACAGGAGAATATCCATAATCTAACATGAATTTAACCCCAGATACTATCTGAACCTTTGTGGCTGCAGTAATTCCCCAACTGAACCTAACTCCCCTTGAGCTTTTCTGTATTTAATACTCTGCTTTCTTTCCCAACAGGGTGAAATGGGAGAGCGAGGTGAAAAGGTAAAGCGCTAATTCAGATCACCAAACATTATTGTTAGCATCAGTTTTGATATCCCACCATGTGTTAGAGAGCAGCTCGGTCTTTATTTCACATAACTCCAGCTTGTTTGTTTTTTTTGCAGTGAGTCACACAATTGAACCTAAATATCTGCTACTGTAGAAGTTGGACAAGCCCAAAAAAACTGAACCCACACAATAGCATCAGTGAGGAAAAGCAGCCTTATTGTCTCCATTCCCTAATTCTGATGGTGCCCTTTATTCACTGTTGTTGGACAGCAGTGGGTGGGAGGTGTGAACACTGACCGAGTCAAGAATCACGCAGGATGGGGAGGGAGGTGATGACTCAGTGTTTCTCATTAACCACAAAACTGGCAGTTTTAATGTTAAGTTTTTCTTGTGGACAATGAGTGCAAATAAGGCTCAGCTAGAAAAACTACATCTAGGGGTGATTGCTCTGGCATGAGTTCAGGTTGAATGAAGATATGTTGTCATTCCTTGAGTGAACAGTCCAACCAACGAGTGATGTTTCCCTTTAAGATTGTTTTAATTTGAAGACTTTTTGTAAGCATGAAAAGGGGAAACTATCCATTTCCACTTGGGAAGCTAAGTCATAAAATACTACACATTTTTAAGATCTGTGAACATAAACTGCTGTTTTTGGCTTTGTAAGTAAAGAGCCAGACTGACTATATGATAATTATCATTTTAACCTCTCACCTAAAGATGGGTGGAAACATTTTCACTGATCAGTGTTTGATGTCAAGCTATGTGCCTGTTAAAATAAGGTCTTGAAGGGTTTTTTTTTTTAAAATACTCTCCACAAGGACACACCCTTTGCTTTCAAATTGTTGGAATTGTTTTTCATTGTATGAATCACAATCGATTAGGCTATAATTTAAAACCATAAGGATTTATGAAAAGTGAAAGACAGTCAGAAGACTGCCAAAGACTGCACTGAAATTCACTCCAAAGTACTGTGAGCTTTTATTTTGAGAGGAGCCAAATATGTTAACACAAACTATTGTTTTTGGCTTAAGTTGCTCACTACAGAGCCAGAAGGCAAATTCAAGAAAGCAGTGCCAGCCTTGAACAGATAAAAACTGATTGTTTGGGAAGCACACAGCTTATTACAGTAGGCTCATTTTCTTGAACTTCTGACAAAGGATACAACACTGTTTATCCTTGAATTTGCTCACCTGTAAATTAGGAACTAATGTTCTTGAAATCTATTAGTGTAAGTATAAATTAGGATGTTGTCAAAACTATCATTAGCTGTGGAACTGGACTCCGATTGTGGACCAATCACGTTGGGTCGTACTGTACATTGCTGCTTTGCTCCATATGAAGTCAATATATTTCCCAATTGTCTGGGAATCATGAATATCTGTATAAAGTTTCATGGCAATCCATCCATTGTTTAGATCTTTCAGCCTGGATCAGACATTGCCATCCATAGTGTCACACCACTAGCGTGGTGAAAAACAACCCTGACATTTACTCTCCTTCATGCAGCTAAGATGGAAAAGTTGTGAGTTTAGAAGTGAAGTTCTTCACAGTTGATGCCAGGAGTTTAGGACCTCCACAATGGCCCACGGGCTCTTTTACGTCACCTGATATCATTTGAACCATGTGTGATGACTCAGTTAGCGACTAAAGTGAGTTTAACATGTCCTGTATGACACTTTGTCTTCGCTGCGATGGACTCTTCTTCAAGCCTCCACAAAGCTGTTTTACACAGCAGTCAATAAGTCACAGAATAGGAAGAAGAAAAAAAAATCACGAAATTTTTAAAGAATCTGATTTTTTTTTTTAATATATTTTTCATTGGCTGTCTCATTTATTTCTGCACTGACACATTTTTGCAATCAATAGACTGAATATAATGTGATTTCATCACAGGGCGATATGGGTGAAGAAGGACCGAAAGGTGACGTAGGAGAGAAGGTATGTACATTCCACTTCACCTTTCCTTCTCTCTGTTTATGTGTTGGACCCTGCACAGAGAAACAGTACAATCTGTCTGTGGCCGGAAAACATAAATAAGAGTTAATGTTGGCCGTCTGAGAGGAGACCTGTGGAGAGCAGCAGCAGCAGAAGTAGCTGAGGTCAAGTGCCATCAGCTGTAGTCAAGGCAAACAGCAATCGTTCTGCCACTTGACGCGTCTTTTGTGCTTAATGTAATCTTAATTGCCGCGCTATGCTGACGTTACATTTTCTGGTCGGGTGGCTTCCACATTAATTTGAGACCATTTATCATCAAGACAGCTTGTCACATTGGGATCCATTTCCAACAAAAGGCAGCGTGGAGCTCTGCTGGACAGATTTTTCAGAGCTAAAGTAATAGATTCATGATTCTCTCCAAAAGGCTTTTGTTTTCGGGAAATGTTTTTTCTTTGTTTTGTGCTGGTACACTGACATCATGTCCAGAGGCAGATTACACATCCCATCCAGGACTTTTCACGCTGCCTTTGCTGTTATTATTTAGTTAAAGCAGCATTTATGAAAATAGGTCACGGAATTATAAGTGTTGGGTGACCTTACGACAAGATTTGGTTGACTGGTTTTGAAGCATTTCAGAAACCAAACAATTATGGATTGGAATAGACTCTTCTTTGAAAATGTGGATTCAGCTTCTCATGAGCCCATGCAAAAACTGCTTACACTCTGGGAAAAGATAAAGATTTGTTCCAATGTCGCCAAAAAATGACAAAATACTTGCTAAGAACTGACAGCAGACACTGGATGTTTTGCTAGAAATACTAAGTTAGATTTGGAAACAAAATATAACTGATAGACCAGCATCTGACGAGAGGTACTGCAGCAGTGTACTCAAAATGTCATTGTCAATTTATTGCTGTTCAGTGGAGAACAACTTTGATAACTTCTCACTTTATGGGTACTCGGTATTTTAAAGACTGTCGAGCACGGCTGCCAAAAAAGACACCATTTGGGGGAAACAGATGCAGGATATCATCTGTGGAAAATGAGGGAACAAAAAGGAAAGTGGAGGGCGATAAAACTTTGCAGCTCACGCTCGGCTTTGATCTGCTCTACCTCAACGCAGTAAAGGGGGAAAAAGGATTTCTTCGCTGCAGGAGTGAAAAAGAAATAGTGGAATTGAGCACCAAGGGAATTCAGTAGCCAGTCACCTGCCATTCGCTCTTCAAGAGCAAGCGTATTTATTTCGCAATGAAAAAAAAAGACAGAAGGTAGAGTAAAAACCTGGAAACTTTTTTCATTAGTATGGAAAGGATTACTTCATCTTCTCAAACCGTCAATGTCAGGATGTAAAGTAAACATTAGCACAACATATGGTCAGAATAATTGTTTTTCAATCAAGACATGACTCAGTATACATTCAGATGAGTTAAACAGATGTCAGGTACAACAAGGCTTGATGGATGTTACAGTACAAGTAGAAAATGACTCATGCAGTGCTCATAAACACACATGGGACCCTGGATCAACAAGAGGAGAAAACTACATGTCATTCGGCAGACTGAGCTTCCTGTCATCAGAGTTGTGTGTTTGATCAATTGCTCCACCTGATATTGCTGTTTCACATGTCGGTAGAGGAAACCAGAGAGTAAAGGGGACAGAGCCGGGGAGGGGAGAGCATCTTCAGTCTTCTTCGCTGAAGATGCCAAAGTTAACAATACACAGCACGCTCTGCGGGGAAAATGTGGTAACCCGGGGTGAGAGGTGAGGCTGTGAAAGCATCGTCATGGTGAGCAGAGACCTCTGGGAGCCCGGGGAGGGGGACAGTCTGACTGGGCTTTGCATAATACAAAGGGAGATTGTTTTGACGGTTAGGGATCTGCCCTGTGTGAAAGGAAAAAAAAATGACAGGACATATACAATGACTCTTTTATGCACGCTCACTCGTATACACAGGTTACCCTGAAAGACGCAATCTGTCGTTTTGTGCTTTCGATGAGAGAACACCTACACTATGACACCGTCATGGTAGACAGTGGTAGAGGAAGTACTTAGATCTTTTTCTGATAATACCACCGTCTGTAGTTACACTATGACACATCACAGTCCTGAATTCAAGATGTGATATACCTCATATACATGTGGTGGAATTTTGAGAAATAAACTTATCCACTTTCTTGCCGAGAGTTGGATGAGAAGATAAGCTAACTTCTGTTATGATTTTGACCATAAATAAAAATGAACTGAATTGAACTGTATCCTCATGCCTGCAGGCTATGGTAATATGTGGGTAGAGCGAGCAGTCTTTGTATTAGTTTGGTCAAAAATGAACAGAATCCACCCTACCACCACGGCCAAAGCTCATTAAGTAACCCGATAATTCACCATTTTATGAGTGGTTATTTCTCCAGCTATTCTTTGGCTATTCTTTGACCAGTGACTTCCTGGAGAATTCACTGGTTGCCTGGCAACTGGCCTATGCTAAGAAATAGTCACATAATCCCTGGAAAAACAGCAACTTAAGTTTTGAACGGGTTGAATAATTAATGAGCTTTCAGAATTTTCACCACTGAAATAGAATACCATCCATGGTCCTGCATTAACCTGTAAAGTTTCAAAATGTAGCTAGTAGTAACTAAATATTAGTTTCGATAATAAGTTGAAAATATAAAATTTGATCTGCCAAGTCACATCAAATAGATGTAGTGGAGTAGAGATTATAAAGTAGCAGGCATACTATTTGCACCACTCTGGGATACATTTACTGTCTATATGTACCTGCTGTGTGTCTTTCATCAGCCATCATCAACTGTGATGAAAAATGTTTCCAGCAACTCTGCATGTCTATCTGTGGCCTCATTTAAAACCCATCATCGCCACAGTTAAAAGCTTTAGTTCTAAACCATTTACCTCTGATGCATTCTGCCTAAGTATTTAACTAGGTGTGAAATTAACTGTGACTCTTCTTGTTGAGAAAGTTAAACCTCAGAGATGGGAACATTCTTTTAAAGGTTTAAAGAAAATAAACACATGTAAACTGTTGAATTGGTTTTGGGAACTTGCAGGCTGAGCTCTTGGCTCAGACCGGTGTGGCACAGTGGTTGGTATAATTTTTGAATCCCAAGATCCGGTCCAAGCTCTTGTGAACTGGCCTGCTGCCCTGGGAGCCAATCATAATCTGTGTTGCCTTATACATTCCTACTCAGTGACTGAGGTTGATATTCAGCTGAGGCCGCTCAATATGGTCATCTTTACTAATGACCGTAATATGAAGTTGGAGTCATGTTTTGAGGGCTGCGGTGACATTTAATGGCGACGTTTGTCACAACTCCGCTCCAGCTTCATTGCCCACTGATTAATCCTCTCCATCTCATTCACTCTCACTCGGCAAACATCTGGAAAATGGCCTGATTTCTACATTATGAGATCTTCATGTGATTATCTTTAAATGCCGCTATGCACCGACAGTCCTGGGTGTCGATAATGAAGTGGAGCCGTGGTGACAGCTTTCCGTCCCGCTCTGCTCTGTGGTGAAATCACAGGCTGCAGCCTCACCGTGGTAATTGGCCCAAATGGGACATTTCAGCACTCTGTGCCACACCTCAGCTCACCTCCCTGCTCTGCCACTTTTTCCATCTCACAGTACTTCATTTGGAATAGATTAAACTCGTGAAAACTCTCACTCGTTTCTTGGGCTTGGTGTTAGGTTTATAATGACAGAAAACATCAATGGGGTTTATCACTTTAGCACTGGGGAGTGAAGTGTTAATTATGTGTGTGTCATCCTCTGATACTTGTGTCAAGTGTGTGTAATCTTTTTTTCTACCATATTAGCTCCTTATGGTTTCTACGTACTGAGCTCAATAATGGAAAAAATGTCAATCATGCTTACATATACTCCTGCTAGATTTATTATTAGCTGAAGCGGTTTCACTGTGAATAAGATGTAACAATGAAGTACAGATGTGAGGCATTCCTGCATCTCTATCCCTGCCAAAAAGCAACAGGTGTAAACCAGCTCTGACTTTGTTTTGTTGAAACAATTACTCAACCAAAACACAAAAAAAGTCAGAATAATGGGCTTCTCTCTTTATGAAGTTTCTCATTTTATTATAATTTTTTCGGTCAACCACAACATGACATCCTTGTTGTAGTAAGTATTTGACCAAACTTACAACTTACTTCAACGTGTAAATTCATGCGTGAGTCTTCCATTCATCTTACCCAATAAAATATACAGAAAATACCCTTATAAAATTGCAATGATAACTTTTAAGAAACCAATAGAGGCACACTTCAGTGTGCAACAAAGCCCGGCTGTAAACGGTAACAGTTTACTGTCTGCAAAAAATGGCCGCAATTAAACATGCCTTGTGTGCTATGCATCGTAATGACTCCCATAAAACACTGAGGGCAGGAGGCATTCCTTCAGCAACTTCTGAGCGCAAGGCGTATGTGTAGTGAAACCACAGAGTCCACACCAGAGCTAGAGACCCAGTCTCCTTCGCCCCACTCCCTTTTCCCACCAACCGCCCATAATTACGCTTATTGGCCCCTTGTTTTATGTATGTTTTTACTGTACGCTGCAGTAGTAACACAGTGCACAGGGAACGGCCTGAGCTCTGGATGTTTGGATGACTTTGATGGAAAAATGTGATATAAGTAGCTCCTTCTCCTTCTAGTTCAGTACTGTACCTGAAGAGATGCAATGAAAAGTGGTTGCCGTTAGTAAAGTATATCTTTCAAGCACGCTTGCTCCTGTACAGTGTTCAGTTTCATGTCATCGCCAGCATGCAGCTGTACTCTGACAGTGTAAAAACAATGAAATGATTCCCAGCACTGGAGTTATAAAAATGCTGTCTCAAACTTTTGTTAGAAGGTACATTCACAATGAACCCTGCTTGGAATAAAAGGCAGTCCTCTCCTTAATTGGATTTCACTTCTAACCAGACAGCTCAGTAGGCGCAGCAGTTGTGAAATTATGTTCAATAGTGTTCATTCCTGACTTCTACAAAAAAGCACCATCCTGTCTTCTAATACCTCTGTCACTTTTGCACTGTTTTCCATGCTGTACCTTCCTAAGTTTTGTGTTTTCTATTTTTTTCAGGGAGATGCGGGCTCCTCTGCAGCAGGCATCAAGGTGAGGAGGCTAACACTGAAGGGTTACACAAACTAACTGGTTCTTACATACACATTAGCATAGGTGTCCCTAGATATTTACATAAACTATCTTCCAGGCGTATCTGCTCGCCTCACTGACTGAACCCACACTGAAACTAACATCAGGTTGCTACTGTGAAGAGCATATAGTTGTACTTGTTATTATCATGATTTGTGAAATTGTTTGTAATAAATATTAACTATAAATATTAATTCTTATTAATATTTTCTTAAATAACGACTGAACTTAAGAAGGTTGTGTCTGGATTTTTTTTTCCGTATTTAATTATTTACATTTTCAAGAGCATTTATCACCAAATATACTGACAGAGACAAATTTATTGGTATTTAATGATCTGTGTAAAATATTGATTGCTAAAGTAATAAAGTGTGTCTAGAAGGTTAATCCATAATTTCCAGAACATGCAAAAAAAAAAAAAAAAACTTCCTGATGAGCTCTTCATACCTTGAATATTCAAGGTCCATTCCAAAACTCAACATTCCTGTAAGAGTTTCACTACTTATGGATTACCTTCTAGATACGACCGTGTGATGACACAGCAACTTCATAATGGATTTTTGAAGCAGTTAAAATTAAAATCTTTGTATGTGTTACAGGGTGAACCTGGAGAGCCTGGACGAAGTGGACTGAAGGTAATAAGCACCCTTTGCTACACAGCAGATACAGTACATTATAGAAATATATGTTGCAGTGATGGTAGGACAGCTTCATTCATGTTGACAACGAGTTTTTTTTCACATTAATAGGTTTCTCTATTGACATTCAGCATCTGGCTGAACAGGTTTCTTTCATTATTGTGAAAACATCGAAACAGGCTTGGTTGTTAAAGGTGAAGATCTCGTCTGTTGTTCAGAACTAAATAAATAAAAGTTTGGAGATGAGCGTTCCAAACTCAGCTGAGCCTCACTGTCTGAGGTGGAGGGAAATGGTTGGAGCCTACATGGAAGGTTTGCCGAGCAGAACCTGACACTTGAACCTGCAGTGCTCCTACTCATTTTACATTTACTTTGGCTCGGTTCTTGTTTTGCGCCACTGTCAGCTCCCAGGTATACCAACACCTCTGGATATACTAAATCTTTTGGATGGATTTGCTTCATTTTTTTGTCACTTGTACTTGGCAGGGTCTAAAGCCGCCAGGTGTTTGTATGACCTCTCTCTCCCAGTCAGGTTTTACTCTAGTGTTTGACACACTTTCCAAGGAAATCTGAAGAATATTGCTAAAGAAACAGATGCTGATGAGAAACTAATAAAAGAAGCATGCAGCAGAAGAGGAGCTGTTTTCTTGCAAAATAAAAGCCATTACTTGTCCGTTGACCAGACTTCTGCTGTGATTGCTCCATCTAATTACACTTTTTAATCCCAAGTGCTGCGCCCCTTTAATTCCCCCTCTCTTTTCTCTCTTTGGACAAACTGGTCTCAGAGAGACTGAAAGGCTTTTTTTCTGCTGTGCTGCAAAGACAAAACTCGTGGCCTGACTAATGTTTTTAACTGCTTTGTCTTATCTTTCATTTTACAGCCATTCTGCTTGTGCTGACACACTTACAAGTTGTAATTCTCATCAAAATAGCCAAAGCGAGATTGAGTTGTTGTTGTTACCCGTTAAATATTGCCATAGGATGGCGTTCAAGTGTTGGTGAAGTAGCAGTCTGCGAGAAAGACTTTTATCCATTACTTTTACAATGCTTTCATTAGCCACAATGGAAATTTACAGCCCTCTTTGAGATCCCCTGAGGGACCTTACAGTTGATCATTCTCGAGCGGTGCTAATCATTTCTTTTCATATGCCACAAATACAATGGTCTTAGTAGAGCGTTAAATTATTCAGAGTAAGACATTTTGTTTTGAAAGTCTCGCAGACGCCTCACTAGAGTCTTAACCTCTTATTTTTCCACACTTTGAATCAAATGGCTGTGCGTTATTCAGACTTAAATATAATGGTTCTCAACTTGACAATGACCCGACCTTGGTAACAGAAATAGTCCAACTCTTGACTTCCAGCATCGCCAGACTCTTAACGACCTTGAAGCCACGACGGCTTTCTCAAACAGCTTTTGCAACTTTAATCCAAAAGTATCTGACAGTTTTTTCCTTCCAGAAACCAGAACTTTTCACACCTGCCCAAACCAATCATAAAAATCAAACTCCATTGCACTTTGTGAGTGTTATAACAAGCACTAATCACGCTGTCAAGCCACGGCTGCATGAGTTGGTTTGAAAGTGCATGTGCAGTACCTTCTGCTAGTGCTTACCGCAAGCAAACGACAATCAACATACACTTAACGGACAGCAGGCCGCTTTTCAGAATTACAGCAGCTTGATAGCCAGAGAAAATACAAATATAAAATTCAAGTGTAGAGCTAATAGAACCCCAAAGAGCCGACAAATGAGGCTTGACTGAGCTTAGCTTGGCTCGGCTGTAACATGTCACACTCTTCCTGTGTAGGGAGAGCCAGGACTTCCAGGGCTGCCTGGACTCCCAGGGATAAAGGTAAATGCTTCGCTGTTTTTATCCCCAGTCATCCCCCCGGTGTTGTCCCTGTCGTTCCTCTTCAGTCTGGTCTGAGCGAACCTCAGCTGACCAATCACCATGCCTCATACATGACACATCAAAGTCCCATAATCTTGCTTTTCCTGCTCGTACTGAGACTGCAAGTTCCCATCTGCTTGTGTGGCAGGGCTACCTGTACAATTAGTGAGGAGCTCAGGAAAACTGACAAGGCCAAACAGTCGAAGTGTCTCATTAAGATTTTTGAACAGCCTTAAGGTCTATGAATTAATGATTAAAACACTGCATCCCTGGAAACAAATTCACTCTATTTCCTGCAAGTGGCATCAAGAGACTTGCTATAAAAATTGTCAAAATGAATGCTCGTTAAGGAGAGGACGGTAGAATTTGATTTGATTGTTGTGCATTTTTCATATCAGGTTTTTCTTGTTTTAGTTCAAGCGCTTGCTTGTTTAATGTATCATAAAGAAAGCAAGCAGCAGATGGTGAAACAAGGGGCACATAAAATGTAAATAACAGTAATTCGCTGCCAACCACCTCAGTGTTTCACAGGATCATTAGCTTGAAATATAATGTGAATGCAATGAATTCTCTCACAAGCATGATGAGATAATGCTTGTTGCTGTTATGGTTTTTTTTTTTATTTTTGTGTGCTTGTTGTATGCTGGCCTTGTTAACATTTTTTTTTTTACATTTTACAGGATATACTCTTGTTTTTTTTAGAGGCATGAATGCTTCATGGGTTCTAACAATATTTTGCAAATGTAGCACTCTCAGGTTCTGAGCTTGCCTTGCACTTTGTTCTGCTCCACATTCTTGGCTCTTTATCTATCAAAGCAAGTGTCCATTACCTCCATAAAGGCTTCCAGAGGGCCTCCACTACAAGTAGGTGGGAGCTCTGGTTGCAGAATGTAAAGTGATTACATTATTTTACAATCAAATGTCATGCAAATTAAATCAAGCATTGCACTTCATACTGGAAGCTGGCTCCCCATGAGTGCAAATGCAAAGAAAAAATGTGTTAAAGTTCTGTTAATGAGTGGCAGAAAGTGCTTCTTGTGCCCTGATGAGTTTCTAACAAGGTCAACCGTAGCGTCTATTAAGGCTCATAAGAGAGAGTCGTTAATGTATGGGAAACCAGGGGATTAATTAACAAGCCGTTGATAATTTGTGTGTGATTTACGCATGTGTCCCTGAGTGTGTGTTTGTGTGCATGCCTGTTGGTTTGATATGTTTGGCCATGCATCTTGTGTATGTGTCCAGCTCTCATTAGCAGTGGGTTACAGCAAAAAAAGCCCAGTGGAAAAATAAGTATTATTTTTTTTTTGTTGTCATCAGGGTGAGCCTGGATTCCTCGGCCCCCAGGGAGAGCCAGGGCTTCCAGGACTCCCAGGAACTAAGGTGGGTGACTTCCCATGCTAATTAAGTTCTTGTTTATCACAGTGTGAGAGTGACACAGTGCATATTTCAAGTCAGTGACAAAGAGTTGAAGCAGCTTTGACAGCTTCTCATCACATGCTGTCAGTGTGATTGTCATCGGGATTAATAATTTCCTAAATTTATGGTCTCAGCATCCGTTATTATCACTTTACAGAAGTTATGAAGGCCCTTTTTCTTAAAATACGTCATTTGGACGTAGTCAGAATGAGCGGATCCTGCTCATCCTGCTCCCTTTGATTCGTGATGTTATCACACTGTGGAGTCAGCCAGCGGTGATAATCCAGACGCGACAATTAATGTTCCTGTTGTTATCAGGCTGTTTGTGGTGCATTGATAATTAAGACATTATTTTTGCATCATCATCTGGTAGATATCTACCACTTAATCAAATGACATTAGACAGCTGAAAAGGAGGAGCAATGCAGCAAATGTGTTATTGCATAGTTTTTTACATAGATCTGCTCGCAGGAGACAACTGCTGATTTTTTTAACTTAGTGTGCAGCATTATATACTCCATTAAGTTATCATTAGTAAGCAATTATTTGAAGAGAAATGGCCTCATTGACTCTGCTGAATACTGGTCCCTCTTGGTTTGAAGTACCAAAAAGGAAAAGGCCTTGAGTGACACCACACCTCCCTCTATTGGCTACCTTAAGTCACTTCACAATGAGAGAAAACGCTCCCAACAAACCAACAAAGGAGATTCTTTAAATTAAAATATTCAGCTTCACGGCAAAGAGGGTTTGATGCAGATATATGTTTTGGGGTTTTCTTTCATAAACATTTCAATATTTCACCCCGTCAAAGGTCACAGCCATCAAGGAAGCCAATTGTGGTGACTCGGCATAAATATCTACGATTCACCATGAAAATCTGTCAAGTAAGCAAACTCATGAGAAGGGAGGGGAGCCCTTCTAGGAGATTCCTCAGTCACGTCAAGACGGCATAACATTAAGGAAATTGAAGTTCATGCCCGATGTTCAGTCAGGAGATGCATCACAGCTCTTCTGCTGACTAGAAAAAGAAACGGTGCCTCGATCAGCACTTCTCTATGACAAATACAGCTTGCAGGAGAACAGAGGTAACTTTGATGTTGAGCAGTTTGTTCTTTTTTCTGCACAGGGCGAGAGAGGCGACCGAGGGCCACAGGGGAAGGGTGAAAGAGGAGAAGTGGGACCCCTCGGACCAAAGGTTGGTTATCATATCCGCACACAAAAGGCACAAATTATGTGAAAAAAAAAAAAATCATTCAGCAGTCTGTATTTAAAAGCTTCCTGTTTGTTCACAACTGTCTTTTGACCCACAATGAATAGATTTTTGCTGCCATCTAGAGCCTCACTGATTTAAACGCGTGCGACAATGTTCCCACAGTTTTGAATGATAAAGGTCGAATGTTCATAATATTCAGTTGTGTGAACACAGAGAGCTAGCTAGACCATTAGAGCCTACAATAAGTTCACAGCTTTCCCTGGAGTCTGGATAAAATAAACCACATCTAAATGACTTTCCCATTGTTTACGTCTGGCCCTGACCCAGCAGGTAGCTTAAGCTCCAGTCTAAACTGAGACGACCCACAGATCTGCTTCACGTCCTGTCAAAAACCCCAGAAGTGAAACCCCTCCTTTATCAGTGCCAGAGTTCAAATAAACACTTTCTCCGTTGCTCGGTAGTTATGGCATATTAAACACTGGTAATGTCAGTGAAGCTGACTGTGTTGCTCTCTCGGGACGAGTACGAGGGGTTGATGATATTTCTCTTGAGAGATATGCATTTCCTTTTTATTATGAATTTGGTTTGAATCCACGTTTTTCATTTCAGTGTTTATATCTCAGGCACTTAGCTTAGCTAGGTCCCTACGGATTCATTTTGGTTCATCGATGTTTTCTTCACCCCGTCAGGGTTCACAAGGAGAGGCTGGTACACCTGGTCTTAAGGGGTCAAAGGTGAGAATGGCATGGCAGATGTGTTTTCTTTATATTTGGTGAATGCTCCACATCTTAATGAATGTAATATTTTAATTAGATTCCACGGATGATCCAGTATGTATTTTCACCAGTTTTTTTTTAATGACCGCTATGGTGCTGAATTCATGGACTGTAGAAATGTAAATCAAACAAAAATCATTCCATCAAACCCGACAGTGGTCTCCTTTCTAGCTACAGACTGGCACTGCTGTTTAAATTATTCTTAGTAGCAGTAATATTAATATGACTATATGGCTTTAATAAGGTCTCCACAGTGCAAAAATATGATTTAAAATGACTGATTTCCACTGCAGACTCCTGCAACAGAATGGAAAAGTCACATACAGCAGTGTCATACTGTGTATAATAATGATGCATTTGTGATACTATTTCAAAATTAAATATAAAAGAGAATTCTTTTATAATTTGTGTCTTCTCATTTTAGGGGGAGACTGGAGATAAAGGAGATATTGGCTCTGCTGGCCCAAAGGTAAGCAAAGATATCAAAGACAAACGCTCTATTTGCCATGACATGGTGTACTGCATGTTGATTACCACCAGAGGGCAGCAGTCCAACCTGAGGAAAACAGAAATACCTACTTTTCTGACATGTATACATGCATAAAAAACATGTTTGTATTTGTTTCTGAATGTGAATATGTCACCTTGCAGGGCCCCCCTGGGCAGAAAGGAGATCAAGGAGCCACTGAAATAATCGACTACAATGGAAACATTCAGGAGGCTTTACAGGTCAGACATGTTGCATAATTCACCTCATTTCTGTTGCTTGAAGAGAGCACCACACATCACACTGAAAAAACATACACATAAGTAGTTAAGTATTATGTAAAAGATACAGCTGCAAATTTTGCTATGTTTGTGTGTTTGAACTTTAAGCTGAATGGATCGTTCATCTTTTAAACACGATAGACGTTCCTCACATTTTTGAATTCCTATATTTGTGGTAGATTAGGCTAACAAATGTTTATTTTTGTAAATAACTCATTGTGAGGGTGTGTTTTGGGTGTGCCAAAATGTGCTGACACAAAGGTTTCTTTCCTATATGACCTCTGCTATCTCGCCTGCTGTCCATTACCACTCCTTTGGCCTACTGCAGAAGATTACCACTTTTACAGTGACGGTAATTAGGCTCTGTGTATTCTTTGTATTGTGTCACCTCCATAAGTAATTCATCTTCGTCCTCGCATGGGCCCAACCCAACCCTGGTTTGCAGTGCCTTGTGGTATTTGTGACGTCCCACCCAGCAACATGTTTGCTTAACAATGAATGAAACCAGTGCCATGTTAATGCTTCTGCGTGATCAGCCTCACAGCCTGAATGAGTTGCTGGTTGTCTCCCTGAATGTCAGTAAAGCACTAAAACAACCTCACATGAAAATATTTGAAACAGGTTTTGGGAATCTGTACGAAGCATAATATTGACTGATATGGTAAGACCTTAAGCTGGGTCCTACTTTATTCCCTAATCTTCAGACCCTGTCTTGAAGAGTCTCTGTTAAGGCCATCATCGTGTCCAATGTTAATACTGCATATTATTAAATTATTATTATTATGTCCCATTCAAGCAAACCTGGATCCATTCCAGGACAAAAAAACACAGTTATATAACATATAATACAATTATTACTCATTAAAGGCTGGGTAGGAGTTCTTTGAAACGCTTCTAACAAGCTATATTTTGAAAATACACACACCCCTGCCCTTTCTTCAGACCTCCTACCGAAACCACGCCTCCAAAGTACAGAAACGCGCATTGCTTGTTCCCGAGCGTTTACGGAGGTTCACGAGCACCGCATCGATTAGCTAACTTCTAACGATGGTGTCTCCACAGGGAACATCGTACTGAACCTAAACAACGAATATTATTATCATTTCAAGAAATATTTATCTGTATACTGGATTAAAAGTTGACTTTTCATCTGTTGTTTTGATACGTGTTCGACATAATTTCATTAGCCGCTTTCACACTATCGAGCCAAAGCCGAGCCAGCCGGGGCTTGCCGGTGCTAAGTTTTTTTCTTACTGCAGGGCCAGGGATTAACAAGGGCCATCTCTAGGCCGTCTTGGTGCTAATAGATTGCGATTTCTGGCCCGACCTAAACCATGCTCTTAGTGGGGCCAAAGCAGGGCTAGCGGCGTTGTCGATAAATAAATAGACTATCAGTTAGTGAGCTATCTTCCTAGCCTCGTGACGACGTGTTATAGCAGGCATTATGAATGGATTGTTTGTGGTTAACATAACTCAGTTCTTCCATGCCTTGGCTCTCAGTCGTCGTTGCTGTTGTAATTTGATTGCTCTTTGCTGTCGTCCCTTACACAGCCTCCATAACAGCGTAACTGGTCTGATGCTGCTTGCTCATATACAAATCATCTTAAATCCATGCCTGTGCTAATGAATTGACCGCCTATCCTGTATGAAAATGTGTTCTTTAACGTTTTCACTATCGGGGGCGTAACCCAGAGGAGCTAGTAGCCCGAGAGTGTGAACACAAACGGTTTCGGGGCATGGGGCTTGTGGCCCAGCGCTATTAGCACTGAGGTAGCTATAGAGGAGTCTATTCGTTCATGCAGAGAGGGGTAGGGAGAAGCGGATTGAAGTTTGATGGACGTGTCAGGATCCAATCATTTCGAACGTCCCGTTCTATATGATTAGGTGGTGTTTTTCCGTGATTTTGCGCTCTAGAGTGGACTAAAATATTTCATTTTTGTGACAAACCTTCTATTTTACTGGTTGCAATGCAGATGTTAAGAGGTTTTCAAGCAATATGGTAAAAAAAATGCTCCAGAAAAAAGATATCCTACCCCACCTTTAATTTGAATCATTTTTATCTTTCTTTATTGTGTGTTTTGTCAAATTAATTAAGCTCAAAATACCAGAGGAGGGAGGTGGAGAGAGAGAGGGTGGAGCCATTACACAACTGCATGAATAGAACAATTAAATTAATGGACCTAATGTCTGCTAATGTCAATACATTGATATTAATGTGAAACAAAATCACTTTTTAATGATTTAAAGATCATGGCTATTGTCAATACTAGTAAATGATGACACCTCTAGTTCAGATATAGATTTACACATTCACGCATCATTATAGAAACATATAAGTATAGCAAAGTGTCTGATTTATTCTTCACGTAAAAGAGTGCATACATTTCAAATTGTGGAAATTGTGCAAAGGTGGACTAGAGTTTAGAGTTATTGTGTCTTCCTCTGTGAAGTAGACACCAAAGTTTGTTGATATAAAAGCAACATTATGTGTTACATTGGTGAATGTGGTAGACCAACAAATCACAGAATCTGTTTTCCCCCGCAAAAAATATTGCTTGAAATTAAAATTGAATGAAATTAACATTTTAATTTCATTATGATCATGAACAAAGCTACAAAAAGCATAACTCACTCTTACAATTTTGTGTCCCTATGTTGTAGCTAACATGCTTTTGACTTTGGCATGTGTCTTTCAGTTCATAACTGAGTGCTAACATGTTTTTGTGCTGTTTGCAAAATCATTTCATTGTGATGGTCGGTTCCATTGATGAAATGATGAAAACAAGTTGATGTTCAAACACTCAAAGCCAAAAGAATATCCCTGCAGCAGATATCTAAGTGAATCTCCTCCTGTGTCTCTCTTTCTGTTCAGGGTCCTCCTGGACCTCCTGGACCAGTCGGACCAGAGGGTAAAAAGGTGAACTCCATTTTCCGCACTTATCCTCACTTAGCAATCTGACCTATATGTTGAAAGTTTGACTTACATGTTCTCCTGTGTTTGTGAAATATCTGTTTGCCCTCTCCCAGGGGGATCGTGGTATGCCTGGTCTCCCTGGACTCGATGGTGAAAGAGTGAGTTCATTCTGTATAATCATTTATAGATCAGGTCCACTGAGGAGTGAGCTCACCAAATGGACACCAAAGCATCTTCACACATCTCACTGTTTATTACTTTAAATTTGCATAAATCTATCGGGTGAATAATTGAAATACAATACTTCCTTTTTCTGCTCTTCATTTACATCTTTGCCTCTCCTCTCAGGGCTACAAAGGTTCCAAAGGAGACATGGGAATGCCTGGAGCTTCAGGGGATAAAGGAGCAACTGGTTTAACTGGTCTACCTGTAAGACCCCACATCCATATTCACACTATTTCCTAAGACTAAGCATCTGAAAAGTGTTTACCATTGATAGAAAGCACAGGTCTCATGACGCCTTTGTTCCATAGGGAGTCAATGGGGTCAAAGGGGACAAGGGAGATCCAGGTCTACCTGGACCCCAAGGCTCCTCAGTAAGTCACTTTAAAGATTATAACTCATCATCAATATGCTTAAGTTTTAAAGATGTTGTTCATTACAAGCTCACATCCAGAAGTTTTGTACTGTTGATGTGAATTACAGTCAGGATATAGAAATGTTAATAAAATATCTTATATTTAATATTCACAGATTATCGGTACTCCAGGGGCACCAGGGCCTCATGGACCTCCAGGGCCCATGGTGAGTGTTTCCAAAAAGTCTCTATATTATATTTGTTGTTAACCTAATTAATCAAACAATATAAATATACAAATACAGATTGTTATATATCCATTCATTACCATAGTCAGAGACTGTTATATCTGAATAACTAATCTAATTTGAATAACTGATGTAATGAGGTGTTTAATAATGTGTGAAAACATAAAAGCTTCCTCGTTGGGAACCAGCCCATCCCATCTATAGTCAAAAAACACATAGCTGTGGTTACAGATGCACTGATCCCAGTGACCCACAAAAACAATCCCAGCTCTGATTCTCCTTTCAACAAGCCCAGGCTATGGTTATCCTTATCTCATGTAACCTTTAACTGTACTTGTGCTTTAATGGCTTAAAGACAAAACCCAGAATATGTCTGGTTTTTACATCGTATTAACATCCAGGGGTAATCAATAAAAGACACATTCTCCAGCCAGCAAACTGCTGCTGTCAGTTACTGGCCTGATCCTCCTGCCAAAGGTTCCAGTATACCAGTTTGTCCTCTGTGTCATTCCTCTGCAGTGTTTGCTTGTATAAAGTCACCCAGGAACAAAAGCCAAAGAAAACACAGGACTGACTACTTGGCAATATGTACTTGTGGAAAATATCACACTTGTTCTTGTTATTTACTGTAGTTATGACAAGAAGGAGAGGGAGGGTATCGTAGAGGTAGAAAGACTAAAACAGTTTGGTATAGTTGTACAAAATAAGAAATGAGTGTTGTTGTTTATTGTGCAACTGGAAAGAAACTAATATTTTGCACTATTTGCAGGGCCCACATGGTTTCCCAGGACCAAAGGTAAATCCCAACAAGAATGTAAAAGTGCATGAGTGATAACAAGTTAAATTTAAGTCATTATGACTGTAAAACCACAAACAGGCACATTTCAGTGAGCCTTCTTTCAGACACCTCAGTTATGCATTTATCAGCTCCAGATGAGTGTGTTACTTCATAAAACATCCCTCGTTTTTTAGGGGGAACCTGGTTTGCATGGTGTGAAGGGTATCCGAGGGGAACCAGGACACAAAGGGGATCGTGGACCACTGGGTCTTCCCGTGAGTACTGCCACTATTTCCTCAGGCATCCATTGAGATTTCTCATTTGTATTTTTGACCTGTCAAAGTGCTTATTGTGCATTAGTGCATAGATTTGAGTGTATGTTTGTATTTGTGTGTGTGCAGCCTTCTCCATTTTCTGCCCTCATTTTCATTTGCCTGGGATATCTAGTTTTGGGGGATGACCTCCCTGTAACACACAGTGTAATTTAGTTATTGTAAACCCTGCCATCGACCTGTCCTAATAACAGTGTTCATCTGGTACTAATCCCGCCTTGTTCATGTCACTCATACCTCCATAACCACGCAGGGAGCCTCCGGCTTGGACGGCAAGCCTGGAATTAGGGTGAGTGTCATGTGACCAAGAGGCTTCACCACCTATTTTCTTCCCTCTCACCCTCCATCCTGTCCCTCCTCCACACAGTTTCCTCAGATTTATTACCACGCTCAGACCATTTAATTGTATTTCACTGTGACTGAAAATAAAGTTCTCTAAACTAGCGTTGGATGTTTACATCTTAGCTACGTCTCATGCCACACTACAGTATGTTAAATTCTCAGGATAGCGACCATACAGAAAGCTGATGCAGCGGCAGGCATTCAAGGCTTTTGTTTTGTCCCGTGTTGCATTAACACAGCATTAACACACACTCATACATTAACTGTGTCAGCAGTGTTGTAAATGTCCTTTTGTGGCCAATGCACGTGTACTAGCAACAGTTCTGTGTGACCAAATGGGAATATTGCATAAATGTGGGTGCTGACTTTCTGTATACACCATACCTGCGATAGTCTAGTGATGTAAACTCACCATGACAACGCCACTCTTCACAGGGCATGGACGGGCCTGTGGGTCCAGCTGGTCCAGCTGGACCAAAGGGCGATATAGTAAGATAAACATTTATTTGACTGATGATGCAATGCATTTGAGCTTTAATTTAAAGTGTGTCATGTTATTACAACTCTGATTCATTTTGTATTAGGGTGAGAGAGGAGCACCAGGTGAACCAGGACCAAGGGGACCTTATGGGCTACCTGTAAGTAAAATCACAATATTATTATGTTCAAGTTGTCGATAGCTTTTGGTGCTACAGAGGGCAGTACTTTGTTTTAAGCTGAAGAAACCCTGATAACCCTATTTACATGCATTGAGCAAGTTAGATGCATGCACACGTCAGCATTTGTTAAATCAACAAACTGATGTTCTTCATTTACAGGGAGCTGCTGGAACACCAGGCTTGGATGTAAGTCTCGTCAACTTTGTTTGCTCAGTTTTCAGTGTGACCTAAGATAACTTCCTCCAGTATAGAGGTGCTTGGCAAGAACAAACTTTGAATATGATCAAAAGTCAAGCTGAACAAGAATTGACATCAGTCATCAGTAATTGTCTAATTAACACCAGGTGTGGAGCACCACTTCATAAACACAAATAAACTCTACATGCTTCTCACTGCAGGCAGCAGCTCAGTTTATCATTGTATTTTAAGCCCCATCCCACAAGTGTCACATGTATTTCAATGTTTATATGTGATATTATGCAAAAAGTAAAGGAAACCTTGGAATGTATTCTGTCGCTGATGAAGAGCATCTCCATAATCCAAGTGATTCAGCAATAGTGAGATAAAAAAAATTACTAAATGTTAATTAAAGCATAAATAACAATATCTCAGTGTTTATCATATTACCTCTGCACTTCATACTAAACATATATAGATAGTATAGATACTTTTTTACTTTGTATTAAATTATGTATACTCCGATGTTCCACATCTGCTGCTAATTTGCTAATGAGTGATGATTAGCTCTTTTGAAAAACCTTGACCAAAATTGCATATCAACATACTATTCATACTAAGAATGGCGTGAATTTCAGTATGTCGATTTTGTGTATGGGAGCCACGTCCTGTTGTATACTGGATCAATAAGAATTTCTGAGAACAATCGAAGACAGTTTAATTGTTAGATAAAATCACTATGACTGAAGATGAGTGACTTTAAGAGGAAAAGTGCTTCTGTAGACAGCATATTGTACGTTCAAATATTTAAATGATGTAATTTCCCTTAAAATACTGGGAAATACTGAACTGAGTAGAAGGGGTAATGCTGATTTACATTTCTGATCAGCAGTTTTCAGTGTTATGATTGATACAGCCATGTGATGCAGAGAATGTTGATTTGTCGTCCACAGTCGAGCGTAGTACTCGTGGTCGATATGCAATTTGGAGCATGCAGGGTCTGAATGCATTAGGCTTGTGTTTGTTGTGCACATTGTAGTGATTTGCTGCTTTTTTCTCTCTGTATGCGTTCTACAGTATCTATATTTAAAGTCAGCTACATATTATACATTATACTCATATTCTTCATTTTCCCTCCATTTTCTCTTATTTTTGGTTTGACACTGGTGTGTTTTCTTCAGCTTTGTCAGGACAACATCACTCACTCTTGTCTTTGCATAGTAAAACCAGAGAAATTAAGAGAAGTTGTACTTTTACAGGGGTTGCCAGGCTTAAGGGGAGAGAAAGGCGACGATGGGGAAAGAGGAGAAAAGGTAGATGTAGATAGAATATTATGGCACGTTAACGTTTAACAGAGGACTGATGTCAATGGACAGTGACAGGAAATATAGAGGTATTTTATGTCGCTACTTCTTCTTATAAGTATTATCAGATTCCCTTATCAAAGGCAGAGTAAAGGGTTGTTTGTAAGACTTGAGTGGTTGAAAGGAATCTGAATTAATATATAGAGTTTGTATTCTCATTAATAAATTTATATTGATAATATACTGTAGATGTGTGACAATCATCAAGCAGATTTTTAACTAAATAATTGGATAACAACTCCATAACTATTCTTTACATTAAAATATCATCCCCAGTCCTCTCAAACTTTTGTTCTCCACTTTTGAATGATTTGTCATCTCATTTCTCAAAATCACAGTCAAATCTCATTCTATGACATTAAAAAAAAAGATTTGAACAACACAAGTCCATTGACAACAGGCTCTTAAAATTCACATTTATTTTTATCTCTGTTGTTTCCATGCATGATCATACTTAAGACATGTCACTTCCATGACTTCTTGAGCCTGTTGATATCCTCTTCTTTGCTTACAGTAATGTCTATATTTATCTGTACTGTATGTTTCCACACTTACTAACACTTTTAATGTGTTTCTTAGATGTTTTGTGAAACTGTATCCCATGCCTTAGACAGACACATTTTCTTCAAAAAAATGCTTTCTGGACTATAATAGCAATTGTTATTATGAGTTATGTGTAGTAATGTTTCTAAAACACAAGACGACAACAACATATTTCTAATGCAATTTCATCTCTAAGGGCCAGAAATATAACTGTAATATTATTATTCCCTGTGTGAAGAGTTGTACAAAATGTGCTTCAAATATATTTTAAGATAACATTTTAAAAACTCTTTTCGATACTGTATTTTGTTATTCTCTCATGCATGCACTGAATGACATAAGAAGACTGATGACCCAAACATGAAGGGATACAGTTTGAACTCTTTGAGTGTGTTGTAGATTTAATTCTGCTCTTCTGGAGCTTTTTCCCCTGCTACTCTTTCTCATCCTTTGTGCCCTTGACACCCTTTTTTGGCTCTCAGCTCTGTTTTTGACTCCTTCCCATTGTAATATTCTCCTTTTTCGTCCTTTTCCTGTCCTAAGGAATGTTTTTAGAAGACCCGATACTGTCTGGTATCCCCTCCTATCTAACATTGACCATGTGTCTTTCTCCTTTTCGTGAGCCATAGCTTCCCTTTTTAATCACACCCCTCCTAATATCAGTGATGTTCCACCTGTTAAAAAAAAGATGCTAACTTGACCAAAACATTGTATCCACAGGGGGAGAAGGGAAAGAAGGGCAAAAAAGGGCCTAAGGGCGAGAAAGGAGAACAGGGTGCCCCTGGATTAGATGCACCCTGCCCATTGGTATGTCCAAAGCTGGAAATCGCCTCCCCAGCCGTGTAGAGCAGTCGTCCTGTACAAGGATGAGCGCTCTGTGGCTAAACAGATACCCAGCTTCCACCAGACCACAGCAACCTAAAACACAGAGTCCATTTCTCTCCTGTAACTCTACAATTCAGACACAAAAACATGGCATTAAATGCTGGAAAACATATAATTGGACTGGATTGTGGTATCAGCAAGCTCACAGGGCAGCTCCGTCCTCGTCCCCCAGCTTGTATCCGTGGTAGTGGACGGATGCAGGAGTTAAGGGTCATCACCTCTCTCCCAGTAACACTCCGAGGTCGTTTTTGTAAACAGGGTTTCCGGGGATTTAAGGGTGAAAAGGGGGAACCAGGGCAGCCAGGTCTGGACGGGCTGGATGCCCCATGCCAATTGGTACAGTATTTCTCTTTTTCCTCCACCTTGTACCCATGCATGCCACTCACCATCAGTCATTACTGAAACAAAAACCATGCATGACCTGTGAGCTTGACAGGCATGAGCACACCTTAATCACAACTGTATTTTCCATTTGTGAATTGTTAAAAAAAAACATACATCAACACACTCATATACTAACTTCCTGACCGCAAGCAGCCTCTTTTAGGAAATACACATCATTCCAAGTGAAATATACAAAAGAAACATGATTACTGATTTAAATCTACTCCTCTAACTGAATCCTTCCATTCCCTTGATTAAAAGTGGAAAAGAAAGTTCTGCTTAAGGCCTGTTTTCTTCCCACTGATTCCTCCATGGACTAGTTTACCTTTTAACCTGAAACTAACACAGACTCCTTGACTGATGCCCATGCTATCAGCACATGGACCCCTCCTCTACTCTGTTAACTCCCCCTTTCCCCTTCCTGTATTTGTACCAATTGGGCCAGACCACGACGACAAGGGAACAATAGATTATTGGTCCAGACCTATTCAAGGGGAGAAAAGTTGTTTTTTATGATGCTTTCTGCTTCTCAAACAATGCTGTGTAATGCATGGAAATTCTTACACTGTGGCCAGAACGTTTTGTCGTTAAAGTATAGCAGAGCTCATTTTAAAAAGGCCATTTTGATTATATAAGCATGCTGTGTGTAGACAAGGAAATGAGGTACTGTAGGTAAGAAAACATTCATATATCACAACTGTCATCTCATTCAATTACATCTACACCAGCTGCAATAACTTTATTTTAAGATACTCCCTGATTTTGTTATTTCTCCCCATATCTAGCTCACTGTTGTTTTAAAAGCTGAACTCTGGGGCAGACATAATAAAATCAGAGAGCAGAGTCATCAAGATGTTGATGTGCATGAGCTATATTTTGCTGTGTATTATGTGCATGATACGATTTTATCACAAGACTCAGAGGAAACATGTTATCTGCATTAATGACGCAGACTTGGTGGCAATAAATATCTTAGTATGTTGGATGGAGAAGGGTAAAGACATGCAAACAACAAGTAGTTTAAGTTTCTGTTACATTTCCTTCCCTAAACTGAATATTTCAACACAGACATAAGATAATGAGCAAACCCTTTAGTTAATGCAACACTGATGCAGCTCCACATGAAAGAATCCATTTCAATCTATTTTGCAGACTTTAGTACTCAGAAATCCTGTTGTTTGATCCTGTGAGACAGCAGTAAACTACACACAGGTTGCTCATGAACAAAATAATATAATTATTGTGGATAAGTTCTTGTGGTTTGATGCAAGGTTTGCTTTTACTCAATGCGGCAGCTTGTCCATGCCAGAATGTGGCATTCCTGTTTCAGTCCTCATGGTACAGTATTTTTTCTTCCCTGCTACTCTTTTCTAACAGGGCCCAGATGGATTACCAATGCCTGGATGCTGGCAGAAGGTAAGACAAGTATAACTTTGAGTCATATTTGATTTAATATATGACTTCAGCAGGTCAACTACATATTTACAGAGTGAACAAAATATAAGCACCATGCTTCGGTGAAGTAAAATGACCACTTTCAGACCAGGATAGGTTTGGAAAAGGGGGTCTCAGCAGGGCCGTTTCAGTGGTCTTTGGGGGGCCTTAGGCGAAAAGGGGGACCTGGGGCCCCTAACAAGATAGATCAAATCAAATAATCAAATACATAAGGACATAAGAAAAGGCATGTAACTGACAGCAATGTTTCAATTTGATCTACCAACATACACAGAAAAGTGCACAAGGTGTAACTGCTGCTTGTGGGCCTTGGCTTCTTGGCTGCTGCTGTCAGACTATAGGGGAGGGGCCCCATCAAGGGGGATTTCGATAACAGTGTCATTGTACTTTTCAGTCATAGAATTTAGGGAGGCGCTGCCGCGCTCACAGAGTTGTCGGTGCTGTTGAACACATAACCAGTCGTTATCAGGGGGGCCCCCTTTCAGCTGGGGGCCCTAGGCAATTGCCTAGTTTGCCTACCCGGTTGCGACAGGCCTGGGTCTCAGTGTGTTTCTAATATTTTGTTCACTCTGTGTCAGTTCATTTATTTCACGTGGGTTTCAGCTTCTCTCTGTTTGCATGGGTTTTCTGTTAATAAGTTGTGTCAAACCTGTCGCTGTGTCAAGAGCAGACTGTACAACAAGTCATGAAACAATGTGAAAACGTGTCCATCTTCATGTCATTCTCTCTCCTGTGTTTTTCTTGCAGTGATCACTCTAACCTGAAACGCATGGAGTTTGTAAATAATGCTTCTTTTATGGTATTTATAGTTTTTTTAATGGAAAATGTCTAAAAGAAAAGAAGTCTAAGTGTATGATGGTACAAAAAGTGATAACCGTCCCGAGTTTCACGCCCTTAAGCTGCTTCTACTCACATCACCGTGTGGAAAAAAAACAAAACCCATGTGTGTCCGCTCTCTCACATCCACATCGTGGTGGAGTTCGGTTCCTTGGCTGGTGGCAGAACTTGTCTCTGTAGTCTTTGCATGGCTCAGACCGGAGCGTCGCAACCCGGCCAGATTCACTGAGAGGGGTGAGAGGAGACGTGGAAGGAGGAGAAAGTGGAGGAGGGAGGATCTGGACTGGCTCTCTAACACCAAGCGCTAGGTGTTTTGTGTTGTTTGGTCTCAACAAGCTTACCGCCCATCCATGCAGCACCATTTTCTAAAAGACTAAAAAAAGAAAACTGTGCCAAACAGAACATTGCACCCTGCAAAAGCATGAGTAGTATACTGAAACTATATTTATATGTATTGTACATACATGTCACTGTTTTGTGGTTGCGTCATGGCCTCTGCAGAAAAGAAAAACAACACTAACATAAAAACAAAGAGCTCTGAATTAGTAATTTCTGCTTTCCTTTAATCTTCCCAAAGGGAGTCACGCCATGGCTGGTAGCCTGAAAACCCCCAGAAAGTAAAGCTGTTGGTTATTGTTGCTTTCTTGTGGTGATGCCTGCAGATGGGTATGATATCAGCAGGTTTTCACTGTTGCACTCATGTGGCTCAGCATCATCATCGTCATCAGTGTGGCGCCTACAGTACCACACGTCTCCAGGCATGGGGGGAGAGCTTAGCAGGCTCACAGCCGCTGTTAGGAAAACAAATCAGGCTCACGTGGATTTGAGATCGGACCGGCCCTCAGGACTGGGTTCTGCTCATCGATCTCCATGGAGATCAGCCGGATCTCTCCTAACAGGCTAACGCTTCAAGAGCTACTGAGAGCGTTTAACAGAACGCAATCATGTTTTTCTTTTCTTTTTTGCTCGAATTCTTCAACATTGTTTGTGTTTTTGTGTATAATAGCCTCTGGTGCCTCAAGCTTTTATTCATTCCTTTATCAGAAATGTACAACTTTATATCATATTTTCAGTTATTAGGATGGTGTTTATTTCAGAAGGGTAAGCTTTGGGAAAAAAAACACACATTGTGCACTGTTCTTCATATGATTTTTTTATTATTATTTTTCAAGATGTTGAAATAGCATGTTGGTTACAGCTTCACCGGTAAAAAGATTGCATCCATCTTGACTGGCTCTGGTCTGAAGCTCATTTTGTTTGTGCAAAAACACATCCAGCATTGCAACAAATATGCTCCTTGTTCATTCTGGACTTGTTGTATGGGATGTTAGTTGTACGGTGTTGTCAATTTACTGCATGTACCCCAGTTTATTACTTAAGGATTTTGAAAATAAGTGTTGATTTGAGGAAGTGTATCAGGAGCATAAAGCATCGTTTCAGGACTGGAGTTCATTCAGCTCTGAGCAACAAATCAGATTCAGCTGAACATACAGTAGCTGGTATTTCACATGGGTCTGATTATGTCTCAGTTGTGTTACACTGCTCATGTATTGTCTTAAATATATGGAAAATGTGTATTACAGTGCAAGAAAAGCTACATTTGGCAGTTAATTAGTCAACTTCCATTAATACACCACAGTCTGGTGGCCAGTTATGTCACATTCCATAGCAAATGGAGCAAATTATCACTTATCATCTTTTCAGATTTCTTATTTTCAAATTTTCATATAGTAGGCGCTACGCAAGGTGATACTTCTTTTCTTCAACGTTAGAAATATGCATGAGTGACTTACTGTAAAGGCAGATGTGAAACACCAACATTTTTGTTGTGACGTAGCAGCAACCACAGGTGGATTCAAGACGATCTCTTTCCACATGGTTTCCGGTTTGATTGTACAGTTCATCTCGTCGTTTTGAAGAAAGGATGCACATCCGTATAGATTATAATGGTGCTGTCTGACAGCAGGTCAGCAACAGCTTAGTTGTGCTCTACCAGTGGCAAGAACTACACAACATTTTTCTTTATTGTTGTTGGGGTTTTATGTATGTAACATTTTTTTAAGTTTTCTGTGCATATATTTGTGTATTTGTCTCAATATTTTACATGGTACATTATTTATTTTTGTATGATTTCCTAAATGAAGACATTTTCGGTTCTAAACAGCATTCCTTTCAGTTGTCCGCTGCGTCTCTCTTGATGTTCTGAAGAATTTTTGGATCATCCTGAGGCATCACAGGGCAGTTATGCTAAATGGACTGGTGTGATGGAAAGCGGTCATTTACAATAAAAACACACCAGTGTGTATTTACTGAGTGTTTAATTCAGATTATAAGCCTTACAATGGTTTGTCTGCTTTTATTTAATTTAGTGTGTCAAGAAGCAAAAGTACTGATGGCCTGAATGTTGACAGGCGCAGCCAACGCAACGGTTAAACATCACAGCTTTTTCTCCCGCTTCCTCCTTTCCCTCTCTCTCTCTCTTTGCATTGAATGTAGTTTGATATATGTATAGTGGATTATTAATGTACTGTTAAAAATGTGTGCTCATTTGACAAGAAGTGCAATTTATACTTTTGGTTAATGTGCGTAGCATCAAATGCAGCTGAAATATCACAGCTCTGTTTGTTCGGTCATGCTACCCTGTATACCACTACCTGCAAAGAAAATGTTTATTTAGAAGACAAAGAAACAAGATGTTAACAGACCTTTCATTAAAATCTCAATTTCTTGATTGGTTTAAATATTCCCTTAAATACTGTCTCTTCACTCATGTTTCAAAATATTATTGTCATTACTTAATATTTACTACATTTTTTGCATTTTTTTTATTTTGTGTTTTGATTTCCATACAAGTTGCTGTATCTTTAGCATGTGCAGCTATTTTTTATTGATTTTTTTTAATTTGATTGATTCATTTTGTGTGATTGTTGTGTTTCCCTTAAAAATTTAGTTGAGTCTGCTCTAGCAGAAGTGCCAAAATATTCTATATTTCCATATCAGTATTAGCAGTGCTGCTGAGGAGGATCCTAAATGACTCACCAATGGGCCACATGGTGTTTATTTGTCATTGTTGCAGTAATGCGCTGACTTGTCTTCCTCTTAAGAAACAGTAGCATACACCCACAGACCACACATTACTCATCAGAACCTCTCAGATCCCTGATACAAAGAGCTGGTGTAGGATAACTGTACCATCCCTCTACATTATGCTAAAAGACACTGGTCTCCTGTTAGAAACTCTTACACATCTATACCCTGGATTTCCCTGATTTATAAGGTGCTGCAGCCTTACTAAAATAAATATTGCCACAGACTCATCAAAATGAAATACAAAATCCAGATTGTAGCTTTGAGTTAAACCTGTATTCTTTTGTTTGTGGTACACGTTCAGTTTCTGTTCTGAGTTGAGAATTTTTTTTACCCATTTGATTGACATTTCTTTAAAGACCCTCATGTTCACACACTGCTATATTTCAAAATGGCATTTCATATGACTGTACTGTTGGAGCCAAATAAACTCAGTCTTTCAAATACATCAACAGTAGACGTGCCTTTATTGTTGGTCCTCAGTATCTCATTCATCCAACCTGAGAATAACTGCTGCTAATAAGCAGAAAAAAATATTTTCTTGTACACTTGCTTGCTTGTTGTTCATGTGTGTATTGCCTATATACAAGAGATACAAACCATGAAGGAAATGGATGCAATTGTTGCATAATGAGCTTTATATATGCTAACTGCGATCTTATTATTGGATTGTTATTAGAGATGCTTCTCATGTAAGTGGTTAGCTGGACGAGGTGTGGCTCATTTGAACTAGTACTAGTCGAAATAGTAGTTGACAGAAAATGGAAACACTGGGTGAAATATATACCTTTAAATATTACTTGGTTACACCCTACCTTTATGTACTGGATTCATTTGGTAAATGGTAAATGGTAAATCTACTTCTGAAATTTAATATTCAAGTGCAGCATCTTCAACAAAAATGCAGGTAACTTCCATTCTCCCACTAAAAAAGGCAGTAGACTGTATAGTGTTCAACAAATTAGTGTCTGTGCTGGTTAATCCACCACTATGTGCAAGCTCTCTAATCAAAATGACTTATTTAATATTAAAATATAATAATTGTTATCCATGAATTTCTCAAATTTATTGTTGCACAAAAAAATTTTGTGCAACAATATTTTTTTTTTCATTGCGATGCCAAATTAAAGTTCTGAGGCACGTGCACATTGTCAGCTAGATGGCAGCACGTGAGCGTGTCTGTCTGTTTGTCTGGAGGCGTGAGCGCGCGTGCGTGTACCCAGGCCGCAGCCGGCTTATTTGTGCAACAGTTTAATGTCCCAGACAGGGAGAACGGAGAGACGCGTCTCCCTGCAGTGGACACCGTCAGGATGTCTGCGGAAAGACTTGAGAAGGACAAGACCATAGAACTGAGGAAGAAGCACATTGGGTAAGATCATGATAAAACGCTACAAAGTTCCTCACAAAGAGGACCGTCGTTCACTAATAGAAGCTTTCACTTACTGGATGTTACTGAAAACAAAATCATTGTTTCTGTCATTAAGAGATGAAAGTTTCTCTGCACGAAAATTTCAAGAATTTGATCCGCAACAAATCTCAGGTCTGAATTGCATTTAGCCTTAGTTGGTATATATTTGAGCAGCAGCCTAAATAAGTAGTTTGCATTACATTGTGTAGGTTGTGGTTACATTAATTTCCTTGTTGTGCTCATGACTCATGTTTTAGAATAGAAGAATAGTTTTATTCATCTGCCACTGGGGGAAATTCACCTGCCCCAGCAGCTTCAAACAATAAATAAAACAACAATAAATAGTAATGAAATAATAGAATAAGTATCATAATAATGATAATAATGATGATGACAATAAAATGCATTCCTAAAAAGGAAGGAATGTTATTATGAAATGTTATTTTATATATATGTATATACATATATACATATATATGTATATGTATACATATTTAAACATATATATGTATATAAATATGTGTATATATATATATACATATATATATGTATATATATATACATATACACACATGTATATATATATACATGTGTGTATATGTATATATATATATATGTATATATATATGTATATATATATATTCACCTGTTGAATCTGTGTTTGAAGGGCATACTTTGCACGTAACGTGTAAATATTAATATTAGCGCCTCTGCAGGCCGTCTTGTAAAATTTTCTTCAGCCATGACCCCATCAAGATTGTACAAGCCAAAGGCCAGTACATGTATGATGAAAAGGGAGGGCGCTACTTGGACTGCATCAACAATGTGGCTCATGGTAACCAATGCACACACACACACACACACACACACACACACACATGCAAATTCACAAAGATAAAATAAGATGGAGGTGTTATATTTAATGAGTGGTGTCCACTAAAGTGTGTGAGCACTCTGACCTCACTAATTGCCCTAAAATGATGTGATGTAATGTACATTTAATTGGGAGTGACTAAAGACAGGAATGTAGAACAAGATGTCTCCTAGTCTACCACATTCACATTCACGCTTTAATTTCAGCATGTAGCTGCCAATTATGTGCCTCTAATATCAGTTTTTACAGTCTGATGCTTTCAGGGGTAACACGTTTTTGTCCATGAGGACCAGCTCTAGTCCTGTGTACATCCTTTCTTCCATTTCAGTGGGCCACTGTCATCCAGATGTGGTGAAGGCAGGAGCCCAGCAGATGGGACAACTCAACACCAACTCGCGATTCTTGCATGACAACCTTGTACTGTACGCCCAGAGGCTGCAGGCCATGCTGCCCGACAAGCTGTCTGTGTGCTACTTTACCAACTCTGGGTATGTGTGTAGGTTAATTGATTGACATGATTGACTCAGTGCTTGACTCAAACTGTAGTAAGAGGAAGAATGTAAAGCAAACACGTTATCGTCCTCGGACCAGCTTCTTGCTCATCTGGATTTTCAAGTTTGACCATTATGTTGATTTAGGACTTTTATTCTATTGCAATTGTAGAAACATGGCAGACTGTGAAGGGTACCCATTCCATTTGAGGACAACAGCTCATTCAAAGCATACAAAAACAATATTATATTCTATTTCTGCTGATAGATTCCTCTAAATAATGCCGACTGAAGGTAAAGGTGAAAACATTCCAGGTATTCCTAGGGAGTGACTCCACTTTGAAGACAGTGAGACTGTAATGGATGTTCGGCTTTCTCAGCGTTTACACATACTTTCTATTATAGCCCTAGTGATCGAACCAGACTGATCTGGCATGGTTACTTATTTACACCACTTGCTGGAGTTCTGCAGTATGAACAGGAATTATCTGGTCAAGGAGAGAGACACTTTTAAAATGGACAAAACAGAGGTGATAAGTTATCACTGCATGGGTTTTCTCAGGCCTGTGCAGCAGGACAGATGTGCAATCAGATTGCACTCTGAAGACAAGGGGGAATAAATAAACTGGACCCCTTAGTCCTGCTCCTGGGAAAGAACTTGACTGGCCTGCCAAGAGCCCCATGAACCCCATGTAAAAGCTTCTGGAACACTCATTAATGTTCATGTGTCTGAATGGGAGTAACACCATGCAGCCAGGGTCTAAACCCACAGGGAATGCCTTCCCACAGGAGTGGAGCTCTTATAACGTTTGTGTGTCGACGTAATTCACTGTTGTTATGAAAATTTCCATTGTGCACAAACTGGTATAGGTACTTTTCTTGTCCTGACAATTTGCAGGAAGCATTCTGCTTTTAAATGCCTTGTTATACAAGCAGAGCAGAGACATCAGAACAGGTTCACACTTTTAGCTTGCAGTTCCTCTCTGGTCAGTATTAATGAACAGATGTCACTCCTTGACCTTATAATGAGAAATAAAACATTGAACTGTGATTCACGTGCTTGTGTTATCCAGGGTTTCACCTGTGTGTTTTGTAGTGACTGAGTAACTCAGAGTAACCCTTGCCCCTTTGAACTTCAGCTCTGAAGCCAACGACCTGGCCCTCCGACTAGCATGGCAGTACACTGGACACAAAGATATCATCACGTTGGAAAAGTATGTGTTAATGTTTGGTCTTGGTTCAAAAACCCCTGGTACAGTGCAAAATGAAGGTATTTAGATAATAATAATCCACATGTGGATTAGGAGAACTCACCGATTTGGTGCTTGGCTTTGTTTGCAGTGCATATCATGGCCACATTTCATCGCTCATTGACATCAGTCCCTATAAGTTCCACCACCCGAAAGATGTGGAGCAGAATCAGTTTGTCCATGTGGTGAGTGCTTTTTCTCTGCTGTCTGGGTGCCTGCTCACTATTAAAATACTCAGCTCTGGTGTTACAAGGTGTGGCAAGCCAGTCTGTTTAGGCCAGCTTGCACATTTTATTCATGATGACAGGTACTGACAAACAAGAAGCAGATGAAAATCACAAAGAATATTTGTGCGGTCAGAAATACTTGGCAGCTCTCCCACAGCTGTGTCCCTTCATCACATTATGCTCACATACAGAGATGAGCACAAGCCAGGATACACGTTTTGACGTATGTTAAATGTTAAATGTAAATTCACTGGACTTGGGTTTAACAGGAAAATATACAGGATTTGTGCCAGTGTTTTCATTATGCATTACCATCAGGGACAAAGGTGTCCATCAACACTCCTGTCAGACATTAAACTAATTTAGTATTCAGTTTTTGTAATATTTTATCTGCTATTTTTGTCTGTGGATATGCTCCACCATAGAATTAGGACACGGCCGTTGCCTGAGTCTGTTTTTGCAATCATCATCTCAATGTCACGTCTCCTTCGTAGGCTCCCAGCCCAGATGTGTACAGAGGCAAATACAGAGCGGACCACCCGGACCCTGCCACGGCATATGCAGATGAAGTCAAAAATATAATACACAGAGTCCATGAAAATGGAGGCAAGGTACAGTTTTGTGTTTGTAGTAAGTCCATATAATGTTATAAAACATGCAAGAAAATGAAAAGTCCTCAAGTATAAAATAATATGGCAGGTTTTATATATACAGTAAAAGATATATTTTTTCCTGACGTCTATTGCAGTTGCCTTGTTTGCCCCCTTTTATTTTTGATTACTCATTAGTAATCATTTCCACCTTTCCACTCTTTCACCTTTTCAAACAAACAACAACAAAAGGAGTACAATAACAAATGTGATACATGCTGCACTTTATGTGATGAAAATGCACCCTGCTGATCACATAACGCTGCATTTTTCAAATGCATGCACTGACGAGTATGTATTTGTTTTACTCCATTTTGACATAGAGTAACATTCATTTCTGTCCAAACATCACATGGTTGTTTCTGTTGTTTGTGAGCGTGAAGCAGTCCACTTATGAAAAACGGAGCTCTTCTGGTCAAAGATGCCAGAGCTCCTCCTCTTTTCCTGTTTATCGGTCCAGCTTTAGATATAATGTTTTTCTCTTGAGCAGATTGCTGCTTTTATTGCTGAGTCATTGCAGAGTTGTGGCGGACAGGTCATTCCTCCCCAGGGCTACTTCCAGCAAGTGGCACAGTACGTACCCAAGTTATTTTAGGGAGTCCTGCTCTTTTTTGTTTTTTTTGTTTGTTCATGTGCACCCAACCCCAAAAGACTCACTGTTGCAGCTGCACCAGAATATGATGATTAATGTATTCCAAACAACTCCAGGTGTTTTTTCACAGACAATGCTATAGTGTGTTATGTGTGTCTCATCAATGATTAACTGATTAGAGTTTATCTCCACTCCTACAGACATGTTCGCAAGGCTGGGGGTATTTTCATCGCTGATGAAGTCCAAGTGGGCTTTGGGCGTGTTGGCACCCATTTCTGGGCCTTCCAGCTTCAGGGAGAAGACTTTGTGCCCGACATCGTCACGATGGGAAAGCCGATCGGTAACGGCCACCCGATGTCGTGTGTGGTCACAACCAAAGAAGTGGCAGAGAGCTTCATGTCATCTGGAAATGAATATTTCAATACAGTAAGAGCACTATGCAGAATAATTAACAATTGTGCACAAAAAAAGCCCCATTTTCTTCTGTACCACCATTGAACTCTTGAACAAAGTTTCACTATATTCTGTAAATTCAATACATCACTTTTATATTATGTAGGACTTGCGTGTGTTACAAAGGCAGATTGCAGACAACACATTACATGATCTCTGCTTTTTCTTCCAAGTTGACCAGCAGTGGCTCTGACCTGACCTCATCCTGAACATGAGTTTCTTGTATATACTTGCCAAGCACATCGACACATCTGTTCTCTATATTATATGGGAAAAATACATTCCATCCAGGCCACAGATAACAGTTATTTCCTCTGAAAGGAGAATAGTTTGGATAATAATAGAGTAATACAAATGTAAGTGTCTCTTTGTTGCATCTTTTCACATAGTTATTTGTCAGTTTAGCACAGACAAAAACACTATGCATACTCTTTTATGTTTAATGCATCATGTTTTGTCATCAGTTTCCAGATTCCCCTGATGATCGAGCAGCTGTTTTGAATGTAACCTTGGTGTTATAATTCCATCTATGTGTTGGTTTTTGGATCTTTCAGTTTGGAGGTAACCCAGTGTCATGTGCCATCGGTATGGCCGTCCTAGACGTAATTGTGAAAGAGGATCTCCAGGGTAATGCACTGCGTGTGGGGCGATACCTGACCAATCTGCTGGAAAAACAGAAAGAGAAGCATCCTCTGGTTGGGGATGTCAGGTACGCAAACACACACAGTGTTGCAAAATATAATGCAACAGCTGATTTTTTTTTCTATGCATTTCCTGTAAAGCTGATTCAGAACACATTAGGCATCAGATTTGTGCAACACATTTGTGCCAGTGATTGTCAATAACATTATGGTTATCCTGTGACATATATATATATGTTTACCTTGGACATAAAGCTGCCATTGTGCTCTAACTAACTACTCCTGAAAACTTGCTGTGTTGCTATTGTTAAGATAAACACTATAACTCTAAAGGCCCAATATGGTACTGTGATCTAGAAGTCATGGGAAAGAAAGCTGGACACTGTTTTACCTATGGAACCGTCCTTAACATTTCTGAGAAATATTTCACATCTGATATGCAATGACTGCATGACAGTGTCACATTGTGCAGGGGCCGTGGCCTCTTTGCTGGGGTGGAGCTTGTGAAGGACAGGTTGAAGCTCATTCCAGCTACAGCAGAAGCCCAAGAAGTTATATACAGGTAAGTTTAGATCAGTAATGATGAACACTTCAGAGTAGTAGATCATCCTGCTCTGCAGCATTTTCTACTTTCTGAGAGTTACAAATAAATTTTCCAAACACAAAGCCCCACTAGTGTTATTGGTGCACTATGAAGAGCACATATCTTGTATGACACAAAAGGCTTATCAATTTATGGTGAGATAATAAAGTTGTATTTGAAAAAAAAAAGTTACTTACCAGTACAGACATTTCATCAAGATTCAACATCATTTCAAAGAAGTAATGTTGTACTTTTAACTGCATCAGGTATTTTCTACAGCAGATATTTTGTCACAGCAGAAAAACCACAGGTGAAATGAATGACGTTGATTAAGGCTGCATCCATTCAGGTGTGTCTGTGATGTTGTTAATTTTATGAGCTCCACCTGCTTTTCCTGCTATGAGTCAGAGTGTCTACTGTCAAAACAGCATTTTAAATGACTCTACTCAATTTGTAAATTGATCCAGATACATGTGATGTATCTTCCCTCAGGCTAAAGGAGCAGTACATCCTTCTTAGTGCTGACGGACCTCATCGCAATGTGCTCAAATTTAAGCCCCCGATGTGCTTCACCACAGAGGACGCAGACTTGGTGGTGCAGAAAATTGACAATGTTCTCACAGGTACTTCACACTTCCCTATTCCTCTGTGGTGTTTTCTGAGGTGGCAGTGCTGGAGCGCATTGTCGTCTTTCAGGCTTCTGCATTATTTAGAAGGATCAAGTTGTGTAATGGTTGTCTACTATCACTGAGCAAGGATATTGTGTCTTGTGTTTCTAGAACTTGAGGAAGCATTGGGCTTGAAGTTGCACAGTGAATCTTTAGAGAATGAAAACAATAAAAGAAAGGTAAGTGTGACACTAGTTCCTATTATAAATGGGTTTTTTTTCTAAACTGTGCCCTCCCCCAAGCATCTGAGACAATTCATTTAAGACAAATATTAAGTTCTATCACAAGGAGATAAATATATGACAGACACCCGCAACAGATGTCTAAATTGTCGTTGAATTTTCAATTGAACTTTGCCTCTTTGTGGTTTTTATCTCAAGCTGCCAACTGATGAAAATGGACACCAGTGTCACAGTGGGTTAGCACACAACAGAGAGAGCAGACGAGGAGTTCCTCAACAAACCAAACGCCTCAGGACGTAACGCTGCCTACAGTCAGAGGCATAAAGGGACATACATAGTGGGAAAAATGTCACCTAACCTAATTTTTTTTTTTTAACAGTGAAAAAATTCACTGCAATAATAATAATAATAATAATAATAATAATAATAATATACTGTATACCTCTGAGATTGCACTGTCTTCTTTGGTATTATTTTTATAATTTAAGTTTAGGATTCAAGCATTCAACAACATGCAAGCATAACAACATGTCTGTTATAGTTTTAATTTAGTTAAAAAAAAAACAATTCTGTTAATTATGTGAGCTATCGTGATGAGGACAATATTTGTATTTATATTTCTGCCAACATTCACTTGATCAAGATTTTTAGGGGATTCTTATGTTAATAAACCAAAATGTATTATGTCAAAACATTCAATGGTAACATTAATATGCAGCTGGCAGTGAACTTGTGAAATACCTGTATAGCGACACATGTATTGAATAAAATACTTATTGTGATACTCAATGGGGGAAAATGTGACCCTGGCTTCTGCCTTCCAGGATTGGCCTGAATTACATGCATGCAGAATATACAAGCCATTACAATGGAAACTAGCTGTACTGACTACAGGCCTGCAGCAGATCTCATTCCACTCTGTCTCAGGCAAACAAACATGGATGTTGTTCGACAAGTCTACAATTATTTCCCTGTTCCAATATTCCATCAGATGATCTGATATCAAGTACTTAACAGTCCTGGACGAATGTCAAAGTTTTTACAGTTAGGGTAAGGAGTAGGGTTAGTGGTCCAGGACTAATGTGTCAGTGGTCCAGGACTGTTAATTACTTGGTGATGTCAGATTGTGCATATTCCATCTTAGCAGACATGGTTCCCAAAAGTTTCTAACTTGCATGTTTAAAAGTGCTCAAGGTTGCTTCTAGGCCACAATGTGCTGTCAGTCTGTGGAGGGGTAGAGCTAGTCATGGTCTGGGGCATTCCTCCATCATGTCGAGAGGCGTTAAAGAGACCCCAACACCGTTCATTTGGAAAAAAAATAGGAAAATAATTTCCTTGTAGACAAATAATACCTGATTGCATTAGGCAATGCATTACCATCCATTTTTGCAAATGTCTTATCTGTGTCACATCTGATCCAGCTCTGCATTTGCCATGGATACTTGCATGGCAGCACAGGTGTGTTTCATATGATGGGATTTCTTTTTTGTGAAACACCTGATTTAATGACATTGGTCTCATGATCATTCAAGCATTGCATTTAAATATGCAAAGCCTTGTTTCGCATTATTATGTTTAGACTTTAATTGGAGCATTGTATCTTGAGTTGGATGACATGAATAAAACGGCTATAGGATGATATGAAGGTATTATCAGTATAGTTTCATATGCGTCTCCACACAGCTGGAAAACAAAGATTTATCAACATTTACACAGCAGAAATGTGCTTCCTCCCTCTCTGAGAATACAGGTTGAAGATGTGTCACAACCAATTACCCACTGTCAACAGATGGTGTTTTCAGCTGACTTTGCAACTTACATTGAGTGTAATGGGGTGTACTACATGCACTGCTGAAATAAATAGTGACAAATATTCAGAACTGTGAGGTAGGTCTGATTTTCATCTGAGGTCAAATTAAAAAAGGAAAAAATGTCATTGGAAATTTATTTCTAATGTCAAATCTAAATAATAATAGTAATCTTGATCATTCACTTATAAAACAATGATCTCATAATAAATTTTTCACCCAGGATGGAAAAACTAATTGTTATCTATGAAATCATGTGTCAAAGGTTCATAATTACAGTCCAGTGCAGTCTGGTTCATGGAGGTTACACCTCAATACAATGTGGCAATAAACAACAAACAACTGCCTGGCAGATCTGTGACGCCACCTTCTGGAAGGAAAATGACACTACTACTTCTCCTTCATATGCATATTGGATGCACAAACAGGCCACATTATGTAAATATATCATGTTTGTCTGGTGTGTCTTTTGATGCACTGATGTAGAAAATGGCTCTAAATGTGTTTATGATGGATAATGGTATTCATAAATGACAACGACAAGAAGCTCTGAAAAGATGATTTACTTAACATCCTTGTACAAAATTGCAACTGTGACAAGTTCAAGGCTTTTTTTAATGATTTCTTTACAAAAAAAAAAACGTACAACTAAAACAATCTTCAGACTCCTCTCTGAATGACTCACAGTGCCAATCCTAATTCCAAAGAAATGGCTCCAAGCTGACAGTGTTCAGTGACTTCCTTTACTTTTTCCATCTAGAGCAGAGACATTTCACCTGCTTCTTTAAAAGTCTCTCAAGTTTGCTACAGATGCACTATCCGAGAGGACACCATGGCACAATGGGTCATTAAGATCACTGTAATGTATGTGGAGACAAAAAGAGGGAAGGAAGTCACTGGAGACCAATGAGAGTGCGGGACTGTCAGTGCAGCCAGGTCTAATTTCTTGAGCAAGATCAGTGCTTTCAGTCCTTAATGGTTGTTGATTATATCAAAAGTTGCATTTCTCCATAATTTTAGCCCGGATGCATTTGATGTCCTCTATCCAGCCATATTATTTAGGGTGCTCTTTGTGTCTTTAGCCCATGAGGTATCCTCTGAAAAGACAAAATGGTAAACTGTTAAGACACAACAAATCTCAGTTCAGAGTGGCAGAATCACAGTTTACTATGACACAGATTGGTGTTTGCTGAAGAATATTAGTTCATGACATTGTAGATCTTAATCTTTCATGGGAAACAAGCTTAGACTTACGGCAGCTTCATGCGCATGAACACTCTGGCCATGAAGAAGCTGAGCAGAACGCTGACAAAGCCGATGAAGAGCAACAGGAAGCGGTTGAGTTTGGGAATGTTTGGTGCGTTGGAGCGATCCAGGATTATGAAGCCCAGGCCTCCCATTGTGAAGAGGAAACTGGAAGCCAGTCCTTCCATGATGTACTGTCCGTTTACTCTGACAAAACACAAGCACTTACATTAGCTGTGTGTTATGATGCACTGCTTTTGCTGTTTTTTTGAGATGCTCACGTCTTCACTGACATACCTGTATGCCAAAAAGGCCACTGGCCGCTGATGTCCATGCTCATCAGTCATTGAACCCACACTTGGTGGCTCCACTATGACATCGTAGATGATACCTATGGGCGAACACAATAGGAATCAATCACACCTTAAATCAACCCTAAAAACAAATGACAACATTAAATCCCTTTAAACAACACACTGCTCATGTCAAAAACAACAGCGCTAATATCACTTAATCTGACTGCAAACCAAACATCTACCCACTAACATTAGAGATGGATTAATAACAATGTATGGGTGTCAAACAGACCAATGTGCCTAGGATGTTAGCTTAACTGCAGTTAGCCTAACATCTCTCTCTCGTCCATTAGAGAAACATTGTCTGCCTTAACGCTAGCAAAATGTTTTTTTTAATACGAAACCACAGCATAAAATATCTGTAGTAACATTAACCGCATGAGTAAGCTTTACCTTTCGTGTAAACCTGTAATGCTAATAAGCTAGCCGTCTTGCATTAACGTTAGCTTAGCATGTCTTGATAACTTACCTCCTGTGATGAGAAAGTAGGACACAATAACGACTGCGTACACAGTCATGGCGGACGGCATGTGCAGCCACGACGGTTTCTTCAGTTTGATATTCGGGCATTCTAGCAAAGCAAACGGCATGCTGTATAATGTCTCCATGGTTTTGAAGTAACTGCAGGACAGATGCTGCTGGCCGAGATCCGTCTGCGACGCGACTATGGCGACGTGTCCCGGAAGTACTCTTTTTTTCTACGTTCCGTAAACGCTTCGCAGGACAGGAAATGATGATTTCCATACACGTCCTATTTTAGACTATTAAGAGGTCCCCATGTAAGCAACACATATCCCCTAATAGTTAACTTGCTTAACAATTTAAAAAAAAAAAAAAGCCTGTGCGTGATACAAACTTATTTAAAACAATCTGACAGCTTTAAACTTTTCTTCTAAGAAAGAGCGAGATTATTAATTTCTAATAAGTATACCCCAACATTGATTAGTTCTGTTTCCAGTTTCGTAAATGTTTTCTTTGTACATAATACTTTCATAGTAAACTTGCTTAATGAGCTATATATAAATAAAATGTATCTTCATGACTGATCATGGTAAGAAATTTAGCCTAAAGGAAAAACATTTTCAATCTTCCTAAAATCACAACAAATAGTTGTGTTATTGGAATTCACACCAGGAAACAGTTCCCAAACTTCTCATTTGCTTTCACTGTACAAGTAGGAATGTTCAAAGTATTTTAAAAAGGGCCATCATTGTCAATACGCCTAATTCAAATCCGTGTAAGCCATATTGTATTCGTTCCAATGTAAAAATGTATAGAAAATGAAGCCTTAATTATCACAGGCTTGTCAAACCCTTTACAATTGAATCAATCAAGACATTGTAAATCACAACAGAAAATTGATTTGTTTGTCATTTTTTATTGTGGCAATACAAATACACATTTTACTTAGATTTCTGGCTCTGTGCCTGTGCCTTGAGCACCTTGACGACGATCTTCTGCTCCTCAATCAGGAAAGCACGCTTGATCCTGAGAATAAAAGCAAAAGGGACAACTTAGAAATAATGCATTAGCATGTTTTTGGTTACAAGTTCCCATAACCTGTCTTCATTAGGATGAATAGAAACAACAGACAACATTAGATGTAAGTAAAAGCTCCCCTTACCTGTCACGCACACACTTTGCGCACATGGAGCCTCCGTATGCCCTGCTGACGTGCTTCTTGGTCTTGGACAGCCTCATCAGAACCTGAGGTCTGACAGCCCGGATCTACATGACAGAGCAGAACCACATTTAGCCCACCGTTCATGTGTACTGACTGAGAGGACATAGTTGCCAAGGAAATGTTGAAATGCAGTAGAGCTTGAAACAACCATACTTCAAATAGTCAGCTATTTTAGAACTAGTACGGTTAGAATTATTGCTTGATCTGTTGAAGCTAAGCCTGATGAGTTTACAGGCTCATCCATCCCACTTAATCACTGCCTTATCATATCGAACATACATTAAACCACATTGTTTATTCAGCATAACAGGTGGAAACCAAATTTCCAAATTGTTTGTTTTACAGATTGAAGAGATGTTGTATAGTTTTAACCCTGAGAAGAACATCAACCAGTGCTTTTTTTTGATAAATTGATGGCAGTATTTAATGAGCTCAGCCCCATGTGTCATACACACTCATGCTTGTACCTCTTAAATCAAGGCTGTCTGCACATGTTCAGAATAGCTTGAGAAAACCTTCATCAAAACACAATAGTTCTACTTACACCACGCAGTCTTCCTGGACAGATGCCGCATGCCGACTTCGGGGCTTTGCCGACCTTCTTGGTGTAAAGGTAAACGATACGGTTGCCGGGAGTCCGGGACCTGCAGAACGGCAGAAAAGCAGCAGTTACACAGGTGGGCATTACGGAAGATGCAATGCTTTTCAGCTTCCCAAGCAGACGACATAACAGAAACACTGTGACGTTATTAAGTTTACTTACAGTCTGGTTTTGTTGGAAGCGGTGTTGTAGGACAACCTACGACGGTAAGTCAGGCGTTGCACCATGTTGAAGCTGTAAACACATACAACAGTCCGTTAACTTTGGAGTATGATGCTAATATGCTAATCCTGCTAGCCGCTAACTCCGCTAGCCAGGCTACCGATGTTGTGGCTCAAGACGTCAGTAACACCGGCTTGTCATTATTTTAAATACAGAACATTAACCAACCATAGTTGGGCCCACTTATATCAATTCCCTTTCGAAAAACATAATCCATAAGTCTACTCGGTATAAACATTAATAAGCAGCATAACTGCTAGCTACAGCGACCATTCAGGGCAGTCTTTCAGTAACAGCCGTTGACACTCCAAAGCGCTATCGTTATGTCGCACTGAAACTACAAACAAATATAATTGTCACGTCGTTGCAAACATAAACATGTTAATATTGTTGTCTTTGCTTGGAATTAACCACATTTCCTTCTAAAATGTAGGATTACAGTGGATTATAAAATCATAATGTTTCAGAGTGAAGCAGGGCGCCGCCATACCTGCTGTCGCCGTAACCGGAAGAGGACGGCGCAAGGCTGGTGTTACATGTTAAAGTTCCCCGGCTATTTCAAGATTGATGTCTATGAATGTTTTTTTTTTTATTCGTCCCCTGCTGGTGTTTTGCTTTTTACGACACGCATATGCTCAAAAACAAATTATAGAATGTGAAATGATACGCGAGTTAAGCAGAAATTAATATTGATGTAATTTAAATAACAGTTTGAACAAAAAATACTGTAGAAATTGAGAACCCGTGTTTAAGACCTCTGTCTTTGGGGCTTTTAGAGGATCATTTTTACATTTCATCCTGCAGGATAAGCACAGGTGTAACCAATAAAGGTTGGTCGTTCATCATTTTCATTTTCAATTCCCAGCGTTCTGCCACTGCGCTCACCTGCTGACATGGCTTATTCGCACACCTGCGCCCTAGATTCAAGCTTTTTTTTACTTGACGGCAAAAAATCATGTCGATAATCTATTTCTTTAAATCCTCAATGGGGGCTTTACACCAATAAGTACTGTAAACCAAAAAGGTATACATTTTATTTACACCGTAAATGCAATGCATGTATCTTCCACTGGATGGCAGCAGTTGCATGCCAATCTGTGATGCTTGACAGTTAATTGGAAAGTCTGCTTCTCATATTTTGGACAATATGTTCAAATGTATTGTAAGCCATACAGACAGTTGCAATTTCTCTGTATATGTTAAACATAATCTCTTTTAGTTTCAACAACATCTCTTGAATTTCTGTCAAATGTATTATCATACACTTAGAATTATGAGGTTCCTAAAGACTAAAGAAGCTTCTTTGTTGTATGACAAAAACCCTTTGTTACTTTTCTCTCCAAACACACTCTACTGTAATGTGGTCAGGGGGTATCATACAGAGAAAAAGGAGATAGTTTCTGTTCAGTTTAGTCTGATATGATCCAGTACAGTATAACCTGTTTAAAGTGGCGAAAACGTTTTAAACATTCTTCTAAATCATTTTTTAAAATGAACTCATTCTTCATTCTGTAGTCTTCAATATCTCAAAAACAAAAAAAATCATGTGTCAAAAACTTAAGAATCATCTCTGAAATTTTAGCATCCAGTAGTAATCTTTATAAAGTCCTTCATTTTTTTTTTTTTTTTTTTTTTACAAAATAAGACGTACAAGTACCCAGATAGTAGAATCTGCAGCACACCACTCCAAAAATCAGTGAAATTGCTTAAAATGGCTTCCTATCAAAGAGGTGCTGTGTCACAAACAGACGTTTGCCAAGCTCAGCCAACAGATGGTGAGCTTGGCATCTTTTTTGATGAAGCACTTGGCAAAGGCAAAGTTCAGTGACAACACAAGGCTCTGTACAGCACGTTGGTGTGGTCCATGTCCCTTTTAAGGGCATAAAACTAACTGCCTGCTTTTGTGCTTTACTTAGACCGAACTCCATATGGGCTGGATCTGGGTTTTGACAGTAACAAGTTCATTACTGTGCACATGTTTGTAGATTAATCAGTACACTTTGATGTTCCACAAACTAAGAAATAATACTACTAAGAATTCAAAACACATATTAATTACCTTGTGTCTTATAGTTAGTAGTAGTTAGTCATCCTAAGCTGGAGTATATATGAGAGATACTTTTCATCAGTTTCAAAGTTCCCCATGAATACACAGAATTTGGTGGAAAAGTCTCTTATATTGTGGATTTTATTTCCCCCCCAAACATTTAGTGTGACAATGTCTGACAAGCATCAATACAAACATTCACTGTTTTTTTATTGGAAACTCTTCCTTTATTATTATTAATGACCTCTAGAGGTCGAACACTTGTTCTACAGGTCCTGTTTATGGATTGATTTGATTAAATCCAGATGTGACGCGACCTAGGATAAACCCGATCTTCATGAGAATCGTGTACAAAGGGTGCCAAGGAGATTTGTCCTGACTGGGCATGTGCACATACGCACACATGTCGGTCCAAATAATTAGTAACATCTGCAGGCAATCTGTCTTAATCTTATTAGAAGTAACTATTCCAAGACATCTCAGTTGAATAATTTAATTTAGATCTTAAGCTGACAAAATATCAATATATTCACGATGGTTAGATAATTGAAAAAAATGATGAAGCTGTCTGACTTTGCTCCTCACATTTGGAGGCCCCCTGACGCCCGGGGCCCCTCCCTCTCAATCAGTCCTGACTCGTCAAAAGATGAACCATATCACCTTAAGTGCACTTGATTATGCAAGCCTCTCCACATCTCCTTGGGCCTTCTGTGTAATCTGCTGAGATTTAAACCTGCTGCTCCTGTTTAATAAATCCACTGCGATTAAAATAGGATTACAGCTCTGCTTTCGCCTTCCTAATGACATCAGAGCATGAAAAATTTTTAGACTTTTTTTTTTTTTTTCAGTTGTCGGGCTTTTAAACAAGCTCACTTCTTTGTCGTAACCAGACTGGTAGCAATGATTTTCAACTTTTTGCCCCCTCCCCCCTCGGACAAAACCTCATCCCTGCAACCCAGCAGGTCAGCCCAGCTGTGTGGCTGTTGACATGAGGATTAACCTTATAATGTCGCACACATCCTGCATCAGCGCTGCCCTGCTTCACATCAGACTTCTTTTAATGACAGATAGCAACCTAAGAAAATATTTCCAGTGTCAGTGTCAGGTCGTTGTTCACTTGCACCTTGAAACAGCTTCAAATTGTTTTGTGGTCAGATCTCATGGATGTAAAGCCATGAAATGTTAAACAGCAGATTCAGCACGACAAGGTCAGAAGGTGAGACTGAAAATGAAGGAAGTGGGCGAGCAGATCAATGCCTCTCTTTTGTGGCATTGTCCTGCAATGGTTAAAGGCTGTGAGGTCACAAAAGGCAAAAATTGATCGGATTTTTACAACAGCTAAGCTCATGGCCTCAGCAGAGAAATCTACTTAAGATAATGTGTTCTACTTTAATACACAATGTGGCTTAACAGTCTAGTGAAAATGGTTAGTGCGAGTGTTACATCCTGTAGTTTCTGTATATTTTTTAAGGGTGCACTGAGAGTTTAATCATCCAAGTTTTCCATCCTGCCAACCTTACATACACCACAACACATTTCATCCAGGCTACAATACATGCGTACCTTCCCTTTCCTACAGAGTAAAGTTAAGTCCTCTGTCTTGATTCTTTACGTGTAATCAGCTGATGAAAAATACGATTTTTCTGCTATTTAGATGCTGAGTTTTGGATTAAATGCTTGGAAGCAGTTTTCACTTGTCACTATCATTAAGGACAGTTAGAAGTCATTTATCTTATTCTGTAGTTTTTTGGCAGGTGAATTTGACACAAAGTGTTTCCAGTTTCCAATTTAAAGTTTCACTCTGTGTTTTTAGCAATGATAGTGACTGATGTATCTCACTGACTACAGCATGCTTTGCCATGTAATTTGGTTGAATCCAAATTATGTTGCCGATATTGTGAAATTTCCCAAACCGCCAGTATGAGGTCAACATTTCTCTTCACTGAAATGTGTCAACAAAGACTGGATAGATTGCTATGAAACTGGTGGACAAATATTTAAGTTCCTTTCAGTATTAGCTGTAGAAACTTGACATGTGATAAAGCGCTATTATTTTATATTTATGTCCAACTCTTTTGGTTTATGAGCAAATACCTGTTGTGTTAACTGCTGAATAGTAAACAAAAAATTACAACAAAAAACATAGAAAATACAGCGGAAGAGTTACTTTATTTAAGCAACAGAAACATCCAGTACAGATTACCAAAAAATAAAATAAAGATCAAAATGATCTGGCATTGCAGGGCCTGCTTGGACTTCACGGGGACAACCAGTTAAAGTAGGGTCTCGCTTTCACACTAATCAGCTCCAGTACTTAGTGATCAGACCTGCCTGTGGATTATCAATTTATTAATCGCTTCAGAGCTACTGGTGGCAAAATGAATATTCCCGTCCACCCCTGATTTTCAGCTAAAATGGCCTCTCCCACTGCATCTTTGAGCACTCTTGTTTTTGTGTTGTAATAACTCTGAGGCAGACCATTTGTCTGTTGGAACTCATTTACTCAGCTCTTTTAAGAGCCTCATTGATTCATTATTTACTATCTGAGCATCCAGTGGTGCCTGTGCCCATTTTGTTTTGCTGACTACATTTTCCTAAGGGGCAGGTGGTCTGTCCAAGCCTCTTTGTACAGACTTGTGCTGGTGCTGATGGTGGTGGGGTGAGGGGGCTGCTAATATGAGGCTTTCAACATCTAATCCAGAGCAAGTCTCTTAGAAAAAGCTTATGTTGGGACTCTCCAATTTCACTGCTTTCCTCATCAGGACCAAACTGCTTCAGGCGTTAGTCATTAACAAAGCAGACTGTTTAATCGAGCTAATTCAATGCCTTTCCTCAGTCAATTGTCTTTCCCTCTCCACCGGAAAAACTTGCTTGGTTATCAGGACCAAACTGCTTCAGGCGTTAGTCATTAACAAAGCAGACTGTTTAATCGAGCTAATTCAATGCCTTTCCTCAGTCAATTGTCTTTCCCTCTCCACCGGAAAAACTTGCTTGGTTATCATCACCCTGTCTACCCCCCACTGCCCTGCCCCATTGCTGACAAATCCATACAACTATGTGGGACACAAAGGCTTGGATTTAGCTGCCGGGCCAAAGCGAGGCCGGGCCGGACGGGGGGCAGGGCCAGCATGGAAATTTCTGTTGTTTTTGTCACAGCACAGATTTCAGACAAATCAAAACAACTGCCACCATGCATCACCCCTCCAAAACCCCTTCCTCCCCACCACAAACCACATGACCTGTGACCAGTCATCACTTTTATGCTGGAAATGCAGCCAGATCAGGAGCGCTCGATGTGGCGGTGTGGTCCAGAGGCTGCATGTGCCCTGGGGGCCATTGTTAAAAAAAGCTGACAGGGACCTGGATGGGATCTCATCTGATAGGCAGAAATATTGGCAGGTCTAATTTGAAGAGCTGGGGTCATGGTGCATTTTATAATGATGATGTGCACTCATCAGATACATGTACTCACACAGCTAAACGTAAAATGGATTAGTTATTGTGAGAGACGTTGTGCTGTACTCAGTCTGTATTCAAACTAACATCTTTGAATTACTAACACATTTCTCTGAGGCCAGGTGGATTCACAAGGATATACACACAGGAAAGGAATCCCAACTTTGACTTGTGCAATATTTTAAGATTTAAAAAAGGCCCATGGTGTTGTCATGTCATCTTCAGTTTTCTTTGTCAAAAGTTAATTTACTCAAACTGAAATTAATATGAATATTAAGTATTCACATGAAAAAAAAGAAAAATCTATTACTTGGTCATTAAATGTCCTGTTTACCATAATAAGTAAGACAGGCAGCAAAAGCCCTGCCTCACAACCTTTATACCTTATCAACTCATCCATCTGATCAATGAATTCACCAGTCAAATCCTCACTTGGGACTGGTAGGCAACAACGCCCAGTGGCAACTAGTGATTTGGTGAAGTGAGGCAATCAAACTCAATCACTATGAATTGTCTTCTGGGCTCTGGAGTGTGACGGCATTTCACTCACAGGTCCTGTGAGAGGACATTATGATTTATTATGATTAGACCATGGAGGTTAAGGCTTCACTGTTAAAGGAATATTTCAGCATTTTTAGGAAATACACTTATTTACTTTCTTAGTTAGATAATAGGTTTGATAAACTAAAAAAGTGTTAAAATATTTCTTTATGGAACTTTTTGATAATAAATACAGAGGAGTAAAATTCAAAGAGGTATTATTGAACTACATATCAGTGGACAGTTTGTCTGGACCAATATGAACCATGATGGACAGTCATCACAAAACATCTGATTATTCTGAGGTAACTCAAGTCAATGCTGTTGGCCTCAGTGTTTCCTGTTAGGTAACAAGAGACAGCTACAGTACAGAGGAGATGAGAGCAGAAGAGTGGGAGCAATCAATGAGGCCAGTGAATCATGATTTATTATACAGCATCAAGCCATTAGTGTCACACATACTCTGTCACAGTGTGTAGAGGTTGCGTGTCTGCGTCCATCCAACAGGGTTTGGCCTGTCGACTAATGCTAAGTGGTTGGGTGGCTTTATTTGACATGAGGGGCAAACATGGTGACCCGAGGGGGGAGGGGGATGATGGTTGTGTCAGATGAAGGCTTAGTGTTGACATATTTAAAATGAAGCAAAGTGACACATAAAGTGACATTTTTAAAGGAACAGTGTATAGTATATATAGTAAGGGCTTTATTATCAGATATTAAAGGAGTATTTGGGGGATTTTGGAATTGCATATAGTTAAATGAAAAGATCAATACCACTCTTACATCTGTTGATTCAACATAAACTTTTTAGCTTAGCTGAGCATAACATAAAAGCTGGGAACAGGCTACAACATTCACCCGCCTCCACAATTAACATGGTGGTCATCTCCTCTGTTGAAACGGAAGTGTATCAATAAAGTTGTGACTCCAGGAAATATATAGTCCATCATGAACCCAGAAATTGTGCACTGAACACTTTGGGGGCTTTTTGTTCCTACAGCTTCTTATAGAACAGCCGACATGACAGTTTGTTGTTTTATATTAATGAAACTTCAAATTCCTCAAATGGGGAAAATACTTTAAAATAAAATGTAATATCTTGAGTGAGAAGATAATATAATAATTTGTGATGCTGCACCTCAGGTTGCACGTGTTGTCTTTGAGACAGGGATCCACCCCTCGCACATAACCTTGAAATGACCTAAGGCGCGCACATAGATTTGCCACTGAGCTGAGGCGCAAAATCTTGTTCCGTCGTCAGGGGAATCATGATAACAATGACAATAATGATAATAATAATAAAAGAAATGAGCGGAAATACTGCCTTTGCTGTGTAACCACGGCAACTCCTCCCTCAAAATGCAACATCACCGAAGCCCCCACCGCGTGAGGCGAGCAGGGAGGGATGCGCCGTGTGCCGCTTACCTGCCTTTATTAATAAACCAAGCTTTTCACGTGGTCAGCCCAGCCCAGCAGAATAGTCTGCTACATTAGCAAGGTATTTTCGATTTTTTTCTGCTCTCATCCGAGACGGGAGGGATGCTGCTGTGAGGGAGAGAGGTGAGCGCAGTTGGAAAAGCGTTTTTTTCTCCTCCAAAGCTCCTCCTCTGTCGACGGAGAGCGGTCACATTTTTTGCTCAATGAGAGCAAGAGGGCACCGGAGAGGATTTAACACCAAGCTGCACCTGTGCCGAGCGGCTGTTTTCTCGCCTCTGTCAAAGGTAAGGCATGCTACCGCCTGCAGCCTCTCCACGCGTCATGCGCCTCGCCAGGGAAACTAATGTTGGGCTGTTTTGCTCTAAGATGATGCTCCGGCTGAAAGGGCGAAGGCATTACTGAAGGGCAGGCAGGGAAAAGAGTTACCAACGGGAGCTGCCATATCTCAGACAAGCCTTTCAGTTTTGAGGCAGCGTGCATGTATCGGAAAGTCAAACAGGACAGGATGTGTGCGTGTTTTCACGCGCTTTTTACCTGCAGCAGCGCCATACCGTTAACCGTTTTCACCAGCCAAGTGATGTCCATAAACCGTGGGCCTTCACGTGTCGTGATATTTCCCCAGGTAAAAAACGGCAAGTTGTCACAATTAAAATTTGAAAATCGTTAAAACAGCAGACTCATCAGCACATTTAAGTTTTTACGTCTGACTGCTGCAGCTTGCGGTTTGAATCTGTTGAAAATGTGAAGATATGAAATCACTGAATAGACTGAATGCAGAGTAGTGACTCCACATAATAACCACAATTTAACTTCTGGTGTGGTGAGTACAAGTAAATGCTCAAACTTTTTAGTATTCTGTCATTAAGACGAAATATATGTGTTAAGGAAAAAATATTAAGACCATGAGATGAGTATTTCACGTCTGCATGACACTGGATTTCTTGGAGTTTTAGTCCTGATTTGTATTTGATCATTGGTTAATGAAGCTGCTGTTTATTGCATTTAAATTATATTTAAATAATATAAAGAAATGTAAAGAAGAATTGTCTATCACACATTGACAGTTATTCTGTTTACATTGTGATGTAAAAGAGCAAAGCAGCAAAAAGCACACACTCTGTAATGTTGACAGAATTAACAAAGATGAACTTTTTGTTTAGTAATCAATTAGCCAACTATTTTTTTTGTTGTGTCTCATTTAACTTTCTAGCATTGCAATATTTAATCTTTAAAATATGCTTGTTTATATCCAAACCGTTCTTTTAATTTGATTGGATTCAATTTTACTTTGAGTTTGTCTCTTGGTTTAATGATTACTTTTCTTTATTCTGTTGATATTGTCCAGCAGAGGCTAATATGAAGACATCATTTGGCAAACCAGACCCTGGAAAGCACCCACAATATTTTTTTATTTGAAAGTGACAACAGCGCCATGCATTGTCTCCGGTAAAACCCGGCTCTCCCCCCTCCTACCCAGCCATCGAGAGTGAGGACGCCTACGAGCTGCACAGACATGGGTTCAGTCCAACCCTGCATGGATTCCTTAGAGAAAAGGCCCATGGTGGCTGCTGCCTGTAAGCGCCAGGCCCACCGGTGTCTGCGCAAAAAGCTGAGGCCAGTGCGCATCTTGGGGTTCGTCTTAAGCCTGGTGGCTATAAGTGCCGTCTCCTTCAGTGCCTTGACCTGGACCTCAGGGGGCTTCAGTGAGCCAGTGCTCCCCCAGGAGAGTCTCCACCAGTCGGCCCCCCACAGGACTCTGCTTTTCACCCAACACCAGAGGGAACCCAATGTGTCAGCTGACATGCCAAAAGCCATGAAATCTACAGCAGATAGCAACAGCACCAAGGGGGAGTACCCACCTGACCTTTTCAGCCTTTTGGAGAGGCGCAAAGGAGCAGTGGTCCTCCATATGTTCGGCATGATCTACATGTTCATCGCCTTAGCCATAGTGTGTGACGAGTTCTTCGTCCCAGCATTGACGGTCATCACAGAGAAGCTGTCCATCTCAGATGATGTCGCAGGTGCTACCTTCATGGCAGCAGGCGGCTCAGCCCCGGAGCTCTTCACCTCCATCATCGGCGTCTTCATCTCCCACAGCAACGTGGGCATCGGGACTATCGTCGGCTCGGCCGTGTTCAACATCCTCTTCGTAATCGGGATGTGCGCCATCTTCTCCAAGGAGATCCTCAACCTAACGTGGTGGCCCCTCTTCCGCGATGTCTCCTTCTACATCCTGGATCTGATCATGCTCATCATCTTCTTCCTGGATAACTTCATCTCTGTGTGGGAAAGTATCGCGCTGCTCTCAGCCTACGCCGCCTACGTGATCTTCATGAAGTGCAACAGCACAGTCGAGAGCTTCGTCAAAAATTGCATGAACAAGAACCAAGTGGTAGAAGTCGAAGTACAACCAAAGGTGAGTTGGGTTCTTGATCCATATAGATTTTCTCCCACTTCCCCTCACTGCCATCTCCCCTGAAAATATGTATGAAATGTCATACTATTAGGAAGTTACAGTTTGTGTTTTAGTATTTTGGCTGATAAATGACCTTCTATATCTCCTCTGGCATGGGAACACACAAACTCATCATTTTACAGATGTCATGCTCATTTTTTATTTTAATGAAGTCAAGCTTACTGTGATGAAACCAGTTTGTTTGTACTTTGAATTCCAAGCATCTTTTTTTGTTCTCATCAGCTGAGTGAGCTTTTTCAAATGAGACCAGCGTCTCATGGATATTCCACACTTTTTAGAGCATTCAGCAAGCAATGTCAAACGTTTTATGAGTCTAACTCTTACGATTGTATTTTGGAAAAAGGGAAATGGCAAGAACACAGGGCTAGCATACAGTATCCACTGTAGGATTAATAAAACAGAGTCAAATGTGTAATTCTGGGTTAAGCCTTACAAATTGTGTTCCAACAAATCCCTTGGAAAATCTCAAGCTTTTTTTTTCCTCATTCAAGATTTTCCACAATAATACTGTATTTAAATAGTTGCGTAAACATGTAAAAGCACACTATATGGCCTCAGGAGTGCTGCGGTGGTCTTCTTTGTTCTGGACATTTCTCCATATTTGCTCTCAGGGGAGATTCTTCAACTACAGTCATTCAGTGCAATATTGTATTTTTTACAGTCCATAGACAAAAAAAACAAACAGACCATGTGAATCATTGTGTTACTTCACACAACATTTGCTCCCTTCAATGACATTTGAGGTCAAAAGACACTGTGGTGCAATTTGATACCGGTGTAGAGATTATCCAGACGGATTTAGATATCTTTATGACATGCGATCAAAATTAAATTTTGTGGAAGTTGCACTGTAAAGCTTTAATTAAATCAGGATTTATTCTAAGTGCATAAAGGATATTTATACAGCAGGTTTCACATTTTTTGGTAGTGGTGGGGGGCTCTCGAAGAAAACTCGACTGGGATTTTTTTTTTTATAAACCAAAATGCTCTTCATTTAAAAAGCAGGCATGACAATAATTTTCCATTCTATTTTGATTTATGGCTTCTGTGTAAGAAAAGAGTGAGAACTGAGGTGCTCAGGCTAAGTGCCAGAGAAGACTGTGGTGACCTTGAGCTGCAATGGATTCTGGATACTTTGGCCCTGTGTGTGTGTGTGTGTGTGTGTGTGTGTGTGTGTGTGTGTGTGTCTGATGGGGGAAGAAATAGTGCGAGACAGATGAGTCGATCAGACCCCACCATCATGTCTCATTTCCTGCGATGCTTACAGCCTCTCCTGTCTCTTGCATTGTGGGTAACAATCCCCTGGCTGCACCGTGAACATACACAACACAGAATACATTAATCCATCCATCCATCCATCCATTATCCTACATAGAGTCACAGGGAAATTACATTAATTTAATTTATTAAACACACAAAACTAGTCTAAAGATTTTTTAAGATATAGTCAGTTAACCTCTTTAATTTTGTAGCATGGGTCTACAGGGTTAATAGAACTAGAGAGGCACAAATATTATTAGAATATAATCATCTAAACACCTTTTTTAATCAAGCTTGGACACTTAAGGGACATGTGTATTTTAAGACACGTTTTATTTTGAGATTTAATTGGCAATTTAGCTGACGTGTGTGTGTGTGTGTGTGTGTGTGTGTGTGTGTGTGTGTGTGCGTGAATTCAGACGTGAGTAATGGAGAGTGAAATAGGAGAGCGAGGACAAGTATCCTGCAAAATATGATCGCGGCTCTGTTTTTTTTCATCTTTCTATTTTTAAGTGACATTTGCTACTATGAACTGAGAGCAGCTATTTTTTTTTAATTTTTTTTACGAGTTAATCATTTTCCTGTCATGTCCGAGCTCCAAGGTGTCCTTAATCCTCCAAACAGCACGTAAAGTAGTGCATTGTAAGGACAACAGGGTGCTATTTGACGCCATGTCCTTGAACTGAACGCTTGATTAAAGTAGGCTTCCCTGAGATTATTTCATGCATTATGCTATTGGGACGTCCCTGTTGTGCGTTACGTTGCCGCCATAGACAGAAACAGGCAGTCACCAGCAAATGAGAAGTGGTGTTATGGTGTCACCCTAAGGATAAAAGTTTGTTGGTCATTGGCAGTTAGCCATCAGTGATGTATGCTATAAATACCATGTAAAATTCAATTGGACAGCAACATGATGTCCCACATTTAGCAGTCATCAGTCAATTTTATCCTGTCTGTGACCGCTGCCTTTCATCTCTCCACAGAAACTGCTTGTAATGCGGTCTCTTTTTAATGATCTGAAAGTTTCTTTTGTGAAGCTAGTTTGTTCTGCTCACAGTAACGTAAAAATAGCCGGCTTTTGTTTCTTTCATTCTAACAAAATAATGCTTTCGCTCCCAGGCAGAGTGAGAGGAGGGTTTGTTGGACCATTTGACAGATCAGAGGTGTCTTTTTGTTTTTAGCCCAGAGATGAGGTGTTATATTATCAATACAACACAAACCAAACTGTCACATCCCAGAATGAAGAAGAACGTGAGGTCTATTTAAAGCCATTGTTTTATTACAGTTCAATGGTCAACCTCATCAAATTTAATCTGCAATAATCTCTCAATCCAGTTAACACAACCATGAATGGTCCATAATGCCGTGCACTCAGACTGACAAGGAATTACAGCAATAGGATGACAAACATACATATATATGATGGAAAAGGCCTTTGCTTTCAGCACTTAAAGGTAGGAGCAAGTTCACAACAAATGCATGAGGAGTGACAGCATGTGGATTATTTCACACTTTCCATAAATCTTAGTTAGCTGCAGTTTTGAAATCCTCATGAAATCCATTATGACTGTAGCTACTTACCACTGATGATGACAACTTGACACAAAGTTGCAGAACCTCGGCTCCTCGTCAATGGAGATGGAAAATTTACTGCACCGCTTAAAAAAAAAAAACACCATCATGCCATGCTGAGAACTAAGAAAGTTTTTTTTCCTCTTAATGTGACTGTTAAACAAATTATAGTTAACAAAATAAAAACTCACCAAAGCTAGCAAAGATTTAGGGAGTGAGTACGTAAGTGAAATTCACTAAATAAAATAAAAACTATAAAAAACAAACAAGCTGTGATGGACTCGACCATTCACAAATAGCTGAAACATTCATCCAGTCTTCCAACCCTAGAGTGAACCAGACAATGTGGGCCCATAAAACCCAAACAATGAGCTGAATGATGCTAAAGCACAGTCAGGGGATTAATTTCAATAAACTTACTTAATGTAATCTTCAGACTTCAGGGTGTCAGTTCAGATGATCCCAGAGCATGACACGTGATTTGATTTGTTCATCTTTGACTCAAACAGATGTGGGAAGGATGTATTTAACTAGTTCTGACCCGATTGGTGCCTAATACCTTTGTTTACCTAAGAAGTGCTTAGCTGTTGGTTAATCCCACAACAAGGGCACTCTGTCTTAGTCCAGCGAGTTAGGGTGGCACCTCTTCCTCTGATAAGACACGATTGACACATGATTGTTAAAAACCACCCAGAATCTAAGACAGTATGGACAAATACTAGTTATAATTATTTAGAAATACAGATTTTTTTACTCCAGGGAATAGGGTTACAGCGGCCTGTGGCTTGTCTACAAAACATGCGACAAATACTTTATTATGAAGCTTGAAATATTCCGTTTTTTGAGGCTCTAGTTTGCGTTTGATGCAGCTGCTGTTGTTATTCTGACACATCTGTCGTGTCAGCCCTCTACATTAGTGCTAAAGGGTGGATACAGTGTCACACATTTATGCCCTGTGAGCTACGAGGGTTGTTAGGTCAAAGATGGCATCACTTCACTGTATCACTGCTCTTAATTGTTGCGTGTTCATCATCAGTTAAGCTTCTCAGTGTGGTGGTGTTGTCGTGACATAACAGGACGGGAGTCGACTGGCCCACGGACGAACGACTGATTACTAACCCCTCGTATGTGTGGAGGTGCCAAAGGAGGTTGCCAAGGCTTGATGCCTTTTCCTCTCAGTAAATCCTTCCGCCACACAGACTGTATAAACACAGTTCAAGGTCACCATAGAGCTAGAGGCTAGTCCTTTTGCCTCACAAGCTTGGAAGATCGTGACAGCGCAAGATGGAGGAGCGTGAATATCACTAGCTTCAGGTTTTTCTGCTTCACTGGAAAAGCAACAGATGTGTGTTTGTTCTACAGTTGGCTGTGCATGCTGTCGGTGAAGTAATTATTTGTCTACAGTGTTTCTTTCTTTCCGTGTGCAAAATGTGAGCTACGCTCCACAGAGAGTAAAGAAAAGTAGCGTTCAAATCTGTCACAGTTTTTTTTTTCTGTAGTTGTTGTAATGTAAAATAAACTTCCAGTTCAGGCCTGAAATGGCATAAAGTCAAACTGATTAGGAGCATCAGTGCTGGCTGTACACAGCATTAGTGGGGTCTTTCATCATGCACCCCCGCCCCCTCCTCAGGACCACCTCGCCAGGCCAGCCCGGCCTTATCTTGTTATCTTGTGGCCTCTCTCATTGTTGCCTGTTGCCTGATGGACTGACTGGCTGCTTTTGAAAATACTGCCTCTGGCAGATCAGATTAGCCAGCACTTTGTTGCACTGTGGGTTTTTATGAAAGACGGGGAGTGACGAGCCCCCTTTTTACTTGTTACTATCATCGTGACACACCAAAAGTCAGACTTTGCCAGTCATGATAATTAAGTCATTCTGTTATTTTAACATGACCACATCTGACAACACATCACAAACAGACTGGTTCTTGAACAGTGAATAGCATCTTCAAATGAATAAATAAGCTAAATTTGGTTGCGCTAGTTCAATATGAGTACATGAATAAGAACTAGAAAAGCACACAGAGAGCGCAGACCTCCGCCCTCGCCAAGGAGGTTATGTTTTCACCGGGGCTTGTTTATTTGTTTGTATGTTGGTTTGCAAAGTAACTCAAAAAGTGATGGACGGTTTTTGATGAAATTTTCAGGACTGGCCGGAGACTTAAAACGTAACAAACAAAACTTAAAGCTTAACTTAAAACCAATTCATTTTTGGTGGTGCCATCGAATTAGATCCAATCACTACCAAAAATGAATCAGTTAGGTTAGGTTAGGCCACTTCGGACCAACCCTGAAAATTTCGTCAAAATCTGTCCACAACTTTTTGAGTTATTATGCAAACCAACAAACCATCATACATACAAACAAATAAACAAACCCTGGTAAAAACATAACCTCCTTGGCAGAGGTAAAAATGAGTCAAGTAAGCAACATATACTTCTTTCATTCGTTTCAATAGAGTCTGGTTAAGATTCTGCTTCCAACCACTATATTAGGTGCCTGCTATCGTCAGTGTTGGATAAGCCAGCGTGTATCGAGGCAGATGTTGGTTCTGCTGAGATGGAAGGTGCGACCTCTGATGTATTACCAAGCTATAAATAGCATCACAGAGGTGAGATCTTCCATCAGGATGCGCTTCAAAGATCACTTACAAAGCAGGTTCTGTGCAGGGAGCAGACTGAGTTTCCTGCCTGTGAATTTGGACATACGGGCACCAGTGCTGAATATGTATCTATCTATGTACCGACATATATATATTTGTAATCCAGTCCATCTGAGTGAACTCCCACTTCTCAGGCTGCACTGCATGAACTCTGTCACAAGCTGTTTATTTTAGTCCTGTGTGACGTGTTCATGGGATTATCCCCCATTATGGCGGATGTCTACCTAATTTTCTGCAAAATCCAGATGTGCACTGCTGAACTCCAACCAAATTATAGACTACATGCATCTCAGATCTCCTCCTGTGTTATAAATGCAAGCTAATTTGTAGGAAAAGATGTTGTTTGTACAGCACCACATACACTACCCTCTCACTATGCATGCAGATTGAGGACTTCTGTGAAGTCTTTTCTTTTCGCAGTAATATTTGTACGATATGTGCCCTTGTCCTTGAGTTGCACAGTGTATTTCTATGAAAGCTGTGAGAGTATTCATGTGTCTATCCTTCAAAAGGGAATTAGTAGTAGTAGTAGTAGTAGTAGTAGAGGCCATGGTTCAAAAATAGGTGTCAATAACATACGGCCCAAGGTTACTGAGCGGTAGGTAGAAACGACAAAATAAAAGTGTTCTACAGGGAAAAGGTTTTACTCTGTATGTACACAGATGTAGTTACACATGCACATACATTATATACCTCCTGACAGGGTGTCATGTTGGCGCTTGAGCTCGGTCAGCGATAACAGAGCCAGAGTCCGATAATATTAGCTTGCGACTTTGATCTCACCATGATGATGAGGAGTCCAAGTTTTGTCATTCCGCCCAGCTGTGGCTCCTTGTCTTCTTCTGTAGAGTCAGTAATTAGTTTTCCTGTTTTGAGGTTTTACTGCATTGTTGGGCAGTTAGACCAGTCAACAGAGATAAAGGTATCATTCAGAAGAAAGTAACAGGCTAATCAAAATGCATACTGCTATTGAGTCAGAGTTTCTGCTTTCACCATCTCTCTTCTGTTGTCTACAATAACTCTGGAGCTCTCTTGGCAGTGTCATCATCCATCGCCGGCACCCTTCTTTTGTCCAAATTCACTTTAATTGTGTTTAGTGGAAATAATCGTGCAAGCAAAGTTTCTCATTTGCATCACAGGTGCTTTTTATGTCATCCTTGCTTAGTTATTGTACTATTTGTCTTCACCCCCAGTCCATATCTGAGTGGACGGTGGCTCTTCACTGCCTCCTTGGTGTTGTGAATGGTTTTAAGGTCACCCTGTCACTTACTATAGTGTCCCTGTTATTAACAAAAGCACCATTGTAGTCTGCAAAACAATATGGCTTGTTAATTTTGCCCTAAACAGATAATTATACATGCAAAGACGAGCCATTGTGAGTCAGAGATGTTTACACAACGAAAAGAAATGCATATTTACTGCCTGATAATAATGGCTTCCAAGCGCATTTCATTTCATCTCTGTCTGATCATATAATGAGCACATGAATTTCATATGAAATCAAGCAGCTATTTTGTGTGTATTGCTGAATACTGGGATATGCATACCAAGTCTAGATTTGAAGCAAGCAGACGATTACACACTTTTGATCATAAAGTGCAAAACTCCCTGGTTTCATTTAGTGATAAATTCAGAAAATGACATGTAGATTAATCAATAAAAAAGTAATAGTTCAGCCCTCCCTCAGTGTCAAATGCTTAATATAAGTTATGGCTGTTTGACTAAATCCTGTTGGTGAATGTAAGGTTTAAGGGGTTGAGGACAAACAGTTTTTTACCTGTATCATTCAGTTCGGTAGTTTTAGAGGGGTTAATTCTGGCATCGTTCAGATTGTAAAGAACTGTTGTAGATCCTAGGATGAAAAACTGAAATTATCTCTTTGTTTTTCGATCGCACCTTCAATCTCTCCTCCTATTTGTGAAATATGGAGGTGTTAATTTTCACCCGTCCATTAAATAACTCAAGGAAATGAGTCACACAGGGTCAGTAATGCAGTGATATGCTGTCAAAGCCATCACCAACACCCTCTCATTGCCAGTCTTCATTTATGTTTTTTGTTCAGTCTTTGGTGTCATGTTTGAGTCATGGCATGACATAGATACGGTTATAGTTACTACTCCTCCTCGTAGCTCTCTTCACATGAAAGGCAACACTACAACAAGGGTTAAATATAAAGTAGAGAGCGCTTAATGAAATGGGTTACGCAGACAGTGGATCGAAGAGACAAGCTTCATCTAGCATTGGACAAAGACAGATTTCCGGATTCCTCAAAGTCACCACTTTTTATGGCTCATGCAGCCGGGCGGATCTCCACTCATTAAGTTGTTGGTCTTTAATGCTCAAGGAGCATGTTCTGCTGTGACCTAGACAGTCTAACTCCAGCTTGAACTGTGGCTATTTCTATTTGATTGGTCTGTTGTTTGGACTGTTGGCTCATTTTAGCTCGTGAGACTAGCAGGTATGCTGATGTGATATGAGCTGATGTGGTTTTGGAGCCCATAGTTTTCATTTCACTGTTATCGTTGGAATGATTACAGTGAGTATTTTGACACATGACCCTGGTTAAGTCAGTGGCTCAAGGTCATGATGAAGCATACGTCCTTCCAGATTTAGTATGAAGAATTTCTGGAAAACTTGAAATTAGAGATTGTTGTTTTTTTTTTTCAAGGGAGAGCCTGAAGGTGATACGCACAAGCTTGCAAGAAACTGAAAGCCCTATCGATCAATTGCTATTTTTGAAAGCGGGGTCGAATTAGCTAATGTAACTGCACTGTAAAAGCATCATGTGAAGGACACCAAGATCCCTATCTTGTTGCTATATGAAATGACATTCACAACCCAGTGAGACAGAAACTGCGCATATGGCCGGAGGTGGCCGAGAACTGGCGGGCCTTGTGTACTTAAATCCTTCCTTGGGGGAATTTTTGACCCTCAACATCAGCCTCACTAAGCTGCCACAGCTGAATATTACATCAGGTTTGAGAGTTATGGCTCATGTAATACCCATAATTTGTGAAACCCAGGGTGAGCTCTGGTGTGTAGAGCTCACACTTGCAGATATATCTGACATCACAGAGAATTTTAAACCAGATTTAAGAGAGTAAACTCTTAAAATGGAAGTGATTGCAATCAGACATTATCTAATGAACTAATTAGAAAATGCTCCGGTGCTTGGCAAATCTGCTGAAAGCCTCTCCTCCTCCGTTCTTGTCTGAGAGGGTTACCACTTATTATGTCTATCACTGATGGATGAATGATGCATGCTCCTCAACCCCCACTCAGACCTACCAAGGTGACCTGAAAGGGCTTCATCAGCATATTACTCCTGCATATGAAGCCTGACCTGACTGGCAAGCAAGAAGCTTCCCCTGCACACTTCCACCTCTACTTCCTCTCCTTGATAAGTGTATTCTGTGTGTGCACGTTGCCTCAGATGGGAAGTGACTGTCTGCTAGCCTGCTGATAATGCGACAAAGCAAGTCAGTGGTCAGGATTATGTGCACGAGGTGCTACAAAGTAATAGTTGCAGAATGGACACAAGACATAATATGTTGATATTTTGGATTTCTTACAATTAATACTTGAGGCACAAAACAAAATTAAAACCGAGCTGAGGAATATATGTGTTTGTTATTGTCAACAAATTCCATGAAAATACAGAAAACATAATGAATAATAATGAATTGCTCCACTGAGTCACAAATACACTATTTTCTAATTTTGAATCATGTTTGCTCAAAAATGCAGTGCCCATGTGTTTCAGGAAATTACTGAGCCTTTTTAAAAAGTGAAACTTTATGTTTGTAAGTCATTTTCAAAGATTTACAAGCTGGGGTAAGTAAGATGTGTTGAGCGGCAGAGTTGACATTTGTATTGACAGAAAAATCAGCTGTCCTGAGATCCCACAGCACCTACAATATGCCTAACAGGATGCATTGCATATTAGGTTTGGGAAGTGTCAAAGCTAGCCCAGGATGCACAGCAAGCATGTTTACTGAGCCATTACTTTGAGCTCCTCATCATGTTACGGGTGAGTTCCTGTTCACTAATAACATTGGCAACGATCTCAGCATCCAGGCGAGCAGCATAGTACTGTATCTAGGTTTCATTTTACATTGGGAGACAACTGGAGCACAGATGCATCAAGGTACAGCAGTGAAGTTATTCATAATGTGCATATTCCATAACACTAACATCAAACTCTCATAGTTATACATTGATGAACAGTGGAATACGTTCCCAGCAGTGACAGCTGGTGGTGATTTTGGGTGGGTGGACTAACGAATGTAGTACATTTATCAATACTTCACACAGCAGCAACAACAGCATCTCATCAAGTTGCAGCAACAACAGTGTAAAAGTGAATTTCTAGCCACACTTGCTGTTAGCCTGCGATGAGGTGGCGACTTGTCCAGGGTGTACCCTGCCTTCCGCCCTAAGACAGCTGGGATAGGCTCCAGCCCCCCCGCGACCCTATGAGGATAAGCGGTAGATAATGGATGGATGGATGGACTTGCTGTTAGCCAGTCCGTTCGCTGAAACCATGGAACACAAAAGTTATGATAGCCGCCCCTTGTTACCAGCTACAACAATACAGTGTATCCTATAGAGTAATACCTGGCAGAAAGCAGGACTGCCTCAGGGCAACTAGATTTGGACCACTGTCAATGACTGAGTTTGGTCTGGACACCCAGGTTGGGAACCATTTCTCCCTGTAAAACACTGTACGACCAGTCCTGTTGTTGCTGAACTCAAACAAAAGACAATAAATAAGTCAACAAATGAAGAATTTTCAGGTCGTGCAGTCCAACAGGAGAGGCCAGCAAAAAAATGTGGGGCAGACAGTGTTGCAACAGGAGCATGGCAGACACGCTGCAGAATATAAATGTAGACTCCTTGAAGAAACTTTTGTTCATCAAACAAAGAACTGTGTTGTTTACTGCATCTACAGATCAGAACCAGCTCTGATCTGACAAAACAACAAATCTGATCAGGTTTTCAGGAGGTTGTTATTGTTATGTCTCTTGTGTTAACTACGTTACAATGTTACACATTCTGACAGTCTAGATTTTGTAGGGTCAATAAATGACTTTTGGGAGATTCAGTCACACAAGAAAACCCACTTAAAAATACACTGCAAGCACAGGGAAATAAATACTAAGGACAGGGAAACTGTTCCTGATCACACCCAGCTTGAGGTGATTACATTCTCTTGCAAACATGACACTGCAGTTTTTGTTCCTCTGTATGTCTCCCAAAAGGCTGAGTATGATTTGTTCGGGGAAGGGGGAGTAAGAGGAAGCAATTTTGGCTTAGTCCTGGTGAAAATTGCCTTGTGGGAAATCAGCGTTGTGGCAGCTCCTGTAATTAGTTCTGCTTGTTAGAAAAATGAAGGGGTTACTAATTAGCAAGTGGATGGCTTCTTGACTTGTTGTGCATCATCTTACCCCTCCTTTCCTTGAAGATCATCGTTATCGTCTCCAGGCAAACTGGGGGGGTGTTGGTGGTGATGCAACTGCTCAACAGTTAAGCTCTAACACGATGAATCTAGATGGACAAATCTCGAAGGGTGTTCTGTCATGCTCTGACAGACAGGCATGCCTACTGTAAGCACATGCAGGCAAATGCCTTGAGCTGTGCAAGATTTCACTTTGCAAGTTTGCTTCACATGCCATGCAGTGTGCTTGTCACATATCTGTACAAACACAGGCTTCCAGATGCTTTATTTATTTATATATCTATAGCTACTGCAATTCCTATATGGAAGAATTTATCAAGCAAGAAATGTGTGATCTACTGTAATGTCACTTTTGTCTCAACACGCCTGTCTGTCAGGGCCAAATTCTGATTAAGGCCTGTTAATCTGTATTTTAATAGTTTTCACAGGGTAATGTGATGAATGTCATTAATAGCGTGAGTGTATTATCAGTCATCTATGTAATTTTTCAAAGCACTCCTTTAATCTCAAGGTTGTATTGATTTCTACATGGTGATGAAAATTATGCTTATGGTTTGAAGTTGAGTCCAGTCAGCCAGTCCTTGTCTTTGTCACTAAAACACTGAGATAAAGTTCAAGAGCCTCTATTAAATTAACTTATCTAAGAAGTGTATTTAAACAGTACATGTTTTCTTATTTTGTACACTGCATTAAGGAATTTTGCACGACTTCCTCACTGTATTCATGAGATGCATCAGTCAGTGTTGTACTCAAGATCCCCAAAACATGGACGTTATGCCACCTGGGACTTGGAGTTCATTTTTTACTTTGGAAGTGTAGGCCAAGTGTACCCTTGTGAAGCAATGATGGTCCCTGCTTTCATATGAGCCACATTTAGATTTGGGATTTGATTCCTTGCAAACTATTCGAAAAGCAGCACAGAAAAAGGAAATTAAGTGGAAAAGGTGATAAAGTGACTCATAATTCACTGTATATCAGGGTATGGGTATATTAAGGAATATATTAAGGATTTGAAGGTTTAAGCACAGCTATGATGGATTTAATCAAATTCCTCCATTTGCAAACTAGAAATTGTGAAAAAAGAAGCTATTATTCTCCTGTGTAAATTGGCTTGGATGTTGAAGCATAAAGGAAATGCAAATCAAATTCTTCCAGAAATAGACTCCTTTTGTGCGCTCAGATTGCATATGAGAAGACCTATAATCCACCACTGATGTTTTGAAAGTCAGGACTTGCAGCTCTGCATTCAGCGTTTCACCAACGTGCTCAGATTCGTCTAAAAGTCTCCCCGCCCCCTTAAGCTGTGGGCAATTTGAGTGGTGAAAGCGGAAGTACTTTGGCGTGATACCAAACGCTCCCATCGATAATTCTCCGTAACACAGAGTTACATGCTTGCGGCTGCAGAGGGACATTTATCTCCCTCAGCTGATCCGCTTCCAAGAACGATCCTGATGTGACATTACGCAAGAAGAGCTGCTGGTATTAGAGAACGCACAAACTCCAGAGAACATGCTAATCTCCCTATGTGATTATTAGTCATAATATTTAACGCTGGCTTAATGAGTGACCTACGGCATAATCTCTACCTGGCACATTCACCTGTTCTTCCCTAACCCTCCTGACTTTGCCTTTGAGAAGGGTGATAAGGAGTTAAATATAATAATTATACCTTGAGTGTGCAGGGGATTACCCTGAAGATATGAAATGGGGAAAATAGGTTATAGTTGAATAGCTCTGTGGAAAATCTCAGGATTAACCGAGCTTCTGCTCAATTTTTTGGTAAATGTTTAATTTCAGCTGTCTCATTTCTGTAGCTATACAGAAGTAAACCTAATGTGTGGTAAATTATGAGCTGTGGGTGGTGGATTTGTCCTCAGCTGAAACCAGCTGACATTAATATTTATTTTAAGTTAAGATTTTTAATTAATCTAATAAATTCATAGTTTTACAAATCTGTTGAGATGAATGTTAAGCTTTAATTTCACCTCATGAACCAGAGTTGACAGCACTTTCCTCCTTCCTGCATCATTGAATATCCACAGATAGATTTGATATTCAAAGCAGTGCAGCATCATTTGGCATGCAAATGAACCACTGGGTTGACAAGTCTGAAAGCACATCTGTCTTAAATTGTGTATGTTTGCTTTGAATTTTAAGAACTTATAAGATCAGACTGGATAATTTTCTGTTTCATTTGGCACTGTGCACTTTATCAACTCACACCAGTGCCTCCACATTTCACTTTTCAACATTTCTCTCTGAAAACTGTGTAGGCTGTGAAACAAAGCCTTGATATGCTAAGATCTGAACAAAAGCTTTGTGTTTGTTCCTAGAAACCAAGGCCTTGAAGTGAAGTTTTTTTTTTTTTGTTCACGCACACACTTGGAGATGAAGTGAGCACAGTTCAGTCAGGCAGTTGGTGAAAGGCTTTTGTTTCAAAAATAGATGTTACAGTATCGCAAACATGCCAAACAGGCCCACTGAGAATGGTGGCGGAGAACTGAGTGACTGTTAAAAGACTAGAGTCACTTTGGTATGATCTGGCACATGCCCACTCTCAGAGGCATGCATTCAAACTGGCAGCAATGAACCTGCAGGACAAATATTTTAGACCACTCAGGTCAAGATCCTCGGTCCTGAAAAGTGAAACAAAACTTCATTTTTAGTCTCTCTAAAAGCCAGCAGGGGGCCACTCCTCTGGGTGCTAAAAGAAGATTGTATAGACGTCAAAGAAGAAATTATTCTACTTCTCACTTGATTTATGTCTCTATCACTAGTTTTAAATCTGCTCCAATAAATCATGGTGTCCAGTAAATGATGTTTTTTGTCCATGTTTGTCTCTCTCAGAACTTTAATCCTCAGCATTTTGTAGATTATGAATTGTAACATTCAGTGTTCAGTTGTACTTTGATTGTGTCACTTAATTGATTGCAAAAAAAATAAATAAATGCTGACAGCCAAAACCCAAGATGGTGATGGCCAGAATGGGTGATGTCACTATGGCCTTGTTCACTGACTGTAGCTCTATAATCACCATAGACATCATTGGCATATCAGCTCACTGTATTTGTCAAAATAATATTTTTTTATCCAATTTCCTTTTCTTCATGGTTTTCATTCAATTCGATAATCTTTTTTTTTTTGCCTCTTCGTCATTACTTAACTCCAGAATTTCTCATACGAGTTTTGAAATAATATTTTGGAGAGTATTTCAAGGAAATAATCTTACTCAGTCTGTGACTAGGCAGGCCCAGCGGTGGGGAGGAATGTGTCCCTCAAGTCTCGTCCACTTACATCACAGTCAGTCTTTACCATCACTGTAGCCGTGCTGTAGTCTCTCTATCGTCTTTTCATCTTGTCTGTGTGGTTGTGTGCGGCATGCTTCACATCTATGTCCTGTTTTCTCTTTTTCTCCCCCCTTCTTTTATTTCTTCTTCTCTCTGTGTTGGATGAGAAGACAATTCCTGGGACGCCAGAGGATGACAGCAAATTGTCGGTAGGTCCTGTCCGATTGACACTCTTCCCCGTCTCCTTCTGTGTTTGTCCCTGTTTCCGTGTAGATGTAGTAGCGTACCTCGTTTTTTCTTCCACCAGTCTGACAAGACGTGCGCACTGTTATGTCTAACCTCCAGCCTCCCCGTGTGCAGAGTAGCTCCCCTTTCTATTCTGAAGCCTTCAGGTGCATTTTGTACGCAGCATGCAAAAGACAACCAAGGAAGGAAAACCTCCTTTAATGCTTTTACACTTCCCAAAAGCACACCACAGTGTTAAGTCTTCATCTGGGTTGTAAAGGAAGCAGATAAAACAGCAGAAGGAGACTCTTCAGGCTCACACCAAGAAGCCACATGTTACACAAGCCCTGCCGGTCGACATGTCTCCCTTGCCTCCTGCGCTCAGCCGCATGGGCCTGTGAATTAACACCTGACACCTCCTGTGCCTACGCGTCACCTGTGGGCAGACGAAGGCGGACACGTTCCTAACAGCTGCTGCCTGCAACGGTGCCGCACACTTCTCAAGTTCAGCTTCAACTGTTGGAGTGACCTTGCCAAGGGTTGTTTGGGGAGAAAGAAGTCATATGCTTCTTCCACTGTGAATGCCCGTCTCAATATATTCGGCTTATATTTTTCAGAAGCAGAGGCACTTAATTCTAGTTTTACAGGATCGCAGGTTCTGCTGAGGGGTTTTATGCAAAAAAGGATTAGGGAATCATATTACAAACAGCTTGGATTAGAAATGGTTCTGGTAAAGTGCTTACAATTGACATATTGGTGTTAATATCAGCATATGTGTTTTATGACAGAAATAAGAAGTAGCAGGTCGACCAAAGTTTTGTCTCTTTTGCTAGAGAAAAAAAAAAAAACAGTCCCATCCCAGACAGAAGGATATCAGACTGACACCTTGATTGTCCTCTCACAGGCCAGGCCTCGGCTTCAGAGGGGGGGCAGTTCAGCCTCCCTGCACAACAGCTTGATGAGGAACAGCATTTTCCAGCTGATGATTCACACGCTGGACCCTTTAAGTGAAGGTAAGACAAACAAACTACATGCAGAAAACCCTTCAGAGATGAATTTCATATTTATTTTTGCTATCTGTAATTGTTTTCAGATTGATCACCTTACCTTGTCATCACTCTTGTCTTATTCTCATGAAATGATCTACAGAAATGTACAGAAACAAACACTACAATACCTTTACTGGCAGAAAATAACGGTATGAGCACATGAGAGATGTTCTTGTCTTGAACTTGAGCTCACCTTCTTGGCTGCAAGCACACACACAGAGCATCCATATGCTGTCAAAGATTTTATTTCAGTCCACAGTCCAAATAAAAAATATTAGCGTTCATGCATACACAAGTACCCCATGATATGCACCCCTTCAAATCCAGTGTCTCCATCATTAACATTTAGACTTTATATCTGGTCTCTATATGGCTGCACTGAATTGATCCTTTTTTAAAAATAGTCTGTACGAGCCAAAGCAAGCTTGGTTCCATGTCAGAGCACAGCTGAGGTGGAAGATCATTTTCCTTTTCATCCAAGATCAAGGCCTATTAGCTTAGCTAAAGGAAATGTAAAACGGCAGTGTCAGTGCTTGACGCAGGGGATGAATATATTAATACGCTGGGGGAGGTGTAGTGTCATCCAATTCTCATCCCACCACGAAATATTCACATTAACAGGGAGCAAACAGGCAACAGGGCTTGAAGAATCTGTCTAGAGTAGAGTGTCTTATTTTAGCTTTCGTGAAAGGTCTTTCAATTGGAAGCGGTGGCTCCCGATGTTGAATGCTTATACCTGTCATTTCCATTACTCCTTTCCTTTAATTTTCATAGAAACTAATTTTCACTGCATGTTTGATTAAAAGCATCGCTCAGTATTACCACAGAAACAAAATGATCACATAAGACAAGACCAGAAAGAGATTTGTAAGCATAAAACAATGACTAAATATTTCCCCCCTGGATGGATGTGATCACATTACCGTAGAGAGAAGGCATTTCAGCTCTCTCCAAAAATGACTTTACATTCCTTGAAAGCTCAACCTAGAATGAGTCAGCCCAGGAAAGTTTAATAAGCTGTGCCGAGACAGACCTTAAAGTGCCCATTAACATGCACCAACTCATTGTGAATCCAAGGCGTCCTGTTTCTGAGTGTATTCATCTTTCCATCTCAGTGATTAAAATGTAAATTATAGCCTGCTGAGGAAATGGGAGTCAGTTTGGTTGGTCCTATACGTACAAGAATGGGTTACATACTCGACCTTGCCACTCCTTGAAGAGCCGTGGTAGACTGAAATATATGCTGCTTGCATGAGTGCAAAAGTTGAATCTAGCATCTAAAAAGTAATGTCAAAATTATACATGCCCATTTCTTAATAGTGGATTCAAAATGGTCAAAGAGCTTCAGTTTGAATGCAGCAGAAATGTGAGCATGTTCTACCAGATTTACTACTTTAGAACTACTGTGTGACATGACATGAGGATTTAATGAATTACCAGCGAGAACAAAAGCAACACTTTGGGCTCATTATTATTTTTATCTGAAGAGTTCACACATCCAGAGAACATATAACAGCAATATTGGTCTCAAATTGTTTTTAGAACGATAAATAATTCCATTGATCCTTTACCGAAAGAGCCAAGAAAAGGCTGGTAACCCCATGCTCAATGCACATTTACTGATATCATTAAAGCAAAGAAACATTTTGTTGGTGAGCCAGCGGCATGGAGAGAGACGAGCAGGTGCATCCATCAAAGACGAAGGCTTGCTGTTCCTTGTGTGCTCTTAGGCTTTAAGTGTAGCTCAGTGGGGCTCGAGGGGCTGGCAGGACTCCATCCATACATTTTTTATAGGCATTTCTCAAAATAAAGCTGCTTCTGAGCTATAGGAAAGTCTGAGGTTGTTTTGAAACTGCTGGGAACTGGTTACATTTCACACGTTAGGCGGCCGAGAGTGGGGATAGATAGAGGTGAATGTGTGTTCATGTTTAGAGGGTTTTAAACACGCAGACTCTCCATTAAATATTAATTTGGGTATTACCCTAATATGTCATTTTATCACCTAGTGACATCACAGCTGGGAGTGATATTCCTGCAAACATGGACATATTGTGGTTAAGGCAATATAATACTAAACACTCATGTTTGTGTGGGCATGATTTGGAAATATTTGGAAATATGCGTATTCTCTTTCTTCCTGGGATTTAGATGAGATGATTGATACCATTCATATCTGTTCGGTTAGCTTAGCTTAGCATAACGACTGGAAACACAGGAGAATGCTGCTAGCTCTAACCGAAGAAAACCCCATCAAACGTCAACCACTTAACTACTTATTAGCAGTGTTTAATGCTAAGCTAAGCTAGTTGTGGTTTCACTGGGAGTCTCCCTTATCTTCCTATTTATAATTCTTTTCCCTTTGAACGTGAGCTTTAGAGATGCTAGAAAGAGGACAGTCTTTGTGGTAGGCTATGCTAAGCTAAGCTAAGCTAAGCTAAGCTCAGCCTACATTTAGCACACAGACATGAGTGGTCATCAATCTTCTCATCTAACTCTCAGCAAGAAAGCAATAGAAGACTTTACTCCAAAATGTCAAGTTAGTTACAGCTCAAATAATTTTTTTTACCAGCATAGTATGGCCTATTTACTCTCATCTTGGAATAATACCTATCAATGAATTAATGAATGCTATCATCTGGATTTATCTTTTCTCTGTTTCTGTCTTCCTATCTCGCTTTCTTTTACTGTCCCCTCAGAATTTGCTGACTCTGGTGAGTTACTACTCTAATTTCTGTATCCCCCTTCCCAAAAAAACATGTTTGTTCTCATTCCAACAGCCTGGAGGCAACTCTCTTGCCCGACGGGTCCCCCTATGTATACATTCCCCCAGCGCCGACGTGCTGTATGTCAATTCTGTACTGTCCATCCCTGCAGACTCTCTCCTTCTAATAGCTCATTCTCTTCTGTGGATGTATTCTCCCTGGAAACCCTCTGTGACCATTTCTGCATCGCTCCCCCCCCCCCATTGTCCCTTATCCTCTCTCTCCTCTTATGAGCTCCTTTAGTTCTGGCTTTGTATGCTCTCTGTGAGACTCAAAGGAGTGATTTTCCTATCTGTGCTGTCCTCCATCTCCTGGTTTGTGAAGGTTTTTGCGCCCTGCAGGCATTCTGCTAAACATGCCAAGAGGTACAGGAAGAAGATGGAGATTCATGGGTCTCTCGACTTGACAGGCGCAAAGTTGTCAGCTGTTTTCTCATGTCACGATTCAGTCAATTAGAGCTGGACAGAGCTAATAACTGCACCGCACTAAAACCTGTTCCCCTCTTTCACAATTAGCTGTTCCCACCAAACTTTTATCGATTTAAGGATTTCCATGCTCCTTGAGAGATACTGTGAATTATTCAGCATCTGCTTTCGGATCAACAACTTTCTTGTTCTTGGTATCACAAATGTCCTTAAGTTTAATAAAAGACCTTTAATACTGCATGTTTTTCATTGGAGAGAACATTGTAATAGTCTGGTACAGTTAGTTCCCGGCACGAGTGCCCGCATCTCTTTTTTTCCATCAGTGTGGAGCTACAAACAATATCACTTAGGAGTGGCATCAAATATTGAACTACAAAGAGGGATGGGGAGGGAGAAGGGCAGAGTGGCTCTCACTCGACTGACTGAGCCATCGGTGGATGGCTGAAACAAGCCTCCCAGAACAGCACTCAGGATTCAGGCAGTGTGCAGGTTTTTGTTCTCAAGCCCCTCCAGTAACATTTATCACCCAGAGATGTGAACTCCAGCTGTGAGTCTATGCATATGGTTGACCTCAATAATGAACAAGACAGAAAATATATAATTTTTTTTACAATAATCCACCAGAACTAAGATAGAATGAATATTTGGCCTTGTTATCTCCCCATTTTCATAATCTGCGATGATGTTTTGCAGTACAGCGATGTCATCAGCTTTCCTGCAGATCATTATCTCACAAAGATAGACTGGAAAGATCACTCACAACGCCAATGTGGCTTGGGACATCTTTGTTGATGTCAGGCAATTTTTATCGAACATTGTCGCACCAAAGTCCTCCACGGGCTGAGAGTGGTGGGGGCAAGGTCATATGGGGAAACCATCATACACCCATGTTGGCAGACAGCGTGCTGGTGAGACAAAATATGATGTGGCCAGCTGATTCATCGGAAGTTTTCAGTGCAGACACGGAAGGAAATGAGATTTATGTATGAAATTAATAAGCAAACAGGGAGACGATAAAGGAAAAGGAAAGCTGGATTACCCGGAGTGTTGTCTGTGTGGTAACCAGGGCCCCATTGATCACATGGTTCAATAATGCACTCACTGCCGCTGACCTCCAACCCCTTGAGCAATGGAAATATATTCACCATTTATTTAGATATGAGGTATTGACATTCTGCTGAAGGTTTTTAATGATTTATTTTTAACATAACACTGTTCTTAAAACATTTTTAGCAATAGAACACATTTATCATGGCAGGTTTTTGAAATGGTAGCATTTTCATGCACACTGAAAAATGTGATGTTTCCACTGTAATGAGGCATCAATGAGCTATCTTCTCATGTATTGTTAAAGCACACCTGTTTAGCATTTAAATTTGAATTTAGGAAAAAAAAAAGGTGATCGACTGTCATAATCACACCTCCAGTATGTTGTGTAACTGTGAGCAGCCTAACACACACTCATACACACATGCCCACCACCCTCCACCCTGTGAGCTCACCCTGCGCCGGGTGGGTGAAAGAATCAATGTTAAAAGCCTTTTTGCTTCAGCACAGACTGTGAATTTCCCTGACACCCCAACCCCCAGCAGACAGAGCAGGTATGCACACACAGGCACACACACTCACCAGAGGTTTAGAGGTCACACAGCAAGGACAAGAGGGGCATTGGTAAACAACAACAAGCCTATCTCTCTCTCTCTCTCTCTCTCTCTCTCTCTCTGGTTGCAGAGAGCAAACGGTTCAGAGTGTGCGGGCAGTGATTGTGTCGTAGGTTAATTGCCCTCAGAGCAGTCTCAGTTAGAGGACGGCCTTGCGGTGATGGTGCACTTCAAACCCAAATCGCCTAATCATATGGGATTGAGGCACTTGTCTGGGAGTGCAGCAGATGAGCAAGACACTCTGCAGTAGGATGTGTTTTCATCTCATTAGATTGTGTTTTCAGGGCTGCCAAGTCTGCCGTTTGGCATGAGATGCTCACCATAATCCTCTCACATGTGAGTGGAGTGCTTGTCCACTGTTGGATATTAGTGTGAGTGCATGTGGGTTTGTGGATGTGGGCATACACACTACTGTCTGTACTGTACACCCACCACATGTAGAGAATCTGTGCTTGTGAAGACAATCGACGGGTCAGTTTACCCAAGTTACCAAAACATTTCATTTACTTCACGCTACTGCGAGGAACTTTCATTTTGTGTTGATTTTGGTGGTCCCTGTGGACAAATGCTTTAGTGTTTCCAAGCACCAGACTCCCTTTAGAAAACCTGTCATTTTACTGCAGCTGGGTCTCACAGTTGGCCCCGCTGAGTCCTGGTCATGGTCCGGGTTCTTCCATGCCTCCCTTCCCTCTGGTTGGCCTAGCATTATGGCCGTACCTTCATCAGCGTTGGATGGGTGTTGGCTAGAGGTAGCGTCACCTTACTGGCAGCAACTTCGACCTGAATCTGAGCTGAAGGAGTTTCTGTTGAACCTGCATGATTTTGCCTGGTTTTGCGTGCTCATAGTCTTGTTTACTTATGTTTCTCGCAGTAATATTAACCTTTAAATAAGTACGAAGTCTCTTGAAAAGTATTTATTTCATCTGGCAGTGAGAATAATGAGCAGTATTTACATGTCGCTCAATAACGTACGACTAGAGAGGTATAAATGAGAGTGCTTGACTATTAAAATAGTTAAAATAGACTCTGCATTCTTCAAAGCACGTTTTGAATGTTGTCTTTGGTTAGTGTTCTCCGTGAAGCTTGTAAATGATGTTTGGTATGAAAATATGTCGTTCAGAACTTCAGCTTCTTGATGCTTCGTCATTATTATTGATCTTGGTCGACTAGATGCTTGAAGTAAGAGACTATTGGTAGACAGAAAGTTGCAGAAAATGGCCTTATAGATGAAAAGTTGAATTTCAATTTAAAATCTTCATTGACACCCATTCAGTTACACTTATAAATATGGTTTAGTTGACTGAGAATATTTGATAACCTCCACAGTAAGACCTAAATCCTCACACTCTGAGCTGAAACAGGCAGAACAGCTCTACACTGTGAACTGCTTTCCAAGACAAAGTGCAGTGTGGGAGGTAGAGCCTCGTGATCCGGTCTGTTCTGCTGCTTCACGTTCAGCTGTTGCTGCAGGTTTGAATTCCTGGCTAATTTGTCATGCAGATGTGCTGACCATCTATTTACTGGAGCACGAAGAACTGCAAGAGTAAGGGAATCAAATTAATTGTGTGGGTTTCATTGTGGAGAATAAAATGCCACATCATCAAACCTTTGAATGAACTTTGTGTGCAGAGGAGAGGAGGATTCATCTTTTTGTTGCATGTTGACCCAGTCAATTTTCTTCTGACTTCCTGTTTTTTTGTTGTTTTTTTTACATACATCTCATTGTATGAACCTGTTATTATTGTTTCCTAGTACAGTATATTGACAGCACCTTTCCTCTCCCTTTTTCTCGCAAATCTTCTTCTCTAATAGCTATCTAACCAGTGCCACTGACAGGCTCTTTATCAGACTGACTTACTGTAATATCACAATGTATTTTATTTGTAATTCAGCCCTCACTGCTTTATTTTGCACTTCTGCAGTGATGACTCTGAGAGACTTTGTCTTTCTGTTTGCCGCCCCCTGTGCCTGTGTGAGTGTTTGTACAGAATGTGATATAGAACCATACAGGCCTGTCTTGTTCTGTCATGTTCACTCTTTTCCTTTTCTCTGTGTGTCCGTTGCCTTACCCTTGTCTTTTGCTGTGATGTTGTAGAGCTTGGGACTTATGGGAAACTAAAATATTATCACTCAATGACTGAGGAAGGTAAGCCTGAAAGTTTTCACTTGATTCTTTGAGTCAGCTTCTGTCATCCCTCTTGGTTTTTCCTCCATTGTAATCATGAAGCGGCACTCCAACCCCATTTTGTTTGTTTGTTTGCAGTTTTTTTTTGACAGCCTCTCTGAGATTTCACTGACATAAGTGCAAATCATGGTCATGCCATTTTAAAAAAAACATTTTAATGTCATTTTGATTTTTGACTTATTTATTTTAATTTCTGCCCAGATCATTTGTACATTGTTATTGTGTGTAATGCTATGTTTTTTACTCTATTCATTAACAATACATTTTTAAAGAAAATTCCTATGTTGCTTATGTTTGATACTGTGAGAAAGTAACTGCTTCATCTTTGGATTCATGGTCAGATGTTAAGACATTTTTTTCATTATGCAAGCAGGTAAAACCACAGACTCAAATCAACAGCCTTCCATCCCCTGAAAACACAGGGCACTCAGTTTTCTCTCCTCCTTCAGTTTTCCTCTTTCTTTCTTTGGCCCTCATCCCCATCTGCATTGCTGAGAAATAAATCATCCATGCCTCTGTGCTTACTTGGAGGTTCCACTTGCACCAGCAGCGGGTGCACACATGTAAGACGTACGTTGCTGGATTTGGCAAACTGGAGTGACTCATCCACCCAGTGATTGTGTAACCGGCAGAGCTGACATGGAAAATGAGCGGCTGTGTGACAACGCCAAGGAAATGGCTGGACTTGGTTATTCTTAAATACTGCATATTCCAAAAATACAAGAACAACATATTTTAGACAGTATGTTAAAAATAATAGCAATGTATGCAGCAACTAGAAAGCTATATCAAGTGAAGGTAGCTATAAGATAGACACAGATATTAGCAAATATGGAGGTGAAATTTTTATTTAAAAAAAGGTTTTTCAACTTTTTACCTCCACCACAGAAGTTATGTTTTCACCAGGGTTTGTTTATTTGTATGTTGGTTTGCAAAATAACTCAAAAAGTTGTGGACGGATTTTGACGAAATATTCAGGGTTGGTCCTGAAGTGGCCTTGAATTGGATCCAATTCAACGGCACCACCAAAAATTAATCAGTTTAATGTTAGGCCACTTCTGACCAACCCTGAAAATTTTGTCAAAATCCGTGCATAATTTTTTTCAGTTACTTTGCAAACCGACAAACCATCAAACAAACAAACAAGCCTCCGTTAAAACATAATATCCTTGGCGGCGGGAGTAGCTAAATAAATAAAGAAAGTCACCACTGCCTTGGCGGAGGTCTGCGTTCTCTGAGTGCTTTTCTAGATTTTGTTCGAGTTTTCCAGCCAGCTGACAACTTTTCAACTTCCTTCCTTGTGTAGCAGCCCCTCTCTGCCTTTATAGAAATATTATTTTCACAACTAGTACTGCAACCTCATGCTAGAGTGTTTTTGCCCTTCAACATTCAAGATTTTCCTTTGAAATTCATCAAAAAGCCCAACCCAACACTGATTTCACACCTACAGCTATGTAAACATGCCCACACAAATGCACTCTGACTGCCGCACACACCCCATCTGAGCTGAGAGATGTCAAGGCAGCGTAATGTGTGACGCCGCCTTGTGAAAATGTATGTGTGTGTGTGTGTGTGAATGTCGTTGTGCGCATGTGTATGAAAGAGAGAGGGAGGGGCGTCTGCGTGGCCAAACGACGAAGTGGGAGAAAGATGGTGTTGGAAAAAGACAGATGAGCGAGTAAACAGAAGAGCGATAGAGAAATGTGGAGCGAGATGAGACGGAGGAAGGCCGGCGGGGCCGTGGGGGTGGTTAATGATTTTGCCAGAAGGTCACAGACAGTGTTACCATGGTTGGGTGGAGTATGTATTGATGCGTCACTGTGTCAACCACTGACCTGATCAGCCATGCCCTTTTAAAATACAAAAAATCTTTCCCATTGATTACAGTGGGCTGATTTGGACTAGGCAGGACATGCATGCAAAAAGTGACACGCAGCAGGAAGCCAGTGAAATAAAATATACATGTGTGACTGCACAGAGTTTAATGAACCACAAGAAGTTTTTTACACCAAAAGAGCATGAGACAACATAACATAACAGAACATAAAAACCTACATGATTTTTGTGCATTTGATGTCATATTTCGTCTCCTCAGAATACTGTGTTGTTGTTGTTGTCATGTACCACATGGGCAGAACATGAGACTTTTTCAGCCACAAGGTCATTTTAATAAATTAATGTCTGATTTCAGTTTAATCTGCTGTGCCATCATCTTTCCAGTGTTATTGAATCAATAAATGTTATCAGTTATTTTAATACTTTAAATCACAGAGATTTCTCTTTATCTGATGCAAACTGTGCCTGTAATCAGGACTGCAATAGCAGTATCTATAAAAATGATACAATCGGATGACTAATAATACCTTAAATCTCTGCATTTGTTACTTATGATATGCCATAATGCCGTCCACAGCTCAACCTTGGTTGCTTTTAGTTTCCAGCCAACCTCTGACATCTTTCTGATTTTATATGTGATGTGAAGAGTGAGTTATGACCTCCAGAGGGCACATACTGTATCTTCTCCCTGCTGGCTTTGCCTCCACCAAGGACCAGGACATTGCAGGATCATCAGTATATGATATGCTATGTCATATTGACTCTCAGTGTTGTTTAAATGGCAGTTTTGTGTAAAGCCTCCACCCTGTGTTCACTGTGCTTTTGAAATGTGACCCATCTGAGGTCAAAGGTGACAACGAAGGAGCTCAGACTGGAATGAGGACGAGAGGCTTTGAGGTAGTATACGCAGCTCTCTGCTCTACGTTTAACCATTGTGGCGATTCTGTTGCAGGTAAATTTCGAGAGAAGGCGTCAATCCTTCACAAGATCGCTAAAAAGAAATGCCAAGTGGAGGACAGTGAGAAGGCCAACGGAGTGGCAAGCCGTTCAGGTAAAAGGCGCTATTGTGTCCTTTAGATTTTGAAAACTTTTCTTCACTTCATTGCTTTGAGGTAGATGAGAAGCTTGACACCACTCTCATGTCTATTCTCTAAATATGAAGCTGCCACTAGCAGCCAGTTAGCTTAGCTTAGCATGAAGACAACAAAGGGAAACAGCTGTTGGAAAGAAAGGCAATAAGCATATTTTGTGAAAGTATTCATTAAATTAGATGAGTTGATTATTCACAAAGGTGGCTTTTTCTAAAACTTCATCAATACCAATCTTAATATTCCTCATATATTTATACATACCATATATACGTTTAATATTGCTCATTAGTCATCTGGATTGTCCACTGAAATAGATAATGAGCGCCGCATCCGATGTTAAACAAGCATGACATTATCAAGAACTGCCAAATTGATTGCAAGTGTTGTTTTCAAGCAGTATTTAAATCAATCACAGTCACTGCCAAGTGTAATTTATGTGTGTTTCTCACTTCAAAGAGCATTGGACCAAAGGATAAACAGGAGGCCAGAGGATGCACTTTCATGGCCTCAGTGTTGTCAAATCAAAGCGAGGCATAGATGTTTATCAACAAGGCAAAATTATGTTAACAGTGCCACATTAACATATTACCATCTTAATAAAAAAAGCATGACTGGTAATCATTACAGCATACTTTACTTTCCAACCATCACATAATATAAAGCTTAAATCTGTGTCTATAATAAAATAAGATGCACAGATTCACTGTCAGTGTTTAGTGTGTGATGCATGTGATGATATTCATATCCTGTCTTTATCATATCGCAGCATCCCAGCCAGAGAGTGATGTCATGCGTAGGACGACAGTGCTATCAAGTCACATTATCTATCTGAGAATCGTTTTAATTGTGCCACAGCCACACTCGGATCAAAGCAATTTCCACAACATTTATAGTTTTATCATCTGATTAAATGGCTTTGGGCTCTTTGTATTTTAATAAGAGCTGTTAAGTAAGTGTGGCCTCAGATGGAGTCATATCAGCCACCAGGACATGATGAAGGAGGCAGGCGTTACAGTAGTAATAGCTTCAGTCATGCATACGTCTTCATACACAGAAATCAACATCAAAACATCATTACATTCATTATTAAAGTCAATCTCCAAATTAATCTCTTATTTGGATTTGCCTAACCAAAACACAAAATGAAAATATTAATGGAACATACTTTATATGCAGTATTACAGTACATATTAAATTTCTATATTCACCTTAAGTCGTAATAGTGTCATTAAAAGATATTAAGATAATACAATATACTAATTGAGTAATTGACTTAAAACAACTTTTGAATGAATGTATCCTCTTGAAATATATTGGAAGGGAAATATAAAGAAAATATTTTGATAACACTGTCATGTCCATTTGAGGCAAAGCCAGCTTTAGCTCCTTTTTAATGCTTCTCACTTTAATTCCTCTTAAAATTTCCCTCAGATAAGAACCTCCCAAACAGCTCCAGCGTGGAAGTGGAAGTGACGCCACCCATGAACGGAACAGCAGGTCAAGAGGGGGAGACGGTAAGTGACAACACAAAGGAACTGCAGTGCGTTTTCAACCAAACTACGCTGTTTTTTTTCCCCCCAAAATATCCAGCAAACTGGGTC